>JAHWFO010015471.1:817696-847544 GCA_023313115.1 Rhysida immarginata | reverse complement strand
CTATTTTTTTCGTTAAGAAGTACAATACTATGACCATTCCACTACAATATAAATATCGATGAAATCACAACGTTGACAGGGAAAAGAAATGAAGAATACAAAAATGTGTTAGTCCTTCCCTACAACAACGCACTAAACAAAGGGATCAAGAATATTTGTAGTCAGTTTGGTTGTAAGGTAGTTTATACTAGCAGTAATACATTAAAAAGAAAACTAAGCATAATAAAAGATACGATCCCAGCGGAAGATTGCCCCGGAGTATATAAGTTTAAGTGTGAAACGTGTGACATGTTTTATTTGGGAAGCTCGCAAAGAGGAGTAGGAATACGGATGAAGGAACATATTTCTTATGTAAAGAATGCTAGGTTAGGGGTGTCATCTTTTGCGGACCATATCATTAATGAAAAACATAATTATTCTACAGATTTGTTTGAAGTTATTCATAGATATAGAGATGTTAAAATGTTATACTTCCTTGAATCGATTGAAATTGTAAAAAACAAAGCAACCAATAAAACCCTGAATAGTGATGATCGCCCCATGCCAGTGGCAGAATGGCTCCCTTTAGCAAAATTTTTTACGAAATAATTTACTTTCCTTGGGTCACTTTGCTCTTATAACCGGACTTTGCTTTTATCCGGTGTGGGGAGGAGAAGGGTGGGGGGGAGGTATTTTTTTATAGGGCTAAGCTAAGAAGGTAGTTTGTATTGGTTGTTTTCTTTTGATTTTCGCGTTTTGTTTTTGTAATATTTTTTGTATAATTTTTTTGATTGGTTCTTAATTATTATAAATACTCGGCTTCTCTTGTTGTTCTTTACTCACTGATGATGGAAACTTCGTTTCCGAAATGTACATCTGAGTCATTAAAATTTATTATGTGGAATAGTGTTTTCGGAGTTATTTTTCTTTCCTCCTACAATAACTTACAGCGTGTAACGAACTAAATTTACAGTATAAAACATGTCCCCCCCCCCCCTCTCGTCGGACACACGTAACTACTATTTACTGGAACATCACAGTACTTATCAGTTACTTAGTCCTAGGATGTATGACAAAGAAATGCTTTAGTAAATGTATGTGATACGAAATGAAGCTCTAATTTAATCCGATACATGTGTTGTGTGTTTTGCTATGTGTTTTGCTAAGTTTTTTAGAGTGTTAAAAAAGTTTGTTGGTTTGCCTGCATTGTCACTGGTTTTTTTTAATACGATAGTTCTTTTACAAGGGTACATTCACAAAAATTTTTATGGTCAATTCAAGTGCGTACGTACGTGTTCACTGAGATTCATCACTGTTCG
Source organism: Rhysida immarginata (assembly GCA_023313115.1). Lineage (NCBI taxonomy): Eukaryota > Metazoa > Arthropoda > Chilopoda > Scolopendromorpha > Scolopendridae > Rhysida > Rhysida immarginata. The sequence continues at coordinate 846,246 of JAHWFO010015471.1, read as the reverse complement.
GTATCCATCGATTAGGGAAGTGGTCTCATTCAATGAGTTGAGCGAGGCCTCTCGCATTCTATTCTACATTATAATAGGCCCAGTACTCATTGTGTCTAAAGATGGGATTTCACCAGTAAAATTCCCTCAGTGGAGTTAGAAATTTATAAGATGCTTCCACTCCTCCTTTTTAATTTAGTTCTGATCATTGTCTTGGGGTCTCTCTATGTTATATGTTTTGCAGAAACAACGATTCCTCTCACTACAGATTTTTAAAATGCAATATTTATAATTACTATTAAAGTTCAGATAATATAAATTCACCGCAACAAATACTGCAAATGGTGATTTGTTTTTGTTTTCTCATGAAATTTGACGTCTAAGTCATTCTCACAATTTTATTTTTGGCGGCATACTGGAATCGTTTTTGAGTGTAATTTTCCGTGCCGTCATGCTAAAGCTGATACTTTTGACATGGACACTGAATTTGGTGACTTCAGGCGACAGTTTGTCATGGTTGCCCTTTTTTGTTACACTTCTCGATAGTTCCAGCAGCTTCTGTTCACCCTACCATTCTGACCCTCAAGCTCTCACTCGAATGTTGAGGTCATTCTTCACCTATGCTTTTCATTATCTCTTGCGATTCTTGTGAATGTTTAGTCACCGCATTTTGGGCGCCCCGACACTCCTTTTGTGTTTTAAATCTGTTTTTATTCACTTAATTGACTTTTTACCTTTTTCCTTACCTCACATTTTTTCTTAATTTTTAATTTTTTTTTTACTGTTTCATCAACTTTTTATGTTTATACTGTAACGTGTTCCAATAAATTAGCACATTCAGCTAATCAAGGTACCGTTAAAATGAACAAAAAAATTCCTTCCATGCCCTTCAGAATCACAGAAAAAAATACCAATTACAGTTAAGCCCTCTTAATTAATTACGCAAAGCAAGAACGATTACAGTAATGGTCCAAGCTAAATATGATAGTTTTGTAAATATGTACGATCCCTGCGCCCATGTAACTGTTTAACCAAAATAACTTAAAAATCCCATCCTTCGTTAAGATATTATTAACTTTAATAAAACCGAAACAACTCATCCAATTGAAAATGATTTTATTTCGTGCACAAAAGAGTGACCACACAAGGGGACTGTAGGTTAAGATAGATGGTTTTCGGAATCAAAACAGCAAGTTGAGATGATCGACCAAGCTCCCGCTAGCTAAGGAGCCGATGGAGTGACGTCGAACTCAGATGGCGTAGAACTCCGATGATTCCGAAGTGCAGATCCACACGACAGTAGATCAATGTCTGTGCGATGTAAATTTCAACTGGGAATAAAACAACCTTGAAAAAAAGCTTTTGTTGACAGTTGAAAAGTGGGGTCTAATCTTGAACTTGAGGTAAGAAAAATTGCATGAGATCTGTTCCCAAATCAAAAGGCAAAAGAGGAAAAGCATAGAGTCAAAAATAAAAATAAAATCATAATGACGCTTATAGTCAGAAGTGTACAGCAAAAGGAAACGGCAGTTGTATTTTTATAAATGAATTTCGGAATAACCAGCCAAAATTAGAGTGATCACTCCAAGGTCCAAGGTAGGATCAGTATGCAGCCGCACCGAAGACAATCACTACGCAAACGGAAATAGACACCGTCACGGCAAGCTGGGTTGACTTGTAAAAAAAGAATAAGAGCAACAAAGCTAAAAAAAAACAACAAAAAAACTAAAGGTACAAAGAAATAGTTATCTGGGAAAATTAAATGAAAAGAAAAGAAAACTTGTCGGTAATTATTTAAAAAAAAATAATAATAATAAAAGGATCACACCTTACTAAATAAGGGGAAGGGGAGGAGAGAGCGAAGGATGGGACCAGACATGGAAACAACACATTGGACTGCAAGTTTAAGTAATGGTTATATTTACAGAGGACACTTAGTTAAGGCAGAGGAAAAAAACCAGCAATAATAAAATAAAAGAAACAGGAGCATGAAATAATACAAAACCTATTCAGTTCTTGGCTAATCCTGTGGAAAGTGGGAGATTAAAGTAAAACTATTAAACTAAAAAGGCACCTGGTGAGCAAAAAATAAAGAAACGGAATAAAAACTGTTCAAAATTTCAGACAAGAAATAGGAGGATTTTTTTTTTAGTTCCAGTTAAAACCATCACAGCGAATGTTCACCCCGTGACATTCAAAAAACGCCTTCCATAATGTTCAGTTCGAACTTGTGGCGAACATGAAGTAGGCAACTAACTGATGACGACGAACATTGTTGAAATCTGCTGGAAACGGTATCTATTATTTTTGCAGGTCAGTGAAAGCAACAAGGGAAATAACCCACTCCATTGCTCCACGCCAGTGGAGTGCGAATGCTCATGAAGATTAAAAAAAAAAGATTACCTGGAGTCCGCAATCATATCAACAATCCAAGGCAGAACAATAAAATGCATCAAAAGATAATAACACCCACACACGATTAAATAAGGCCAATCCACCCCTTCTATCCTGTTTAAGAGATAGGGTAACTAAAGTTATTTATGGTGATCCGACCTGGTAGGAGGTTGCACTGGCGTTTATACACCCTATTAATGTTATTAGTAGAGAGACCAATGAACACACAAAAGCTTACAAAAGATATAAACATTTATTCAAACCAATATTTATTTACAAGAGCATTAAGATTGATTACTGGTTTTAAAAGATTAGAAAATTGTAACATTTTACAAGTTTAAGATTCACTATCTGAAAACGTTAAAGTAACCTCCATTATGATCACAATTAAGGTCAAAATTAACTCTATTTTAGGCCTCTAACTGATTCAATAGAATAACTATTTATTACTCAATTCACGCTAACCTTTATCATTAGAATATTTTCAATGAATATAAATATTAATAATTGGTACTATTCAAAACATTAACTCCCAAAGATCTTTGCAAGTTTTTAATCCCATTTTAATATGTAAGTTAAAGATTTTTATAATTTTTGGTGACCACTTGATTTAACCAAGAGGAAATGCATGTGTCATTACCCGGTCTTCCTCTCGCTTCCTCGGAGCGGTGAGACGTGGGGGCTGCGTGGCTCCGTCGTCGTCATCTTCTCTCATTGAGCTCTGCAATTACCAATTAACTAACATTTGGTTTAATAATAATAATAATAATAATAATAATAATAATAATGTAACAACAATGTGGAGAATCCCACCAGATAATCCAGAGGGAGAGGTCCCGTGATGCCCCCAACAGGCTGAAGCCCAAAACAGGGTTAATGAGCAAAACATGTAACAAAAATAAAAAAAATTAATAATAATAATGAAAAGATGAGACCAAAAAAAGCTGAAGAAAAAAAAAACAAAGAATAAAATAAGAGAAAAAAAAAGAAAGAAAAGAAAAAAAATTAATCAAACATGTTTTGTCCTGATTCTCAATAAAATTAATGTTGTTAAAATTGACTGAGAAATTGATTAATAGTTTCTCAAGTGGATCGAGACAGTTAGGGCAAGTTCTCTATTTAAATACGTGTTTAAAATTAAAATCAGAACGGAAGCGCTTAAATTCAATCACCCTGAGATCAGCTACGATCTCAGGCATGCAAATCTTATCGGAAAAAAGTTTATCTTATCGCAGATATTAAAAAGGCCTATGCTAATAATATTCATAATATCAAATAATTTACTATTTCGCTTAGCGTCGAAAACTTTAAACCTAAATTTAAGAAAATTGGCGAAGCTGTTAAAATTGCTTTGAATTATTCCCACACCCAAGCACAATAGAGAAGTTTATGTTTGACGAAAGCTTTATGGAGAAGAATAATAACTTTTATATCATCACAGAAAGCAGTCAGACGTTTGAGTATACCCAGACGTCAAGAGATGTCACACCTTAACGTCTCAATAAGAGCCAAGAAAGAGCAGTTGGTAGAAAATAGAATTCCAAAGTCTTTGACACTATCATTCCTAATTAGTGGACCATCAATGGTATGATATTCAAAAATAAAAGGAGCCATCTTGCGATTGAAAGGTAAGACAAAAGACTTCTTGACGTAGGAAACAAGGCCATTGCTACCGGACCATTGGGAGACAGCAAACAGTCCCAGCCCAGCTATCAATATTATAAAACAACTTAAGATCATCGGCATAAAACACCCCAATAGGTAATTTTTTCAAAGCTAAATGATGATAATAATAATAATAACAATACAGATTAGATTCATTTCAGAGAATAAACTGAGTTCTACATAACAAGTGATTTTTAAACTATTTCACTCTATATAAAACGCGACTGCTTCAATCTCTCACATAGGGCTGCTGCGGTCTCACATCTCTCTGCTCACTGTCCATTCTCGCATTCAACCGTGTACGCAAACGTTCAGAAGAACAGATCTGAGTAACATTCTCTCGAAAAAACTCTTGGATTCGATAATATCCCTCAAGAATTGAAAGGGGATGTCGATCACCAGTGATCTAATAAACATCGTTGATTGGTGTTCGTCTAAAGTGCTCAGGAGTCGGCAGACACGGCACGGAGCTCGCTTGTCCGAGGAGGAGAATGGGGGGATCTCCACTCGACTCGGCAAGGCCCGCTATAAAACAATGCCACTGTCACCCAACTCGATTGGAAAGTAACACTTTCGTCCAGCAAGGGAATTGTTGAAACGATCTCACGTAAACATTCTTCCAATAAATGTCATAAAATAAATGGTTTATGAAGTTTAAAACTTAAAGAGTCTACAGAGGTGGGTGGGCCATAATTTTCAAAACAAAGGAACGTAAAAAGGTCGCAGAAGTTCTTAAATGCAAAAATCTTCTGAGCCACAGCTGGATGATCCGAAGACGCTAGGTGTCATCTCCGTAGCCTTCCACAATGGGACATAACACACATTCACTCACCTGTCTACCCAAAGTGATCCATCGTCTCCTACACACAGCTAAAAATGATTTTATTCAAACATAATAATCAACAAGATGTTTTACAGAAAAACTAAATCTTCCAAAATCTCCGACACTCAAATAATACATCATTCTCAATTTCAGTTCATTACAGAAGTAAATTAGACAGTAAAGACTAGGCTTCATATTAAAATTCTTAATCAATATAGAATAATTTTCAAAACTTCTTACAATCATTTGTATCTCTGGGCTCATTAAAAATCATACAATGTCCATGATCAAAATAAGATTGGATGGAGAAGCAGCAGTTTTTGTTTAGAGAAACTTACAAAATAGAGAATTCTTCTAACATCACTAAATGATTAAATTCTGTTTACAGGTTCTTCGGAAAAGGGCAGTGCACCTTTAATAATTACATTAAGTCATTCAAGAGGAAAAAAAGTTGATTTACCTTCAACAGTAATCTCAGAGTTCATATAGCTTTCAAAAAAAATCAAAGTCGCAAACATGCACCTGGTATTTGGAAATCATTATCAAATTCTCGAAAGTAGTTTTACAGTATTATTGTTCATTCACTGTCCATTATGAAAGTTCATCAGTCCTCTCATCATCATGAAGAATCGAAAGGTTGTAGGCTTGAATTTTTAAAAGTATATCTTGTAAAGTCACTCACAAATTGTTGTAGAATCACTGTTGCTAATGTAGTTGAAGATCCATAGTGGCAAATCGCTCCTATATCCTATGGAGTTCATTTTTCTTGCGTACTAATTAAAATATCTTTCCATCTATAGCGGTGCTCTGAATTGATTCATCTCACAAGAACGATAACTGCAAGCAATGAACATTGCTCCGTAGAGGGGGTGATTCCTCATCTCATGTCACTCTGGCATCTCTGGTTCCATTACGATAACTCTGATGATGTCATGAAATGGGAAACAAAAGGATGGAGGGAAGACGCCTGCTTCTCTCTCTCTCACTCATTAAAGTTCAATCATGATATCAAAAGTTCTTTAAGTCAATAACACAATATTACCTACTCCAATTTATATCTCTTGGTCACCAAAAATTTTTTTTTAAGATAAAATATTCTCTTCAAATAAATAGAATCAACCCAACTTAGTTAAATGAACCAATCAAGGACGCGAAATGGCATTAAGTAAACATTTTATCATCAATAACAAGTAATTATTTCAAGATAATAAAAAATCCGTTTTTAATCACTCATTCACATTCATAGAAAGAATAATCATTCATTGATAATTGATATTACTTAAATAATAAATAATAAATTTTGTAACAACAATGAGGGAATACCCCACCAGATAATCCGGAGGGGAAAGCCCCATGTTGTCCCCTTACAGGCAAACTGCCCAGAAACGGGGTGAATGAAAATCACATTAGCAACAAATAAAAATAGCGAAAAAAAAAAGAAATCAGAAATAAAGACGTACGCATAATTACAAAATTAAAAACTCTGAAATCAAAGATGGGAAAACTAAATAAAAAAATGATAAAGAATAATGATTAATAAAAGTTTTTTATCTAAAAAACAAGCAAAGAGAACAGAAATATAAACAAAACAATAAATTTTTACAAAAAAATGTATCTATGTGGATATATATCAAGATTAGTGTCTAAAAATTGAGGATTATTATAAAAATTAATTTGGCCATGGGATTGACATCCGAAGCATGCGTTCTCCACTTGTATTTCATAATTAAGTTTTTATTAGTGCGAAGAGGGCAGACTGAATGATGCTGAAGAAAAGTGGAGATGTAACTAACCTTTATACGGTTGTGTAAGATCCCCATAAAAATATTAAAGAAGACATTTTTTATTATATTAAAAATATCAAAAGTTTTGTGAAAATGATCATTCACTTTAAACGTAGGAAACTTCACCAAAAGGAAACGCTTAAAGTTAATCAATTTATTGTACAGAAAGAGCATCTTCTGCGTAGGAGTACTGTACCATATCCAGATACAGTTCAGTAGTTTCGCAAGAACAATGATTTTAAACAGACAGAGAAAAGACAGGGGTTTAACATCAAAATTGGTTAGCCTTTTCAAAGTACCTAGTCTCCGACAAATGTCACGTGATTATTGAATCAATATGTTCAGCAAATGAAAGGTTATTCGCATGATTTAACGCTATCATTTATCATGCAATCATTTTTTGATTCTAACCTTTTATAAAACCCATTGAATCTTATTCTTCCTGAAGCAGGAAATACATTTTATTTAAATAGCATAAAAGAAATCAAGAAGGAAACCTTCTCCCCATTTCACATAATGTTAATTGACCCTGTAAGGGGTTTGACCTCCTTTCACAGTGGACCATAAGGGTTGAGTTTCGCATTCCTTATCTATCTCTCTATCCGTTTCAGTAAACGAACTTTCCTCATTCACCTCCATGCATGCTCTTTTATGGATACCAAAATTAAATGCGCTGCTCATATGTGCTCTTAAGTGCTTCAGAATGATTACTAAGACAATAAGGATTACAAGAACGACGCAAATAATGGATAACACGTCATAATGTGAAACTTTCGATTCATCAACGCCTTGCCTATGCAAATCTCGTGTCAAAGCTTCGGTTTGCTGCAATATCTTTCTCAAGGAAACACTCGCTTGTTCTAAAGACATATACTGAGAATTTTCTTGTAAGTAATCTAATAAAGATTTGTTTAATTTATTTACTTCATCAGTAATCTCACGGAACTCAGAATGATTAAATATTTCTTTAATGTTGGTCTCTATCAAAGTATTCAAGTTTGAAAATGGTGATCCTATCGTCCTGATGCCTTGTACAAATGGCAATAAAACTACGTCATCACCTACACCAATGCAAGCACTAGGTATCTGAATTCTTCCTGTGCAGCTAATTTTAATTATTTTACTTTCTTTAGAAGGTTGTGATCGCTGTGCCGGTCAAGGTATTGTAGTACTTGTCGGTTTCGATATACTGTATATCCAGTGTCCTAAGACATTGCTCTTAACAATGATTGGAGGGGGGGTGCAGACAGTATGTTTCTTGCACAGTTCAAAAATCGAAACTTCCACTCCATGAAATAGAGAAGCTTTGACTCGGAACTTTAAAAATAGCTGACGAAGGTGAACAAATTTGGAATAAAGCTCCAGTTTTGCATTAACATATCGATATAATTTAATACTAAATGAAGTTGTTGATCTTTAGATACTGCTAAAAAAAAAAAAAGGTGCACACGCATAAAAATATGCATATGCGTCAACGTTAGGAATCTTAACAGGTAAACTGATAATTTTATGCACATCGAAAACATAATGAGACATAATCAAAGGAATGTCAATAAACAAACGCATCTACTGCTCTAAAGCAACTGCTGTAACTGACGCCCAAGTGTAATAATGATACACTGTCTCCCAATCCGGAGAAGTAATTAAAGCAATATTTTCCGGTAAACGCTTTTTTTTGTCCTTCAGAATTTCTAATAAAGTATCTTCCGATATAATATAAGTGTTCAGCTTACCTTGACTCAAACTGTGTATCGCTTCCTTCAATTTGAAGAATCCTAGTTGAAATTTAAAGAATATTTCTCCGTATAGCTTAAAACATTAGATAATGCTTTATATGCCATAGTACGATTCTTATCTTTAAAATATTGTTTAACCAACCAATTCTCCACTTGCTTAATTCTAATCATCTCACTAACAGTTTCATTCAATAACGTACTTTGTTCATTAATTAAATGTAACTCACCTTCCTGAGTTTCTCGCAAAACAGTAATTTTATTATAGAAATGATAACAGTTATGTGGATAATAGATATGTGAACCTTAAGACTAAAAAACTCTTTCACCACAACAAAAAAACAAATTGAAATAATACAACGTGAGAATCCTGTAAACGCGTTTCGAATGCCTTGCATTCATCATTCAGCAGTCTAAGTCAGAAATTTTGTCAGCATTTTGTCAGAAATTTTCCTAAAAAACTTTAAAGACATTTTAAAAACGTCCGGGTTTTATTTCCCTAACACATGGTATCGATATGTCAACGATAGATTTACAATTTTTGACACCAAAAAATGTAGAGTTGAGGACTTCGTAAAACACATTAATAACTGCTTTCCTACTATACAATTTACGTATGAGTTGGAAAACAATTCTAAACTTCCTTTTCTTGACGTTATGATTTGTAGAAACCAAAATTCACTATCATTCGAAGTGTTCAGAAAGCCAACTAATAAGTTGAATTATATAGCAAGTGACTCCAGCCATTTGTGGAACCAAAAGCTATCAACTTTTATTTCCGTGATTGACAGAGCTCTAAATTTACCTTTGAAAAAATCGATTCTTGAAAAGGAGATTTCTTTAATAAAAAATATTGCAATAAGGAATGCTATAGTAAAGCCACTATTACAAACTTACTAAGGGAGAGGAAGTTTAAAATGTTTATAAATGTTTAAAACCACCCTCTGTAAAAATGAAACCATAGGGAAAACTATTTCTATTCCATAAAATAATTGTTTCATTAGAGGCCTAAACTCGATCTTTAAAGCGTTTACCTTTCTTTCAGTAATCCGTATCAGATCAAGAACTACGTACAAAATCCCAAGGACAAAATCCCACACGTGCAGAAGTCAGAAATATATGAAGCATCTTGTTCCAACTGCCCTAAGGTGTACAAAGGGCAGACGATCCACAGTTTAGAGACCCGTTTCAAGGAACATTTAAGTCATAGAAAATACGGAAGCAGCAGTCAATCTTCAATAGCGAAACATTCATTAGAAACCAACCATGATTTTTCCATAGAAAATGTAAAATTAATAAAATTGAAAAATAAAAAACACCTCTTAGACGCTTTTGAATGCTTAGCCATTCACAGCACAGACATAAAATTATTATTAAACTCGGATTTGGGTCCCATTGCTGAATCATCATTGATCCAATGGGCTTCTAAGTTACCCAATTATTGACGAGTACTGTCTTGCTTTATTTTTTGATTGGTTTTCCTTTGGGATATATACCCGGATTCGATCTCTCTAAGTCAGTTCTTTTCAGACCTCCTCGAGTTCGCCTTAGGCTTATTCGAGTCCGACTTAGACTGCTGAATGATGAATGCAAGGCATTCGAAAAGCGTTTACAGGATTATCAGGTTGTATTATTTCAATTTGTTTTTTTGTTATGGTGAAAAAGTTTTTAGTCTTAAGGTTCACATTAATTTTATTATTTAAATTGACTAATCCTTTATCAGTGGCCACTACAAACAGTGTTCTTAACATCTCGCCTCCTAAATTGATTAATCCGCGCTTAACACATTGACGTTTTAACTAATTCTGTACTACCACAATATCATTTCTTAAAATTCTAGATTCTCTCTCCAAAAATCGTAATTCTTTGTTCATTACCGGCTCCTCACTCAAAATTGCTTCCTAATCACTTCCTATTTGTCTTAACCCATTTATGATACGGAGAATTCCTCTGGAGAACGTTTCAAAAGAAATATCAATGACAATTTTCCAGTTATTAGCTGAGAGAACAAGTTCGTTTTGTTTTGAAAATACTACCCCTTTGTTTAGGTTTAAATATGACTCGCAACTAATTTGCATGGCTAACACCATTATAAAAACACTCATAAACACATTCATGACTATTTAACTTAATTTTATCTGAGAATTATAAATACAATGATAAGTTCTTAAGTGCTTATAGGTTTATTTTAATCTGATACTCATGAAAGGTAATCGAGCTGTGGGGGTTGTCCTTCACTTCTGAAATTGATGAACTATGGTGAGGGGGATGCCACTTCCTTCTCCTCCTACCTCCCACTACTCTCCTTTCAACATTTGATTTCCAGTCACCAGACTTATTCACACACCAGTGACAAGAACGTAATTCAATTCATCTACCATAGCTGTTGCTTAGCTCCAATTCGATACTGTACGATTCTATTACTTTTCACCTTGACGCTTGCAATTTCTAAAACTGGAAATTAAACTTTTTATAAAATGAAATCATAATTCCACAATCCTCGCAATAATTTATTTCAATCACCATTTCAAAACTAACGAAAACGATTTTATACAAGAATGTCTATAGAGTTATAATCAGTATAAAGACATCAGCTTTTTTATAACAACCTTTAAAGTGCAATTCTTTGTGCACAGCAAAACAATTATGCAAATTTCGGACGAAAAATTTGTTGTCATTGAAACTATTTCAGTTTTGTCAACGATGCTTGTCGACTCATAAAAGTAGACTTCTTAATGCTCATAAACATTAAAGGAAAAAAAAATCCTTGTAAGAGCACATCTCATATTAGAGAATTAAAAATAACATCATAGATAAAGTTTTCTTTCATTTTTCTTGAAATAAAATACATTACTGTGGATTTAAAAGGCAACAATCAAGCATCCACTGGCAAAATTTTATTTGCTTGAGTACACCTACTTTTAACTTAAATTAATTTAATATTATGACGTGCCACCCCTACCCTCGATAGTCTATAAACACCCCGAGTATAACCAATGAGGGGGAGGACCTGTCAGGGGTTCAGGACCTAGATTAATTCTTATGAAGATACTGGCACAGAGACATTAAGCAGGATTCACACGTTTTATTCATAAGCTTATACAGTTACTAACAGAGTCGATTAGTGCAATGGGATCTTAAGAATAGTCGGAGGGGTCCCTCTAACACTAAACCTACCACCTTAACATACAATGACAAACATTTACAAATATTTGCTATAACTGGATCATTCCAAACTCATCAAGTTTCGGAGCACATACGGAAGTACCTTCCAAATAACACAATCAGGCCTTGTCGTTTTAGAAGATCAGATCCAGAATCAAGGTATACTACCAGCTCTCGTAAAGTATTCCAAATAGCTCTCATGAACACGAAATGTGAACCCTTTTTATTATGCGCAGTGAGGGAAGGGCACCTTAACCCCTCGGCAAGAGTTAGTATTTAACTTTTTACAGCCTAACTGCGGAATCCAAAGGGACAAGGTGTTTCCACTTCAGATTAAGTGCACCCCTTCCCTAGTGGCACTTCGCACTGTATTTACAGTTTTACTGCGGAATCCAATGGGTCAAGGTGTTTTCACTTCAGACTAAGTGCACCCCTTCCCTAGTGGCACTTCGCAATGTATATGAACGGATGAGATCTCTCGGCCAACACCTGTTATGTGGGTTACTTATGCTCGGAACCGATGTCAAAGGCTGTCTGATTCATTTTTACTTTACTTAAAACAATTGACAACCTCTTAAACAAGAAACAGTAAATGCAACACAAAGTCTCTGAAAAAACACGCAACACCGTCTAGGCATGCTAATAAACAATTCATGGGTACATAAACTTGGTGAAGTAAGCTCAGAAATCCAATAACACTTATTCTTCCCTGTATACATACAAAGGTCGCATTTCAGTTGCACAACTTAAGGCAAGTCTTTGCTGCTCCGTTTACGCGAATGTTTTCCCAAACTTGGGGGGGGGGGTTCAGGGTGGACGCATTCCAAAGCACATGTCGAAAATCAGAACAAAAGGTTATTCACCAAGATGTCATCTTAATTGCACCAGTCACCTTTGTTATACTTGGTGGCGTTAAATACCTATAGACACTGTCAAGAAATATCATCGCTGGGCTTGGGCCTCACTCCTTTAAATAGAACATGCAATGGCCGCCATTATCACACCGACGCCGATGCTTTCCTGCATAGCTTAGCAGAGTTCCAAAACTTTGGAACTCGTTTAAATAAATTTAACATTCTAACATTAAATATTAAACATAACATGGGTGCTAATTGCACCATTTATACTGAGTAAACAACTCCTATAAATCTCTCTAGGCCATGTACTATACACTCGGAGAGCAAAATATGACCACTCAAAATGAACGGTTTTAGAAGAGAAAAAAAATAATATAATACGAATTCCTCTTCAACAACAATACTCGTTGTAAAAGAAAACACGATTGTTTGCTGGAGGTTAAAAGAAGATTCTCAAACACTAACAATGTCAACCGCCAACAAACATCGCAACAAGTGAAAAAGAGAATCACACGCGACCGACTCTGCATTGTTGGCAGGATGCTCGCAAAAGAGCGGTCGTGCTCCCATTAAACTAACACAATCAACGCAGCACATTGACTCACATTTCTATACCCAAACAAACTGACTAAAACAACCCACCACAAAACAAACACATCCTAACCATACGAACAGAAAACAAAAGGCAAACAAACCGCCCACAACGATCAGAACAACAAAACAAAAGAGCATCGCGCACATAGCTCACGAACCCCCCCCTCCCATAACCAGTCGTTCGCTATTTTCCCTTCCCGTCGGACATATGCAACCCGAAACTGACATCAAATGTCACAATATCATAAATAATATCACCTTCTACGCCAGTATCGAACAAATTGCTTTTAGGATTATTCGTTTGATGCTTCTAAATAATCCAAGCATTTTATAATGCATGTAAACACAACTTAAAAATAGAGCATCTAGCTTTGTATTTCAGGTACATTTATGATTTCTAATCTTGCACAGAAGAGAGGTAAAAAAAAAACAAACTGTAATCTTGAAAGTATGAGGGGAAACACGAGTTCAAAAAAAAACTTCGCTTCCCTCGTAATTACATTTAACACTAAATTACTATTTTCACAATGATAATCGAAACACTCAGTCTCAGGAAAATTATTGAACTCTATCAAACACCAAAGGCTATCCAAATATTCGCTTATATTCGTTCTCTGGGATGTTTCATTTTACTCCATCTTTTTTCCCTTACATCCATCTGATCTTCGATTTCCTGAGCCTGTTTTATTAAATCTGACATAATGTTTTCTATCCATGCTATTCTTTTATTTATCTCCTCACCACCTGTAAATAGAACTTCCTTCCCCTGAGTTGTACTAGACTTCACTCCCTGTTTAATCTCCTTTATCATGTGTGGGATATGAAATTTTATCTCATCTTTTAATTTATTAACCCATGTATCCATTCTACTAAACTTTTTCTCCTCTCTGTCCACTAGTAACCTAACCTCCTCCCACCATTCCTTCTTTAATTTATCCATTTGTTCTTTATTCATTATTAATTCTTCCCTTTGTTTCCCATTTTCATTGATCTTTCTTTCCACTATTACTAGAAGCTCATCTTTTATTTCTTTAATTGCACTTTTATTATTCTGCACACTGACAAATTTCTCCATTTCTTCTCTAAAATCATGAAATCTCTTTTCCATCGCTAACAGGAACTCCTCTTTCAAATTTCCTATGTTGTTCTCCATCATCTTAGATTGTGTTGCTTTTTCTGTCTCTTCCTTTGCAACTCCAGTGACCAAAATTGTATTATCATTAGAGACTCCAAAACTATCTTCACTATTATTATTTACATTTTTTCTTTCTTTAGCCTTTTTCCTTCTTCTTAAGGTATGCATCTTAAGTTTTTGTATTGTTTCTCCGCTAGTAAAACTTTTAACAATAGCTTTTATTATTAAACTCTGTACAACCTTTAGCGATATGCCCACATTTCCAACAAATACTACATTGCAATCTATCCTCCCCAGAAAAACTTTGTCTGCTTCTGGGACACTGACTGATCAAATAATCCAGCCACTCTAAAGATGGAATGACTCCTCCGGTGACAGCGAAAACATCTCATCCTTCCCGTCCTCTGTCTACTATTATGGCAATCATTGACTCTGATTCCAAAAGCCATAAGCAAGTGGACGTCTTTCCGGTCTCCTCCCTGGCATACCATGTGCCTTTTTTCCAACAGTCCTGCTCTGAATGACCCTTAGAAGAGAAATATCTACAACCAATGTTCCTACTTTTATTCCGTATGCATTGTTTCGAAAAGTGTGCCACCTATTGACAAAATTAACACCGTGGTTTTTTCTGCACACAATTCTCAATCCTAGGTTTTTGATTCTCTTTCAAAGCCTTCCTCACTGCTTGTTCTATTCGTACTCCAAAATCACGCTCTATCCTCTTCGCTATTTTTAATTCTAAATCCGATCTCCCATCCACTAATCCAATCATAGCTTGAATACTAAGTCTGCGATTTACCTTTTCTACTTTTTCCGCAGATGCCACAGCATCTTCCCATGTTTCAGGTGCTGTATAAATCACTCCTCTTCTCAATTGAGGCAATAAACCTGCTAGAAATCTATACTTTATTTTTTCATTTAGCATTTTCCTCCTTACTTCCTTTTTATCTCGCCTAAAGGGCCTTCTTCTTCCAGCCCTACTGGCAGGATCAGTTTTCTCCCCAAAAAGGCTAATCGAGTTGCAGATTGCTGCACTGACTCATGTAACCCCTGTGTGCATTCATTGAACTCCCTTTCAACTAACTCAGGTTCTTCTTTTGAGAACCTTGCTCTCAATACTTCTGCAAATTCTTCATAATCACCAACTTCATGTAACGCTTCACTTTCCTGTACATAAAACTGTGCCTCACCTTTTAGCCTCAGCTTCACCATATTTATAATCGTTTGGTCACTCCATTCTCCTGCTTCTGCTATCTTTTCTACTGCTTTCAAAAATTTCTCAATATTTCCTGTATCATCCTATATTGGGATTTCTTTGTATAATTCTTTGAATTCTTTTTCCACATTAATAATCTTCATTTTAAACAGTTTTCTCTAAAACATATACTAAAAGGTTCTATTTTCTTTTTCTAGGTCACCGAGTCAAAGAGATATGTTCAAAAAGATCAAAAACAAAGCTGCTTAACAAACAAGATTCAAATGTTCAATAAAATCACTATGCTGTAAAAATATATTTTCCATTAAAGGCAATCAAATTACCCCATTAAATAGTTTTCTCACGTTCAGTCTTTTTCGAACGCCCTCCCGAGCAAAAGACCTTAACTGCCCTTATCCTTCTAAATCCCCACAATTTGAAGACTCTGGCACCTACTTATCCCGAGTTAACCCAATATTTAAACAAGAAAGTGACGCTATCCCACGCTACCCAGATAAGCCCTAAAGTAGGAAAAACCGCTCCCCACTGAGTATTGTAGAACAATGGTCAAACACGCGTTGGGAAGGAATTACTTGAAGAATCGTACCGCGATTCTTCAAGTTAACAAAATATAAGTCTAAAAGGAACCTTACGCCTCTCGAGGAAATTACCCGTTTAGGAAATTAAAATATTAGTTTGATATGATAATTCTGAAGAAAGAACCCCACGGATTCCAAACAAATTATCTCCTTTATTGCAATATGAAATAAAGAGAGTGGTGTACAGAATAAATCAGGGATTATTTTTCAACCAGACGACGAGATGACGAAACTGTAGCGTTCAGCGTCGAAAGAAGGTTAATGTTGTGGTGAGGAGAAGGAAGCGGAGCTGCAAGTGAAGTAGTGGAGACCATGCTGCCAGTCTGTCGGGGTGAGAAAGTAGACTAACACCCGTGGAATCCAACATTGATTGAAGCAGTCCGGGATAACAACGGGGATAGGTCGTCTGACGAGGGATCTAGGACGAATTGAACTAAGAACTAGTTACTGAAAATTACACCACATATAACCGTTTGGAAACAAAAAAAAATCAGAACAAATGGAGATTCAAAAAAAACTTATAGCTACAAAGAGAAGGTACAAATGAAAGTCCAAGGAATTAAATTGAAATTAAACTAAATAAATCCAAAAAAATAAAGAAAACCAGAGAATTAAATAGAAGTTCGTTCAGGGAAGACAACTAACACAGACCTAAAGGGGGGGAATCTAAAACAACAAGAAATGCACATAGAACTAAATTACATTGCGACGTTGATACATCTAAGGGGGGGGGGGGCCAGGCAGAAGGTGACAAAAGGACGGATGCACAGGTGAATCGGAACTGACAGATTACGGCTACGCAAAACAAGACCCTGAAATAAAGAACAGAAAAAAAATAATAACGTTCAAGCTTAAGCGTAAAAAAGGGCAAGAAAAGAAAACAAAAAAAATCAAATCACAGCGGAAGTAAATAACTGAAAGTCAAATAATTAATTTAGTAAAGAATTGGTTTCATGAAGATTCCTCACAAGTGGGAATTATTTGTTTCTAGGCGTGGTAAAACTATAAATGCCAAGGACCGGGTTGCGGTGGAGACACCAAGAACGATGGAATTTATCACCCCGGCGAAATAAAGAACGATTAATTGCGGACAAGAGATATAATACGATGAAACAGGTGACACAACATGGAGATCAGCGGTGAATACAAAGTCAGCTAAACAGTGTCAAAGCAGACTGGTCGCCATGATGAAGTGGTCGCCACCAAACCCATTGGAAGGAGTAGCGTGAAAAGATACTTGAAGGACCTTCCGTCGTGTTCTGGACACTGGTACGCCGTCAGGGCCCTAAAAAGTAATGTTAGTGGAGGACTACAATTGCAAAAACCAAGCCGCTTCAAACCTGACCGGCGGGCACAGAAGGCAAACTAGACATCAGGACGATCCCGTGGAACGCCGACGATGTTTAGATACGAATTCCGTTGGATAGAGAATTCGAACCATGGAAGTTGACCATACAGCCGACTGCAGGTATTCTCCATGTGTTCTACGGTGAGAAAGAAAAACAATTCATACGAAGTTTCTGGTTGTATATAAGACATACCGTTTTACAAATATTTCTTTTCGTCGTTTTCCTGTGGAGAAGTGATGTCCCAAAAAGAAGGAATCCAGCCGCAATAGGCTTGCGAAATTCAATATCTTGCTAAGAGGTACATGAAAAGGTGAAAGATTCCACCATGGATCCTTTAGGACAGCCCAGACGACATCTCTGATGTAATTTAAAGAAAGGTAACCGTGTCTTCGACTTCATAGCCGACTACAACTGCGATCAGCCAAAAAAAAACATGAGTGGGAAAGGAAAAGAAAACATCTCCGGATCGTTGAGAGGCCACCCCATTCCTTGTGACCTCAGTGGACACCACTGCTCCTCCGGGTTCACCTCGCTGGACTACTTTTGTCAAAAAAAAAATTAATTTTCCAAGACGCAATAAAAGTTAATGCGCAACGTGAATGCGCAACGTGACGCTCTAAAAGCTCTTCCCTCGGATAACAAAGGATAATTACTAACCAACAATCCCAATTAACCAATTGACTTTAAACTATATAACAATTATGTACCATTTCAACGAGGTAATCATAAACAATTAAGAAAATATTTTGATTCTTTTAAAACAGAGTCGACCAAAAAAATCTATTTTAATTGCTTTATACTTTAAATTTATTTCCTGCACCCCTTTTCTGGTTTTCTTGATGTTCGTCACAATGAGAAAAAAAAAACCCCGGTAATTGACTGTTCATCATGGAGTACATTAATCCAAAAAGCAATACGACCTCGTTATTGATTTGTTAGGCTAACCGCGTTTAAAAAAATATCATGCGAATTTTCACGGCAGACTTGTTTCCTTAATCCTCTATCGTATGAAAAAGAAAGCATTTATGAAGACTTAGCATAATTAAAATGAAAACCTGGCCAGGTTATTACAAAGGAAATCTACAAATATTTCCTTGTACGAGGAAGAGACGATGAGATAAGGTGGTCTTTTTTCCGAGAAACACTCCGACTTATCCACCAACGCGGAGCTAATTCACGTGAACCCTTTAAATTCCCTTAATGGAGGGGGCTCACAGTAACCTCCCTATAACTGACCGGGAAGCCCACAAAGTCTCTGTTTATCTCAGAGATCAAAACGCGTACTTGAAAAAATGAGCACCACGCGTGCCAAAAAAAAAGTACCCAGGGGTCAAGGCCAATAGTAGATTGAGAAAGTAAAGAGGTACACAATATAAAGGCTAGGCCGGCCGTGCAAGAATGGGAACAAATGCTTGAAAAACCCCCGAAAAAATCTCCATCCAACACTTTTGAAGACGGATAACCACAGAGAATCAACCGGGATTCAAAAAAAAATTTCCCATGAAGCTTGGAAGCATGGAGCAAAAAGGCACGTGACAATATATATATATAAAACCTGAAAACATGGTTGATCATTCTTTTTGTAACATTTATCCTGTCGACTGCGCCATTGTGGTGGACCCAGGCCCTATTTATTATAATTAATTTAGAAAACACCCACACCCGATTAAATAAGGCCAATCCACCCCTTCTATCCTCATTAAGGGATTGGGGAACTAAATTATTAATGATGGTCCGACCCGGAAGGAGGTTGAACCGAGGTTTATAAACCCTAATAATGTTATTAGTAGAGAGACCAATGAACACACAAATACTTACAAATAAGAGATTGATTACTGGTTTTAAAAGATTAGAAAATTGTAACATTTTACAAGTTTAAGATTCACTATCTGAAAACGTTAAAGTAAACTCCATTATGATCACAATTAAGGTCAAAATTAACTCTATTTTAGGCCACTAACTGATTCAATAGAATAACTATTTATTACTCAATTCACTCCAAAACTTTATCATTAGAATATTTTCACTGATAATAAATATTAATAATTGATATTATTCAAAACATTAACTCCCAAAGATCTTTACAAGTTTTTAATCTCATTTTTATATGCAACTTAAAGATTTTTATAATTTTTCGTGACCACCTGATATAAACAAGAGAGGAAATGCATGTGTCATTACCCGGTCTTCCTGTCACTTCCTCGGAGCGGTGAGATGTGGGGGTGGCATGGCTCCGTCGTCATCATCTTCTCTTGCTGGGCTCCGCGATTATCAATTAACTAACATTTGGTTTAAATGATAATAATAATAATACAGTTTTTATTAGATTCATTTCAGAGAATAAACTGAGTTCTAGATAACAGGTGATTTGTGAAACTATTTCACTCAACAAAACGCTACTGCTTCAATCTCTTACATCGGGCTGCTGCGGTCTCACATCTCTGCTCGCTGTCCATTCTCGCATTTAACTGTGTACGCAAACGTTCAGAAGAAGAAGTCTGAGTAAAAGTCTCTCGAAAAAAACTCTTGGATTCCATAATATCCCTCAAGAATTAAATGGGGATGCCGATAACCAGTGATCGAATAAACATCGCTGATTGGTGTTCCTCTAAAGTTCTCAGGAGTCATCAGACATGGCACTGAGCTTGCTTTTCCGAGGAGGAGAACTGGGGGAGGGGGGGAGATATTTCCACTCGACAAGGCAAGGCCCGGTGTAAAACAATGCTGCTGTCACCCAACTCAAGTGGAAAGTAACACTTTCGACCGGCAAGGGAATCGTTGAAACGATCTCCCGCAAACATTCTTCAATTAAATGTCATCAATTAAAATAAATGGTTTATAAACTTTAAAACAGCTTTAAGAAATAAATCTTAAAGAGTCTTCAGAGTGGGGTGGGCCGTTGCTCAAATTAGACAGATCCTCCAACAAAAAAGGTTTTTATGGTTGTGCGATGAAGCACACCTGCAGACTGTACAATACATGTTCGAATGTTTAGGTGGTAAAAGCATTGAAACGGCAAAGGATGCGGACGACCAAAGGCGGAGACCGCATGGTGGTGACAGCACTCGAATGAAACTAGGAGCCTACTGACTCTTGAACTGAACTGACTAAGAGACCATTTCGTCTCAAAGAAAAATTAAAGAATAAAGGTTGTTTTGGAAACCATAGTCGAACGGTGACTTTCTAACTCCCAAGCAGCAGTAACAGAGTCGAAGGCCACAGCTGGACTGCCTATCTCCATCCAAAGCTCCAAGCTCGTCAGATACTACCCACGTGCACACGAGCCTAAAAACAGAAACAAACAAAAGTCGTAATAAAGCAGTTGTTGACGACAAAACAAAAGTGAACATAAAAGCAATTACCATGATGACAAGCCAAGAAAACAACAATTAAATGTCAAGTAAAAGGAAAAAATGAAAAGTTAACATTAATTGTAGAATAAAACAAATTGAAGCCCGATAAAGAAATTCGCTACCAAAAATAATCCCAAAGGGGACGATAAAGAAATGAAAGTAACAAGAATAGGGGTGACCAAACTTACCACATGTGGGTCATTATAAAAATTAGGATAAAGCTCAATGGGGTTGCGATCTTCAAAGCAAACATTTCTATTAAGCTCGTGATACACAAAAAAAAAACAAAAACACGAACTCTTGCTCAACTAGAAAACAAAAATCAAGTAATCGATTCAAAGTCGCTTTCACGAGGAATGCAATAAAAGAAATGACGATGCAACCAGAAAGCGTCTGGTGGACCCTTTAATCATATCCAGGGAGGGGGCCACGGTAACCTCACCAAATCACACTCGAGAAAGGCAGTATACGAAACTTGTGTTTGAATCGACTAAATGATTAAGTGAATTAAAAACTGAAATAAAAATACACCCACTGAAAACAAGCAACTCTGAAGGCTCCCCAAGCAATGAAGGATTGCCCAAACACCTATCATCTAAGAAAAGGACAAATAGAGTGACAAGGGAATTCAATACTCAAAAAAAAGTCAACATCAAACAGGAAGAAAAAGCTTCCGTTTTGGCGCGCTACATTACTTACACGTTCTAATTTCGTAAATGTGGTTTTACAATTTGACAAGATTTCCGTTACACGAATACTTACTGCTTCTCTTTTCTTGGTCCAAGCAAAATGACAAAGACGGGTGTTTCGTTGCATCAATACGTATGGGTTCTTTTTTTTTGCTGCACCAAAATTACCAGATAATCGAAAAAGTTCAGTTGAGTTTGACACCATATGGATTTTCAAGATTATTTTCATATTAGTAAGTCAAAGTTTGCTCGAATGCAAATACACAAAAGGTTGGTTTTTGGTTTCATGAAATCACCGTCAGTTCATTTTTTGTATTCATGAAAATCTGCTTGGTTCATTTTTCGTATTCACAGATACTTAATATGTCTGTATTTGGATAAACCAAATTTCAAAATATTGTTGACTGGTTTTTGCTTCAGCAAATGATTAATCACCTTTTTTAATGTTTTATTTTTTTACTGATAAATTTTGTTAAAAGTCGAGTGCAAAAAAATAAATAAACAAATAAAATACTGACTCTAAAGTGTGACTTTGTTTCCATTCACTCGGTCTGTTGGTCACCAATCCAGTCACTGCTGTGGCGCCAATGTTTCTTAGTATCCAACAGTAATTAAAAATTTTGCCATTTTATCTCTACTGCAAAAATTGTCAAAGTCGAGTGCAAAAAATTACTCTAAAGTGTGACTTTGTTTCCATTAACTCTCTGTCTGCTGAAAAAGTTAGGGTGCCAGTACAGTATTTGAGCCAATGCCAATATTTGTTAGCACCCATCTGATGAAAATTCTGTGTCAAATAAATACCCACTGAGGTTTTTCTTGTTACAATTCATCTACCCATTTGCTATAGCAAACGAATTCAGCACTTTTCATACTGAATTATCTTTTCGTAAATATTATGGCAGAAGTACAACCAAACCGATCTTTGGCAACGATAAGTCTTCATGTGATGGTCACGGAGGCCTGAACAAAGTCAAAAGGTGGATTTTTTTTTGATTTTTTTTTTTGATTTTTTTTTTTTTTACGCTTTTCTTAACTGTAATTTTTTATTACTTTCCTATCACGCTCTCTTTTTTTTTCTTACTCTGATAGTTGTCGCTGTGTTAATCGATGCATTGATGATCACCCCCGACGGATGCACCCCACTGCACAGCCTAATTCGTGATAAGGACACCACGTTGGCTCACCCTGAACAACGACAAAATCACATGAATGAACAGCGACGGTTTTCGACTCCCTGGAGCTAGCATTTTTTTTAAGGTTCGCTCGATTATGCAGAACTTAACCAAATAATTCAGATGTTGCAGATGAACTTTGAAAAATTTTTCTTTAACGTTTCAACTACACAATTAAACACCTGATTTCTGCTACGAATTCCCTTCATGGATATTCGATGTCTCCATGAGGATTTCTTTGTCCTAGCAATTGCCAGTCTACTCGTTTGGGTTGAGAGTGGCCGTAATCGGCGTAAAGAACTAATCATTCGCCAAGTTGAATTACTTGAAGGACTGTTTTTTTAAATTTTTACGTTTTGTGACTTATAATTTCCATTTATTTTTGCCATTTACCTACAATTTCAATAATTAAAAAACGTCTGAGTTGAATTGAATTAATATTTGTGTTCATTTCAAGTAAATAGTCAGTATACCTAAAGTTATATTTACAATTTTATTTGTGTGTTTGAATGCAGCTGTATTTACATTGAATTTAATTGTTAAAAAATATTGAAGTGCTTCTAAACTCTTTTAAAATTAAAATTTTTTAAAAAATTTACAAAAATGGGGTTGGTTGAAATGTTATTTACAATACGATTATTACAATTAGTTTTAATTATGATATTGATGATAACACTTACTACATATATACAAAAAACTTTTTACGTTTTCCATTCACAAGTTTTTACAAGTGTTTCACCAGTTTCACTAGGGAATGCAGGAGGAATGCACTCAGCTGGCAAAAACAGCCAGGGTGATCAGCCCCAGGAGCCTGAGAAGGTGAAACCTGGAACGGGCGAACCTGAAGAGGTCGCGTCAGTAGTGGCATGCCCAGCAGACGCGAAAGGCAGCAGGGCTGCATTGTCCAAGAGGGAGTGCAACGGCAGCGATACGCCGAATAGGCAAATATGCTCACCTGCAGTTGGATGTACATTAAGCCCTCATGTAACGGAAGAAGAGTGTTCAGCGCAGGTAGGTTTTGATGGTCATGGGATGTAGTAGTTTTGGCACTGGAAAGTGTCGAGGCAACAGCAACTGCTTAGGTTATGGATAAGGAAAAGTGGAATTTGAAGCCTAGTGGGTGTGCCAGGGTCACCGAAACAGGAGCTTGTTCCGGACTGCAGCTATGGGCACAAAGTGGGTGTCGAAAAGAAAAGGAAAGCTCGCGGCAGGGTCAAACGCCAAAAAGTGGGGGTCGAAAAGTAAAATTGTAGGTGGTTCAGTGGCCAGCACCATAAGTGGTGGGGAAAATAAAGACACACCAAAAACCTTTGACAAAAGGAATGTGTCGTTCAAGCACGTTGAGGGGTCCCTGGCTGTATGTACACCATTGACCATGGCTCTGGCTAAATATTTTAGGAAAGATTTGTTGTGATGGGCAGGCAGACACCTAGTTTTTTTATATTCTGTGACCCGAGTTTTTTTTTCAAATAGTAACATAAACAATTTACGTTTGTTCTTTTATCCTCTGTGGGGCATATATCACATTCCATGTCAGCTGGGTCTGTTATGCTCGACAAGAGGCATTGTTTTTTTTTGTATTGATTGGTGTTTTGTTGTTGTTGTCTGTTTTTGTTTTTGTTTGTGGATGGTCTGTGCAGTCGGGTGTGTAGTGTAGTTGGTGGTTTTCTTGTGTTTTAGGGATCTTGAAATGTTGTTGTAGGTTGGAAGATGAGTGGAAGACATTGTCTGATAGTTTTAGGTGAGTGCGCTGCCATGTGCGTGTGTCTGGCGAAGTATTAGTTATTGTTGCATGGCTGTTTTGTTTTTTATTGTGAATTTCGTTCGTAGGGATGGTGCGTTCGTGCCATTCATTTACTGTGGGTTTTGAATGAGAGTGGGAGTGTTTTGTTTTTTGTTTTAGTTAATTGTGAATGGCTAGTTAGTGGTTCGAGAGCAAGAAGGGGGGAGTGAGTATTGAGAGGAACATACGACAGTCCGTCAGTGCCTGCCTTTGGAACTGTCTAATTTGAAGTGTCCCTTTAACTGCTGTGTACAGACGGATGGGAATGTCTCAGGAATGTCTTGAAACACTATGGGAAAGCTAAAAAAAATATGTACTTTTGAATTTGTTCCATGGAAACCTATGAATTTGTAGTAGATTTAGGGTCTAGATTTAAGTGTAGCTCTTGGTGAGTGTTAGTGTGTAACAGAAGGAGAGTGCAGGTTCGTAAACCAAAGGAGAAGAACTGAGAGAGAGTGTTCTGCTGGCAAATATACAGTGCGTCAGTGAGAGGTAGACAGAAACCCCGCAGTTGTAACATTTAATGTTCAAAGAATCAATATCTCAATAAATGCAACATGTATAATAATAATAATAAAAAATGTGATTGATCATTCTTTTTACCATTCATTGTTCTCCTTTGTCTCTCTTACAATAGTAATCTTCTATCTATATATATATAAAGTAGGATGCTTGTGGGTGGATTTGTTTGTGGGTTTGTTTGATTTTTATGCAAATCTACAGTTTTATTCCATGAAATCTAGATGAAAATCTTGATGAAATTTTGCATACTTGACCTTCAAACCATGAGGAAGGTCACTGTCTACTTCAGATTTCGGAAAAATAATAATTATCGATAAAAATCAATATTCATGGTTGTGGCAGGCATGTTAATGAGAAATATCTCATGACCAACAATGCAAGGCAAAGTTTATGCAACAATAGGTATCAACAATGGTATCAACATGCAATTCACAAACACTTTGCATGGACCAACAATATATGTCTCATGACCAACACTACAAGGAAAACTTTGTACAACAATAGGTATCAACAATGGTGTCAATAGGCAATGCACCAACACTAGGCAGGGATCAACAATATATATCTCATGACCAAGAATGAAATGCAAAGTTTGTGCAGTGTAGATAAATTTCAATTTGTAACAATGCATAGAATTCCTGTTTATCAGGCATTTCTTAGAAAAGAGAGTTCTTAGTACTTAACAACTTCTTGAAGATCTTTAAAAATGATCAGTAATTGGAGATAATGGAGAGTTAGCAGAATACTGAGAAAGAGTGGAAAGACAACAGAGGAAGCACTCCTTTAGTTCTGTGCTGTATTGAGGAAATGGTAAGCAAGTAAATAGAAGAATCGGCGACTGCTAGACTACACAAAGTGACTATCATGAACGGGGACACCTATTGACCAAACCAAATAAATGATCTGATTAGATTAATAGGAAAGAGAAAAAAGGACAAAACTGTTATTTTATTTATTATTATTAATTTTATGATGTTATCTATAATTAAAATTATGTTAAATTTACAGTTTGAATTCGTTGTTAAATTATAAATGAGAAGTTTCAGGTTCAATAAAAAAAAAAACAAGAGATGATGGAGTCACTACCTTCATTTAACTCTTATTCCTCTACACATTAAATGGTGCCGAAACCCGCGAAATCCGTATAGAAATAACTCACTGAACCCCCTACAACACTATCGGAACACAAGATGATTGAACTGGAGGCCTTAAAGAAAAAGAACCAAGGTAAAAGCTGGCATAACACGATTGATTAGAGAGCTCGAGCAGCTTGAATTAGAAAATGAGCCTTGAGCTTGAAGTGAGCCGCGATTTAATATAAAAGAAAATCAACGAAAAAAGCCAGATAGACGACAAAATCCACGACTCTATAACTAATGAAAAGGATCTGGATGAAGACATGCAGATATGTGAGGAATATGAAATGAATGCATATAGAAGCAAATTAAAGGCAACAAAGATGCTCGAAAATCGAAAGTTACGGGCAGCCATTACAATAAGCAACAACAGGGTGTTGGCCGCGAACGACAATGAAAGCCCGCAAACCAGTGCCACACAACACAATCAGATAAGTGCCTTTTCAAATATTACACCATTAGTAAACCCAAAACTACCTCAACTAGAAATAACTCCCTTTGAAGGAAATAAGACAAAACCCACTGAAACCACGGTAGTCAGCTCCACCACCACTTCAAAGAGACAAAATCAGGAAACTGTATATATACAAACTGCTCGCCTAATGGTATACGGATCTAACGGAAACAAAAAATTAATTCGTTGTTTACTCGATACTGCAAGCCAAAAAAGCTTTATCTACCCACCGTATTGTGATATTTTAAGTAAATATATATTAAAATATTTGTTTTATAAATAAAGGGCAAGGGTCAATAGTGGCTTAAATAACACAGAATAGCAGTTTAAACAGAATAGGTTGAGGATACAATAACGGCCCAGTAAATCGTAACAATTATTTGATGTAAATAAGCAGGAAAGAAAACTAACGCTGTCCCTAAAGACGTGGGAGGCAAAGATTCTAAATACGATAGAGGTCAAGTTAACAATGGGAGTCCAAGCAAGATCTCGGTTTGGAATAGGCTTATAGCCGCATAGTAATAGCTGCTAGGGGACACATAAGAATAGGGTACTTACGATTTCGAAGTTCTAGGAGTGAAGACACACATTCGGCATTCGTAGGAAAAACTCGATCCACGATGCCCCTGATTCGAAAGACCCACCTTATATATTCCCCTAGCATTACCCATAACTCCATGCACGAAATCACGCTCTTGATTGGCTGCCTGCCATTCCGATCTCCTTGCCCCCTGGTGGGTAATATCAGAAACTAGCAAAGGTACCCGGCGTTGCCCGGGATAATTACACTTGGATGTAAACAGAACAATCTCAAAAAATTAAATTAAATTTTGCAATATCTTAAAAATAAACACATGAAAATGCTTCGAATTAATACAGTAAAAATTCTTAATGAATATTCGAAAAAAATCTTTTTAATTTCTTAATTTCTTACTGACGTAATCTTACCTGAGATGTATACTTAGTGTTGTTGCAATTTCCACTCTTCTCTCGATGTGTTGAAGCAAAACTTGGCCATTCATCACTTTGTGCAGTCTAGCGGTCGCCGATTCTTCTATTTACTTACTTCCCATTTGCTCAATACATCACGGAGCTAAAGGAGTGCTTCCTCTGTCGTCTTTCCACTCTTTCTCAATAGTCTGCTAACTCTCCATTATCTCCAGTTACTGATCATTTTTAAAGATTTTCAAGTACTAAGAACTCTCTTTTCTAAGAAAAGCCTGAATAACAGGAATTCTATGCATTGTTACAAATTGAAACTTATCCATATTACATCATCATTTTATGTTCATTGTTATAATTCTTGGAAAGATTGCTTTAACATTACATCATCATTCTGTGCTCATTGTTATTGGTGAATTGCGCGTTGATACCATTGTTGATGCGAACACAATGGGGCTATTGTTGCACAAACTTTGCCTTGCATTGTTGGTCATGAGATATATATTGTTGGTTCATGCAGTGTGTTTGTGAATTGCGTGCTGATACCATTGTTGATATCTATTGCTGTACAAACTTTGCCTTGCATTGTTGGTCATGAGATATTTCTCATTAATATCTTAATATCTCAGTAAAAATTCTTAATGAAAATTCGAAAAAAATCTTTTTAAAGGCTCACAATGGCTGGACCTCTCCAAGGATGCCACTGCTATTTTAAATAATTTCTTACTCTCGTAATCTTACCTTAGATGTATACTTAGTGTTGTTGCAATTTCCACTCTTCTCTCGATGTGTTGAAGCAAAATTTGGCCATTCATCACTTTGTGCAGTCTAGCGGTCGCGGATTCTTCTATTTACTTGCTTCCCATTTGCTCAATACATCACGGAGCTAAAGGAGTGCTTCCTCTGTCGTCTTTCCACTCTTTCTAATAGTCTGCTAACTCTCCATTATCTCCATTTGCTGATCATTTTTAAAGATTTTCAAGAAATTGTTAAGTACTAAGAACTCTCTTTTCTAAGAAAAGCCTGAATAACAGGAATTCTATGCATTGTTACAAATTGAAACTTATCCATATTGCATCATCATTTTATGTTCATTGTTATAATTCTTGGAAAGGATTGCTTTATCATTGGATCATCATTTTGAGCTCATTGTTATTGGTGAATTGCGTGTTGAAACCATTGTTGATACCTATTGTTGCACAAACTTTTATTTGCATTGTTGGTCAT
>JAHWFO010015471.1:792006-817686 GCA_023313115.1 Rhysida immarginata | reverse complement strand
TGCAGAGTGTTTGTGAATTGCGTGTTGATACCATTGTTGCAAAAACTTTGTCTTGCATTGTTGGTCATGCGATATTTCTCATTAATATGCCCTGCTATAACCATGAATATCGATTTTTTATCAATAATTATTATTTTTTCGAAATCTGAAGTAGACAGTGACCTTCCTCATGCTTTGAAGGTCATGTATGCGAAATTTCATCAAGATCGGAATAAACTGTAGATTTGTATAAAAAACATACAAACAAACAAACAAACAGACCCACAAACATCCTTCTTTATATATGTAGATAGATAGATAGTCATAATTCTTCCGGATTTTTTACTGGCGACTTGGAGTCCCCTACCTTCATTCACGGGCGTCGATCTACAAACCACGTGGGAAAGGGGGGCAGACACAGAAGTTACAAAACGTTGTAATTGACGAATGTCACAGTATGCACAGAGGAAACTGAAGTAGTATGTTTTGAATCAAATCACAACGAAAATATAAAAAGAAAAATGGTTGAATTTACAGTGAACAGCACAGTAAACAAAACCTTGTTGAAGCTTCAAGCACTAGAAACCCGTAACATATTTTCACGGCTTGATACAGTTCCCGCGGAGATAACGAAACAGTATCCATGAATAAAATTTGCGGATCCCACAACTGACACAGACATCCATTCAGCTGTTAATAGGAGGTGATTATTATTGGAGAGTTGTCCAGTCCACCATCAAAAGAATTACTGAAACACTAGTTCTTGTTAAAACGAAATTTGTATGGACCTTGAATGGGAGAACAACAGGAATCAGATCAGGAAAAATATCCATATGCCACATTACAACAAAGTTGACAGAAATAGATCAAGAACTCCGAAGATTCTGGGAATTGGAATCAATCGGAATCAAGGAAGAACCCGAAAGAACAGCTTCACCACGACACACAGCGATAATACAAAAATTTAAACAGGACATCAAGTATGAAAATGGCAGATGCATGGTGTCTCTACCTTGGAAGGCAAAAACGCAAAGTCTACATGACATTTACCAACTCGCAAAGAAGCGTTTTATCACATTACAAAAAAGATTCGATAAAGATAAAGAATTCAAGGAACGATATCAAGAAGCAATGTTGGAATATTTTAATAACAATCAGGTAGAAACTATAAAGCTGGAAACGAAACAAAGTGGATTAAACTACTATTTACCACATCAAGCTGTGATTAAAGAAGACCATCAGACTACCAAAGTTAGAATCGTTTTTGACGCATCCTCCCAGGAGTCACAATCCCCATCACTGAATGATGTACTTGGCACAGGACCCAGCTTGAATCTGGACATAGTAGTAGTGCTTCTGAGATTTAGACTGAATAAATTTGCATTGTCAAGTGATGGCAGCCTAAGTTTTTTACAAGTGACACTTGCAGAAAAGGACAGAGATGCAACACGCTTTATTTGGTATGAAGTAAAAGAAAATGATGAAGGACAATTGATCACCATGCAGAATATGACCTCTCATCGATTTACGAGATTACCATTTGGCCTAACATGCAGTCCATTCCTACTTGCAGCAAGAATAAGAGAACATGTAAAAAGGAATCTACCAAACTATCCAACATTGATGAAATTTAACAACAGTCTGTATGTTGATGATTATGCAAATGGAGCAGATGACGATTTCACAATAAATCAAATGTATGATGATGTTAAATCCGTAATGCAAACCATGAAATTGTCTATGGAAAAATGGGCCACCAATTCCAACGGTCTTCAAGAGAAGTGGAACGACATACAGGAAAATTACCAGCTTACAAGAAGAATGTTAGGAGTCATATGGGACACGAAAGAAGATGTACTACAGTATAACGATCATACGGTTGATGAAACCTCACAAAGCGTCTCTTATACAAAAAGAGCCTTATTAATAAGCACAGCAAAAACATATGACCCACTTGGACTTTACAATCCATTTACCTTAAATGGAAAACTTCTCTTTCAGGACATGTGGATACGAGGAATGCAATGGGATGACCTGTTACCAAAGGATTTAAGTCAAGGCTTCAAAATTAGGACTGCAGAATTGCAACAGATGAAAAATCTAAAAATAGCAAGATGGATTGGAACGAACACATCTATTCAACAAAGAGTGGAGGTGCATGTATTCTGTGATGCAAGTGAAAGAGCTTATGGTGCAGCTGTATACGTCAAAATAAGAACTGAAGAAAAAACAGAATCCCATCTGATTGTCAGTAAGAATAGATTAATGCCTGTCAAAAGGATAACGCTACCAAAATTAGAGCTCCTGGCAGCGGTTATAGGGATCCGTCTACTAAACTTTTTCCTAAAGGAAACCCACTAGAAACCAGAAAAATGTGTAATGTGGACAGACTCCATGGTAACCCTAGCATGGGTAAAGGGCGAATCCAAAGGATGGAAAACGTTTGTAACGAATAGAATCACAGAAATTAGGAAACATACGAATCCAGAACAATTAGGACATTGCCCTGGTAAGGACAATCCACCTGATTATCTTACAAGAAGTACAACCATGCAAAAACTCCAACAAGACCTCACCTGGTGTCATGGACCATCATGGATACTAAAAGATGAAAGGGAATGGCCAAATTCAAAACCCATATACGATGCAGTTGAAGTGAAAAAGGAAGAAAAAGAAAAGATAACAAATATATCAGTTACGACTGCCAACCAGAAAATGATTGATATTGAAAGAATTAACAACCATCAGAAAATTATTAGAGTAACAGCATGGACGTTGAGATTTATCAACAAAACAAGATGCTTCACAAATAACCAAGATGAACTCACTACGATAGAAATACAACAAAGTGAGAGATTCTGGATAAAAGAAGTACAAAAGGAATGTTTTCCCGAAGAAATATAAGCTTTGAAACAAAACCGTGCCCTCCAAAATTGCTCAAAGATAAAGAATTATAACCTACTTATTGACTCAGAAGGAATTCTTCGAATAGGAGGAAGTTTACAATTTGCAGAAATCACACCCAATGATCGAAATCCCATCATCATTGACAGTAACCACAAGATAGTGCAGCTCTTAATCCTACACGAACACAGGAGAAACTACCACATGAGAGTTAGAGTAATACTAGCTGGACTGAGTTCAAAGTATTGAATTTTACACAGAAGGCGAACTGTGAAGTTAGTCATTCGAAATTGTATAACATGCAAAAGACTGACATGCTTAAAGGGAGCTCAAATAGAAGCCCCTGTACCTAAAGACAGACTGAATGCATCCACTCCATTCGAAACGACTGGAGTGGACTTTGCTGGATCATTATTTTTACACCTTGGCGACAAAGTAAGAAAGGCATACATTACATTATTTACATGCGCGGTAACCAGAGCCATACATTTAGAACTCTAAACGGATATGAGAGCAGAAAGATTTATACTGGCATTACAAAAATTCTTTGGAAGAAGAAGAGTTAGTAAAGCATATATTCAGATAACGTTAAGACATTTAAAAGAATAAATGAAGAGTTGAAAGAAAGATTCTATCGATGGAAGAAAAACAGCCCAATATCTCGCCCATCAGGGAGTCGAATGAAGTTTGACATTGAACGAGTAGCTTAGTGGGGAGGATTTTGGGAGCGCATGGTACAAACAGTAAAAAGGGCTTTACGTAAAACTTTGGGAAGAGCTCAACTGGACTTAGAAGAACTAGTAGGAATAGAAGCTGTAATAAACAGCCATCCTATTACCTATCACTATGATAACCCTACCGAAGAAATACCGCTCATCCTAGCCCGTTTTCTCATAGGAAATTTGCTGACAAAATTGCTTACGAAAGAGACTTCAGGCAGAGAGGAGAATTTACTGAGGTCTTGGAAAGAAAGACAAAGATTAATGTAAGAAGAATATCTACTAGATCTAAAATCCTATCATCAAATGAGAAATACAGAAAAAAAAACCCGAATTCTGCCAAGATGACCCCAAGACACATGTGGAAGACTGGGAGAATAGACCAACTGATACAAGGGGGAGACGGAGTCACAAGATCCTGTAGGATACAACTATCAAACAGGAGCCTTATAAGAAGATCTATATAATTACTGTATCCTTCGGAAATAAAATTTGGTCAAGGTGAGGTGAGTATAATGAACGGGGACACCTATTGACCAAACTAAATAAATGATCTGATTTGATTAATAGGAAAGAGGGAAAAAAAGGACAAAACTGTTATTTTATTTATTATTATTAATTTTATGATGTTATCTATAATTAAAATTATGTTACCTTTACAGTTTGCATTCGTTGTTAAATTTTAAATGAGAAGTTTCAGTTTCAATAAAAAAAAACAAGAGATGATGAAGTCACTCCCTTCATTTAACTCGTATCCCTCAACAGTGATAAATCGGCAAGTTCTGCTTCAAGACATCAAGTGTCGAATTGCAACAAAATCCACAGTACATCTAAAGCAAGATTACGTGAGTAACAAATTATTTACACTAACGGGGCATCCTTGGAGAGGTCCATCCATTGTGAGCCTTTAAAAATATTTTTTGAAATTTTTATTAAGAATTTTTAGTGTATTAATTCGAAGCGTTTTCGTGTCTGTTATTTCTAAGATAATATCCAAATTTTTTCCAAAAAAAAGTCCTAGCCACGCCGGGGTTATCACTAGCTTATGTCATTGCACAGTAGGTCCAAATATTTCCTAGAAATATATTTTGACTATATTCTTTGGGAAAGTGTAAATTTTAGGAACTGAAATGCTGACATTGCTTTGACTGAACGTACGTTTCCAAGAATTTTTGATAATGAGCATAAAATGAAAATGCAGTGACAGAACATTAATCAGGAAGCATCTATTGACTAGGCATAGGAGTCACGTGTGTTTCTACCTTTAGCTCCTTATCAAACGTCCAGACGACTGGCAAAAATTTTTGTGTCTGGAAAGGAAAGATAAAGAACGAGTATTGGTGAGAGACACATTGCAATTAAAACAGAAAAGGCTATACGGGCGTTTGAAACATCTGAACAACGGCAGTTTCGAATAAAGAAACAGGGTATAAGAGCTTCTACGTTAATTGCAAGAAAAACTTGAGTCTAAAGTATCTGGTGATGCTCCGCAGTGATAAGGCAAGTCAAGAAGAGTTTAGATGCTCTGATATATCACCTGGGCTACCTGTTTTTCGTATTTTTCGTAGAATGGACAGTCCCATTGTTCTGTGTTGTATTGACTGAGTAATGATTGAACCAATTGGGAGTTATAATTTAATTTTTTAAGATCTATCTCATTACTTACAAGTATAATTAACTCGGGCAAAGCCGGGTACCTCTGCTAGTCATTCTATTCTAGATATATAAAAAGATGTTTGTTTGTTTGTTTGTTTGTGGGTTTGTTTCTTATGCCAATCTACAGTTTTATTCCGATCTTGATGAAATTTTGAATACTTGACCTTCAAAGAATGAGGAAGGTCACTGTCTACCTCAGATTTCGAAAAAATAATAATTATTGATAAAACATCGATATTCATGGTTATGGCAAGGCATATTAATGAGAAATATCTCATGACCAACAGTGCAAGGCAAAGTTTGTGCAACAATACTTAACAACAATGGTATTAACACGCAATTCACAAACACTCGACACGGACCAACAATATATATCTCATGACCAACAATGCAAGGAAAAGTTTGTGCAATATAGATAAGTTTCAATTTGTAACAATGCATAAAATTCCTATTATTCAGGCTTTTCTTCGAAAAGAGAGTTCGTAGTACTTAACAATTTCTTGAAAATCTTTAAAAATGATCAGTAACTGCAGATAATGGAGAGTTAACAGGCTATTGAGGAAAGAGTGGAAATACGACAGAGGAAGCAATCCTTTAGCTCCGGGTTCTATTGAGCAAATAGTTACCAAGTAAATAGAAGAATCGGCGACTGCTAGACTACACAAAGTGATGAATGGCCAAGTTTTGCTTCAAGACATCCAGGGAAGAGTGGGAATTGCAACAACAGCAAGTGTAAATCTAAAATAAGATTACGTGGGTAAGAAATTATTTACACTAGCTGTGGCATCCTTGGAGAGGTCCATCCATTGTCAACCTTTAAAATATTCTGTTTCAAATTTTCATTAAGAATTTTACTGTATTAATTCTAAGTGTTTTCATGTTTTTATTTTTAAGCTATTGCAAAATTTAATCAAAAACAAAGTCCGACTCACACAAGGGGTTATCAGCTAACTTATTCGGTAGCACATCAGATCCAAACATTTCATAAAAATACATTTTGAATATATTCCGTGGGAATGTGTATATTTTGGAAACTTAGATGCTGATAATGCGTTGATTGAATGTTCGTTTCCAAGAATTATTAATAATGAGCAAAGAATGATGATGCAGTGAGAGGACATTAATAAGGCAGCCTCTACTGATGAGGCAAAGGAGGCACGCGTGTCTCCCTTGAGCTCCTTATCAAACGTCCAGATGACTGGCAAAACACTATGTGTCTAGAAAAGTAAGAGAAAGAACGAGTAATGGTAAAAGATAGTCTGCAACAAAAACAGAATAAGCTATGCGGACATTTGAAACAAGAGGGTATAAGAGCTTCTACATCAAGGGTAAGAAAATGTTGAGTTTAAAGTATCTGGTGATGCTCCGAAATGGTGAGGCAAGTCAAGAAGAGTTTTGATAAAGTCCCGATATATCACCTAGGATTCCTGTTTTTCGCATTTTTCATAGAATGGATAGTTCCTTTGCTCTGTGTTGTATAGATTGAGTTATTATTTAACCAATTGGAACTTATAATTTAATATTTTGAGATTGTTCTGTTTCACCTATAAGTGTAATTATCCCGAGCAACGCCAGGTACCACTTCTCGTTCTGTATATATAACTAGAAGAGTTACCCGGCGTTGCCCGAGATAATTACACTTGCACAAAATTTTCCTTTCTTTGTTGGTCATGAGATATATATTGTTGATCCCTGCCTTGTGTTGGTGCATTGCGTGTTGATAGTTATTGTTGCACAAACTTGCCTTGCATTGTTGGTCATGAGATATTTCTCATTAATATCTCCTGCCATAACCATCAATATCAATGTTTTATCGATAATTATTATTTTTCTGATATCTAAGGTAGACAGTGACCTTCCTCATGCTTTGAAGGTCAAGTATGCAAAATTTCATCAATATCGGAATAAAACTGTAGATTTGTATAAAAAACAAACAAACCCACAAACCCACCAACAAACAAACATCCTTCTTCTTTCTTCTATATATATAAAGAAGGATGTTTGTTTGTTAGTGGGTTTGTTTTATTCTGATCTTGATGAAATTTCGCATACTTGACTTTCAAAGCATGAGGAGGTCACTGTCTACCTCAGATTTCAAAAAAATGATAAATATCGATAAAAAATCGATATTAATGGTTATGGCAGGGCATGTTATTGAGAAATATCTCATGACCAACAATACAAGGCAAAGTTTGTGCAATAATAGGTATCAACAATGGTATCAACACACAATTCACAAACAATGCACAGACCAACAAAATATATCTCATGACCAACAATGCAAGGAAAAGTTTGTGCAACAATAGGTATCAACAATGGTGTCAACACACAATGCACCAACACTAGGCAGGGATCAACAATAAGTATCTCATGACCAACAGTGAAAGGCAAAGTTTGTAACAATGCATAGAATTCCTGCTATTCAGGCGTTTCTTAGAAAAGAGAGTTTTTAGTACTTAACAATTTTTTGAAGATCTTTAAAAATGATTAGTAATTGGAGATAATGGAAAGTTAGCAGACTATTGAGAAACAATGCAAAATCGACAGAGGAACCACACCTTTAGCTCAGTGCTGTATTGAGCAAATGGTAAGCAGGTCAATAGAAGAATCGGCATTTGCTAGACTACAAAAAGAAATGAATGGCCAAGTTTTTGATTCAAGACATCGAGAGAAGAAATGGGAATTGCAACATCAAGTGTACTTCTAGAGTAAGATTACGTGAGTAAGAAATTATTTAGACTAGCAGTGGCATTCTTGGAGAGATCCATCCATTGTGAGCCTTTAAACAAAATTTTTTCAAATATTTCTATATTTTACTCTATTAATTCTAAGCGTTTTCATGTGTTTATTTTTAAGATTTTTCAAATTTTATTCCTAAAAAAAGTCCGAGCCACGCTGGGGTTATCACCTAGCTTATTTGGTAGCACAGCAGATCCAAACATTTCCTAAAAATATATTTTGACTAAGGGAATGTATATTTTGGAAACGAAATGCTCATAATGCGATGTCTGAACGTTTGTTTCCAAGAATTTTTGATAATGAGCATAAAGTAAAGATGTAGTGACCGAACATTAATAAGGCAGCATCTATTGATTAGGCATAGGAGTCATGCGTGTCTCCCTTGAGCTCCCTTTCAAACATCCAGACGACTGGGAAAAATTTGTGTCTGGAAAGGAAAGAGAAAGAACGTGTATTAGTCAGAGAAACTCTGCAACTTAAACAGAAATATGGGCGTTTGAAACATCTGAACAACGGCAGTTTCGAATAGAGCAACAGGGTATAAGAGCTTCTACATCAAGGGCAAGAAAAACTTGAGACTAAATTATCTGGTGATGCTCCGCAGTGGTGAGGCAAGTCAAGAAGAGTTTAGATGCTCCGGTATATCACCTGGATTTCCTGTTTTTCGTATATTTCGTAGAATGGATAGTCCCTTTGTTCTGTTTTGTATTGATTGAGTTATTATATAACCAATTGGAAGTTATAAATTAATTTTTTGAGATTATTCTGTTCACCTACCATTGTAATTATCTCAGGGCAATGCCGGGTACCTCTCCTAGTAATTAAAATAATTAACTATATGATTGACAATATGATTAACAATCCTGTCGCGACTGCGCCATTGTGGCGGACCTAGCGTCTATTTAATTGTTAAAATTTAAACACACCCACACCTGATTTAAATAAGACCCAGCCATCCTTTCTATCCGTGTTAAGGGATAGGGGAACTGAAATTATGATGGTCTGACCCAGTAGGAGGTTGCATCGCTTTTAGATGCCCTGTTAGAGAGACAAATGAATACACCAAATTCCTAACAAAAATAGGCATTTATTCAAAGCAACACATTATTTACAAAAGGGTTAAAGGTAAATTTTTGATTATCAAAATGGTAAACTATAATATTGTAATCTCAAATTCACTTCTTTAGAAGATAATAATTAACTTTATATCAATCATCATTAATGATATGTTCTATTTTATTCTTTGATCAATTCATAAAGAAGTTAGAAAAGCCTTTAACAATTGATTACATTTAAAATTAAAAGACACCACTCTAAATCCTCACAGTACATTAGAAATTATTCATTTCATTTAAATATGAAGCTAATCATTCTTGTGACCTCCGGATATGAACAGAGAGAGGAAATGTGTATGTTATTACCCATTTTTCATGGCGACGCTCCCTCGGGGTGGTGAGAGACGAGGGTTGTGCGACTTCTTCTTCTCGTCAGGCTCCGCAATATTAATTAACTGACCAGTGGATTAAAGAATAACAATAATGATAATAATACTGTTTTTTATTTGGTTCGACATGGGGAAAATAAACTGAGTAACAAATAACGGGTTTCTGTGAAGAATTGCTCACTCTCATTAAAACGCGACTACTTCTATTTCTCTCATCATGCGGTCATCTCTGACCTCTCCATTCGCTGACTTCTCTCTCAACTGACGGTGAAAATTAACTATTTCTCAAAAACTCTTCGATTAGACAATATCCCTCAAGATTTGTAAGGGGATGCCGATCACTAGCAGTCGAATAAACATCGCTGATTGGCGTTTATCACAAGTGCTCAAGAGCCGACAGACACGGCACAGGGCTCATTGTATGAGGAGGAGAATGGGGGGTGAGGATCTCCACTCAACTTGACAAGGCTCACTGTAAAATAATGCCGCTTTCATACAACTATGCTGCTAAATAATATGTTTGTCCGGTAAAGGAATTGTTAAAGAATATTTTATTGGAAACTATTTTAATCAAACATTCTAAACCAGTATAAATTATTCAAAGTTCAAACAGTTTTGAGAAACAAACTTAAACGTTCTTCAATTGTGTAATGTCGCTTTCACCTTATCATGAAGGAAATTCAGCAGGATAAGGATGGAGATCATGGAGTTTTCACTCTCCCCTTGCCTCCTGATGAGGTCTTCAATGGCATCGGGGTGCAGAAGTACCTTTGCACTGCGTGAATCCTTTGCATTTCACCTCTCTCGCATCGTTGGATAGAAAGAGGGAGTAATTTTTCCCCGCCACCATTAGTTTTTTAAGGTGTACATCGAGGCCTTACTTGTCGAATATATCGTCCATCAAATCCTCTGGGTAGCAGTTCCCTGTCCTTCGGTTCTATGAAGATGACAAAATCCGTGTCGGCGTATTTCAATCCTTGGATCTTGCCAGTGATGAACGTATTTACGTATATAGAAAATATTGCTTTTGACCATTCTTGAGTTCGTATGTAAATTTGCGGTTGTAGTGCTAGATCTTGTACACTGCTACAACTTCGTAGCCCTTTTCGACAGCTGTGTAAAATTCCGGTGTACACCAAACACCCTTCAATGATTGCTTGTCGTCAGAATGACGGCAAAATTCACTCGACTGCTTGGTGGCACACGTCCAACACAGCAGGAAAAACAATCGCCCGTCACAGCAGTATGGGAGCACCGGTATGAAAAGGTTTTTGGGTGGTGCTATCGTTGCCCTAATCAGCCCAAAGTACACACGCGGATTGAGACAGAGATCACTCTTGATAATTTCGGGATGATGTTGGGGATAAGAATGGTATTTTTACATACGGATAAAGAGAGGTGAAATCCAGGTAGGACAACTGTTCTGTATCCATTGATTTGCAGAGCCCCACCGAGAAATTATTGGTTCTTCCCCTGTAAAATGCGTCACGTGGCACAAAGTGGGATTTTCGCTCGATCTGTAAATCTTTACAGAATCGAGCTAAAACTTCATCGGGTTTTATGTTGGCATCGAAGTCACATTCCCAGATAATGTTCAGGGAATGGTATGGCAACTAATGCTTTAAATTATCGAGACGTGCACTGATAATTTTCAGTGTTAATCAGATGATTATCCCTGCTCATTGTGTTGGCCTGAGTTCATTTCGATCAAAAATGGTAGTAGCACCCGAGAAATTCATACACGATCTTTCAATCAGGTGCCCAACTGTCCACAAAATATGGTCCAATTTGTCTTTCCACCCCGTTCAACGCCAAGTAAATTCGTGTGTTCAGGGTATTCGCCTTTTCCCAGACAAGCCATTGTAGCGCGTTTTGGCTCTGTCGGTTGCGGTTCACGTAGCCCCCCCCCCCCTCGTGGAATAATGCCCATCGAGTACAGTTCGAGATATTCTTCCCGCAGCACTTTATTCAAGAATCCTGCGATGGTGAGGCTGGATTGAACGACCGCATGTCTGCGAACTTTTGACAACTCTTGCGAAGCAGTACTACATCACAAATGCAGTACTGCCTCAGCTCAGACATCATGTCCCAGTGAGGACCCGCACGCTACTTTTCGGTGGCGTGCCAAAGTTCAAACTCCCTGGAAAGCAAAAGTAAGCTATGTCAGCGAGCACCCCTTTGTATTCGAGCATCTGTCTTAACACAGCGAAGGGGAGTATCTAGTATCTATTACAGAGGGTAGATTATCGTGAAGCGATAATCTGCGGCACCTACTCCTACGAGGGTTTGCGCCTACTCCTACTCCTACGAGGGTTTGCGCCTACTTCTACTCCTACGATGTTTTGCGCCATCCCGGAAATATCGACTGCTACGAGATGACAGTAGCAGCCGGGACCGACGGCTTAACGTGCCCTCCGAAGCACGGGGATTTTCATGATAGAAGAGCTGCTGGCGGACAAACAAACCAGTGGCTGTACCAGCTGCTGGAAAACCAGCTATGGTCACTTGGCAAATGGGTCAGACTAAAGTCCTCCAACAGCCGTGCCCCAAATAGCTGTCCCGCCAGTAGTGGCCCTCAAGCCCTGGCCGTCACCCAGCCAGCAGCTGGCCGCACCTGAAGTTGCTGAACTCCATCGATTGGCAAGCCAACCGATGAGACAACCAGGCCACGGCCACCCCCCCAGCGAAGGGGAAGGATCATAACCAAATAATCATTGTCGTTCATAACCAAACGCAGAGTTATGAACAACAATGAGTCAAGGAAATGGATGTTCATCTCCTTGACATCTAACTAAAGCACTTTTGTGCCTCAATAGACGACATCGGGCTTAATATTGTGTTGAAAAAGTAATTTCTTTATGTAAATTCCGTCAATTTGGTTATAAGCCATGACAATGCTGTTTTTAAAATTGAGCCCAGGGTCTTTTGTGTCGTGTGATTTTTGGGATGAGTAAATAAAAAGTTTAAAAACTCTTCATGCAACCGGCTCCCTTGAGAACACATTCTACGTACTCTCCTGACTCATCGGGGTAGGTCATCGCCACCAAGAACGGAGTTAGCTTGCCAGTCTTCCCACAGAACAGAGCCCCACTTTATTACATACATTACAATGAACGCAGTACAGCTGTCGTATGCATGACCTTTGGCCACCGCATAGATTTTTAGTCACTTTATGCACTGATGGACGGAATCGCAGGATTTGATAGACCAACACGAGTCGCGGTGAGTCTCATAACAAAATTCCCCTTTGAAAAAACAGTTGCATTTTATACATCAAATGTAGAAAAATTTCTCTGTAGGGTGTGTTGACGTATACACACACAAAGTCCTCCACCGTACAAATGAGATTTCCGCTGAGTTGAGATACGCAGCCCCACAGCGTTCGCAGAAACCATATGTGTAGTAGAAACCCTGTAGGTTTGTTATCACGTCATAGTGATTGTTAGAGAGGAACAGATGCAGTTTACGAGGTGGCTTTGGGTCGTGGAACTGGTCTGTCACAGATGTACAGGTGTGCACAACAATTTCATAATTTCTGTAGAGGTGTGTTTGGAATTTATCCAAACTCTCGTACGACCCAGCTTCAGTGATGTTGACCTTAGCTGCTGCACACAGTCGCTCAGCCTCTTGACTTTGATTAGATTTGCGAGTTTCTTTTAAGGATACGTATTTCGCTGTGTTTTCCTTAATCAGGGCATCATTACCCTCGACCTTGGCTGCACAAATTTCGGTGTGAGCCATGGCACTGACCAAAGCTCTAGGTCGACACAGGGCATCAGAATTTTTGATTTGTATCGTAGAGCCCTTAATAGCAATGTGCTTATCGGCTAGTATGAGTTTGCGATGAAAGCAGCCACCCTGCGCAGGAACGGATTTCTGGAGCAGCACCAGGCTGATCTCTAATTCTTCATCCACTTTCTCCTTGCTGCGCAATTGCTTTAAGGCCTGTAATATGTCCATCACCATCTTGCCATTAAATTCGCTAGTTGTGCCGAAATGTAAATTAGCGGTATTTAATAAAGATTGTGCACCGATACTCATGCGGGCGTGATTGTAATATTGTTGCTGTGCTCTCAAAATCAGGTCAAACACTCGGTCAAAAATCGCTTCAAGTGTTGGATGCACAGCTGGCAATGGCACCGGGTTCAAATCCCAGAACACCAACTCATATGTTATTGGCTCGACTTTATATTTTCGAGAATGGCTTGTGCCTTGTGCCCGCAGTACTTACGAGCTTAGGTTCGATGGTGGATGAATCTAACTAGAGCCAGAAGGGACAGAGTTTGGGGTCTTGTGGGTTTGAGACTCAGAAAAATTAGAGAGTAACGGGTGGTTGAGCACCACGCTTGGGTGATGGCAGTAGGAAAGGTGGAGTTGACGGGGGTAGAGGTTGTGGGATCGGGCAATGATGAAGAAGGGTGCGGTGTGAAGAACGAGTTGGACGGGTTAAGGGTGGACGTAGGGACGGTAGTACAGGTCGAAGGAATGGGTGAAGAAGGTGGTGGGTAGGTAAGGGGTAAAGGCGATTAAGGTGAGGTGGGGTTGGTGTCCTGCACACCCTGTCCACACTGTGGCTTCAGAAAACCTCGAGCGGTAAAATTGAAAAAATAATGCATATTTTAATGAAAAACATAAGCAAATTTCAGAAAGATGCTCTCAAATGTGATAAAAGGTAAAATCAGTGGCAAAATAAGCAAAATTAAAGCATAACCAAGAAAGCAACATACAAAACAAAAGATAATTCAAAAAATTTTACGATCACATACTTGGAAAACAATAAATTCAACTTCAGCTATATGTAGAGGAACCAAGCAGTAACATCTGTAATTAATTACCCATTTTGCAGAAGTTATACGCGGGTCAACATATAGTAAAAATTTAAAAATGGATTATGAAAACTTTTTGAGTGTGAGAGTAATGTGTGTCGAACGGGATGAGGTCAGCACTCCCCACCCCAACTCGCCTAGAGGAGTGTATAGGAAGTGCAATTACGTGATGAAAATCTCAAAACAAATGTGTGTCAGTGGAATTAGGAAAGCAAATAAGGGGTGATGACGTTTTTTATTTACAGGGAGATTGATGTGGCAAAAAGACTTCACATGAGATAAAATACCCCATCTGCCTGGGAAAAAAGAACTGGTCACTCCATTGACATTACTCGCAGGATAAAGACCTTGATAAGTCTGAAGTACTGTATGCATATAGAAATTAACACCGTTGAACGCAGTAAGTATTCAATTGTTTGCATGTTAAAAACTTGATTATTATTAAACAATTAAACAGTGGTGGCCTTACAGTATAACAGAGGGACATCAGGAGGTCCAACTAGTTTTGCCATTTATTCCCGACTTTGTCAAGGATATATACAGCTAGAGGCATGCAAGCCTTTATATACATAACAGTGGTAAAATTATGCATATACATGAACCAATAGGATACAAAAGAATAAAAGAGGAAATAATTGCCAAAAGGATAAATAGAATAAGCACAGATTTTCGAATTATAATGGCCAATAGAATAAAAAGAGTGTAAATGATAATTTTATAAACTATACAATAAGAAAATATTCAAAGGGATGGTGCGCGTTTAGGCGGACCGAAAAGATAACTTATCCGGTTGTCTGAGGACAAGAGGATTTACAGAAAATAAAATAAACGGGCAAGAAATAACAAAATACAAAAGAAAACATAAACCATAATAAAGAAACCGAGAAAAAAGACTCATAATAGATCAGATAAAGAGTTAAGTAGTGCATACACATTAAAGTCTGTTTGACATTTGAGAAGCAGGTGAGGGGAGGACTTCTTGGCCTTGAATATTTCGATCGCTTTGAGGGTAGCAATTTTTTCTGGTCTATTGCAGATATGTAAGACAGACATAACCTCTTCTTGTGTCTTTAATGTGTGTCCGGAATCTTCGAGGTGGTTTGCATAGACCAGAAAAAACTGCGTATTTCCCACTATGCAAACAACCTCGAATAAATGGCGAAACTAGTTGGAACTCCTGATGTCCCTCTGTTATACTGTAAGGCCACCACCTGTTTAGTTAATAGGAACAGTATTATGATTCATCCTTCCACCGATATGACTCCACTTATCTCTAAGTTGTTCCACATCAAGAGGAAGTGATATCCTTGACAAAGCCGGGAATAAATGGCGAAACTAGTTGGAACTCCTGATGTCCCTCTGTTATACTGTAAGGCCACCACCTGTTTAATCAATAGGAACAGTATTATGATCCACCCTTCTACCGATTTGATTATTATTATTATTATTATTATTATTATTATTATTATTATTAATTTTTTGTTTAATTTTTATATATATATTTTTTATAACAGAACAGACTATGAGAGGCTTCGCTC
The DNA here is from genome assembly GCA_023313115.1 of Rhysida immarginata. Classification (NCBI taxonomy): domain Eukaryota; kingdom Metazoa; phylum Arthropoda; class Chilopoda; order Scolopendromorpha; family Scolopendridae; genus Rhysida; species Rhysida immarginata. The sequence continues at coordinate 801,881 of JAHWFO010015471.1, read as the reverse complement.
AACTTATTGAACGAGACTACTGTGACTGGTGTCAGTGTGTGTTTTGAGTTCGTTTGGTATTTTGTTGTTATTTCCTGTGAATTGATGATGGCTATGTTTTTCTTTTAATGTGCGTGACTGTTATACGTCGAAAGCGAGCAGTACATGAAGGAATGCACCTAGAACGAAGTTTCCTGACCAAGATGAGAATGAATCGGCAACAGAGCGGTGAGATCATTCCATTTTAGTATTACAGACAGACTTGAAGTTATGATCACCAGTGGGGAAATTTAACGTTTGGGAAGGTGCATATCAAAAGAAAGTGACGATTACCATTAATAGTTCAAGATCGACAGTTAATTCTCTTATGAGAATCTATCTGAGTTAAATGTTTGTTTATTGCACGGCGCTGAAGCACACTGGCATTGAGTAGCGATCAACATCGCGTTAAATTTGTATAAGTTAAGCAGAAATGTTTAAAATAAATGATATTCATAACCATTTAGCATCTGTGAAGCGAAGCCTGTCACGTGGGGGCTTTCCATGAACGTTTACTGAACGTATGCCTATAGGTATTGTGATACGTGTGTGAATAGAGTGAAGTCTACAGCGTCTATGAGCGAACAGTGAAAGGTCTAAAGGTTGTTGTTGAGGGGTTAATGCTCTCTCCCCTGGTTGACCAAGCAGGTGCAGCGCTAATTTGTAGCACTGTTTGGCAACAAATCAAAGGAGGGCGTGACGCTTTCGTGGGATAGGTCTCACAATCTATTCACTCTCATCAGGTACTTGCGGCCTGTGTTGTAGGCCATTACAGATTGGGCATAGAGTATGATGGGCTCATTGGCTCCCCATGTGCTGGTGCACGTTTTCAATTAAATGTTTGTAAATTCAGAAGATTTCGCGTTGTTTTAACAAGTTAATTGATTATTGGCTAATTTTGATATGATTGTTAAAGTTTATGTCTTTCCAATATGGGGCCCCAATTTTCAATAGTAATGATTTGTATTTTTAATTATTGATCCTAAGCAATTAAAATGAATAGTTTATCGGTTGTCAGCCTCTACTCCTTGCGAATATAACATTCACCCCGCGCAAGTCCAAAAACCCGCTCCTGTAGTGCTTGGGAGTGAATTATCGTAAGGGGGTCCTTACGGCACCCCCACCCCTCCCACGCACTACAGGGCACACTACTTCCCGAATCGACGGATACCAAACAGTGAATCAATCTCAGTGGGCACTACGTACGCACTTGAATTGACCATATAAATTTTTGTGAATGTACCCTTGTAAAAGAACTATCGTATGAAAAAAAAATCCAGTGACCATGCAAGCAAACCAACAAACTTTTTTTAAGACACTAAAAAACTTATCCACTCAATTCAATGCAATATAAACACTTAAAAGAAATTGTGAAAAATAGTAGTCATAGTAATATGATGTATGTAAAAATATATATATAATCTTGTGCGTGAACCCTTTTTTTAACAGCTTCATCATCAGCATCATTATCGTTGATTGTATTGTCAACAGTTGTTGTAACAAGAGTAGTAAGTTAAAAAAATCTTGTGCAATGAAAACAAAAACTCTTGCCACCTTATTTTCAACCCTGAACCCCAAAAACTCACCCTGTTTTTATCTAAGATCATTACACATTGTCCCGTCAGCAACCTTAGCAAAAAAAATTAAAAAGTAATAATGTAGATCGTACTCCTTGACTTTGTAAGTAAAAAAATTCACTTAAACTCAATGAGAGAAAAACCATTGAAGTATTGGAGTAAGTATTGAATGCATTAACTTTTTTTAAAAACACGTAAAAATTAGTGCAGTGATCAAAAACGAAGTATTAAAATTTTTAAAAACACAGGTAAAAATATGGAAAGCACTTAAGCATTAAATGATGACCCAATAAAGCCCCACTGCAATGAAAACACAAAAACTTAAATAATAAAATTCAGCAATGATTAAAAAATTCGGAAATAAATGAAATCAGAACAACAAATGGTGGTGGGGGAAAAGTAGGGTCTGTGAACTCACGCCACCACTACCTCCTTCAGCACCATCCGCCCCCACTTTGATTTAGCCAGCGAGATCGGAATGGGGAAACTTCACTGCCACCCACCATCGCATGCTGCGAGCAATCTCAGAGAAAAGGACACTGAGGTGTTTCACTGCATACCTCTCAGTGAACAAGTTTGGGCAAGAGATAGTGAGGGAGGGTGTGACATCAGCCAGGACCACACCGAAAAATATGGGTATCGATCATAACTCATGTGGGAAACACCTCCTCCACATAAAAATATGATTAAAATTCATGTTTAATTAATATTTGATGAGGGGGAGGTGGATTTGTTAAAAATTACACCTGTAGGTGTACTCAGGTGAAAAATTATAGGACACCCCCTCCAAATTCATTGGCACTGGATGCAGTAGTCATCTGTACATGTTGCTTCTTCCATGGATAAATGAAAGGATAGGTACATCACAAGTCATTGTGGGGTCTGTGTTCAGGAACTAGAATGACACATAGTTTTGGAAAAGCGATCGCTAAGGGGACAATGTGCTGCAAGATAACTCCAATGTCTGCCTTTCAATAGTATAACTCTTCATTCATCGAAAAGTTTGCTCTTCACGTTTAACATCGACATGGAGAGCGCACAGAAGGCAGAGTCAAATTATTGTAACTTTAGAACAGAAAGAACAATTAAAAAAAATTATGTAGGGGGAAGAAGAGAGCATGGTAGAACAGTAGTGGGCATTCTCGCATGGCAGCAATAAAAATAAAGAGGGAGTGAATGGTACAGCGGAAGTTGACCCCAAATCGACTTATCCGCTGCAGGGAATTGGCGCCATTTTTATTTCACTGATTTAGCATTGGAACTGTTACGAGCTTAGCTTCCCAATCTACTTCTTCCATGATGGAGTTTGACAAGCACGTGCTGAAAATGCCTCAGCGCTGCCCTTTGTGACCAAACCTGGCATTAGTCAGAAAAAGCTCATGGAGAACAAAGGAGTGCAGAGACCATTTACATATACAGATCATGGCTTTGAATAACAAATGGTTCACAAATGAAGTCTCTCAGCACAAGATCACTGATACCCCATCTACCAGGAGGAAATCGAAACTTGGTGCATGTTCACTGAATTACAGCCCATTAAACTTTGATGTGCGCGACTTTAAAACTCCTTCTGTAAAATTGAACTTTATGATAAGAGTCGAGTATATAAAAATGCATGTAAAATGCTGTCAGTCATTTACGAAGAACGTTTTGTACCAGAATGAAATAGCATATTTTAAATATTAGAAACGAAAACTTCAATAACTCTAGTTTCACCAACCAAGTCTTAAGGACAAACCAAAATTTTGATAAAAATTTGGTAAAATTCTTCCAACAGAAAATCCAAAATGCTGAATTTACTAGAATCATTAAAAATAAACATGAAACCAATAAATAGCTCTTCAAAATGGACATGAAACCCATTGACCTGTCTGATTGGACACTATTCTATAAATACCTATGGTAATATCATCTGGTTGCTTTGACTCTGATTGGACCATTCTATTTCTATTTCTAATTTTACTGCTCTCTATTTACTAGATTAACAGTGTGAATGTTCGTAGCTTGAGCCTTGGTGTTTCGGCATATAATTTTAATTTTTTGTACAACTTTACCTTGTTGTATTTGTGTTTATACTAATTATTTGGAATCTGTCTTTATCGGTCCATCATGCCCAAAGGTGCAGAAAAAATTTAGTTCTATCCAAAGCGGGAAATCTCCCTGGCATCAACATAATGATTCTCTGGGCAGCCAATGGACGAGTCCTTTATTTCCACCATAGAAAAAGGAATTAGCGCATACTTCAGTGATGATAGCTCACTTGAGATAATAGTAACTGCTTTATTGGCCAAAATAGGTGATCGACTAGAAAAACTGCACACTGACAGTTCCAGTAAATTGACTCCCCTTATTGACACTGTGGAATCGTCCATCGTGCGAATCACCAAACTTACAAACAAATCTCAGCAATCACTGCACGGTTGGAGAAAATGGAGTCAACTGTCTTTTTAAATGAAAAATCGTTAAAACTAAATTAAAATAATTGTGTCAATAGTATAATAAAGTCTTTAACCACAACTCTTTAACAGTAACTAAACCATTTAGTTGAAGTTAAGCAGTTTATTTTGGTTGTCAGACTGTTAAATGAAAAACCATTAGTGGACCTGGTTTTGACAAAAATAGATGACCTTGAGCAGTATTTTCACCGGGACAACCTGCGGTTTTTGGGAATTCCTGAGAAGTCATCCGAGGATCAAACTGTCGAAAGTATCGAAATTTGTACAATTAAACTGAACGTTAACATCATGGCTATCAACATTATGGCGATACATCGACTTGGCTCGAGAAATTCCATCAGGCCTGTGTTGGTACAACCAGCGTCTACAGCCTACAGGAAGCTATTATTGTCTACGTCTATTATTGTCAAAAACCGGTGGAAGCTATGACAGTCTCCATTCGTTTTATTGGATGATCTAACTGGGTCCCGTTAAAGATTGCTGCGCGAGGAAAAATTGAAGTTGGGCGCACAGGACATTTGATGTGTTGGCGGACGAATTTTTACTCGGGACCATCATAGTAAAGCCTTGAAGATTTTGTGATGTACACTGTCTCCCCGTTCGGAAAACCACCACTCATCACCTGTGTGGCATGTGTTGGGGAGGGGGTGTGTCAAGGATTCGGGACCCAAAAAGAAGGTTGACTCGGACACGAAGCTTGGGATTAACTCTCATTTATTCGCACACCAATTGAAACAGGAACCAACATATAATATTAAAATGAACCGCAGTTTAGAACTCTATAATAAAGTGAGGGGCCCCTCACAGTCATAGATTCAACCTAATACTACTTAACTTTTATTGGAGGGAACATTACAAGGTACCATTTGTAGGTTCTCAATATGCACGATCTTAAAGGAATGCCTCCTGGACAGGATTGAGAGTTTCCTTTAAAGACGGTGCAAGACAACAGTAGAAGTTGCACGAACTTTTTGCCTTCAAAGAGCGCACCTGGAGTCCTCCAAAAGTATGTAATCCTTATGTATGCTACACATGCACGGAGCCTCTTTTAACGATTGTTGGAAAAGGGGAGAGGCACAGTAACCCCTTCATGGCAGGATCCAAGCACCTCAGTACAACAGCCACTACAGTATCCTCAGGTAACTGCTAAATTGTTAAATTGTGCTCACACATCTACACATATTCTAACTTCAGCCCCTGGTTTACCAATGATTCGTGCCTACTGTGACCAACCAAGAAACAGTGTTGGGTTTGAGTGAGTTAACATCTACGCTTCGAATTAGAACAATTCTTATCACTACTCAAGGAGAATACATTTAATAGCTGAGTTTCACTTAAGGAGGAGCACTAATATGAATTCGACTACAGTTAGACGGCTGTACATCAACATCTCAAGATCTTCAAACGCTAACATAGCAAAGTTTAATAGTGAAGATACACATTTCTCCTTATTCCTTCTGAATATCCGAAGTTTACAAATTTCGAAATGATATTAATTAACCTAGGTTTATTAGAGGTTATTCCCTCAATGGTTGTATTAGTGGAAACTTCGAGTAGCCACTACTTAGACAGATAATACGGGATCGAGGGAATGTCTTTCGATTAGTAGGAATAATAAACGTGGAGGTGGTATTTGTGCTTAAATGTTAGAAAAATATAATTGTGCACTTACCTCCCCTTACACCTAAGTTACACCGAATTACAAAGTTCTCTCTATACTGATTAACCAAAACAAGGTAATAAACCCGTTTTATCATCCCCGACTGGTAATTTTTCAGTATTCTGTACATATCTTACTTCGATGCTCCTTGAAATGCAGCATGTAGGCAAGAAAATTGCCCTTGTTGGCGATTTTAACGTCGATTTGAGCAATCCTTCCTCTACTTTAAATTTTTTTCTGGACCCAGTTATTCGCTCAGTTTCCTGCTCCTATACGCACTTTTACTCTCATTATCATTCGTACTTGGCCATTGATAATTGCTTCACCTGACTGAGCACCCCATTATTTTATAATTCGTTTGACGTGAAGATAAGTGATCACTCTCCTCTGCTTATAATACTCCAGAACATTGGATCATGTAATGCAACTAGGAGTACATTGCCAACTAGATTGATTACTAAAAGTCATATGTCAGTCCTAAAATCCTTTTTAGCTTTATCGGACTGGGATTTAACCTTACACCCTGCAGCTAATATCAATGACTTGTTTGGTAGATTTGTCGAACATTTAATGCTTGGTTGGGAGCGCTATTTGCCCATAATTAGGCCAGAGGCCTGTCAAAATGAAATACAGTGCCCTCGAAATCCTTGGGTTACCACCAAAATTTTAATTTTAATAAAAAAGAATTATGTTTTATACCTAAGATCTAGGAGGAACCCTTCTGCTCGGTTAAAACACTGTTAAAAAACAGATAAAATACATTATAGCTAATTATTTTCCAGGACTTTTTCAATGACTGGTCCTGGCTAGCGATAAATGGAAGGTTATCAATACACTAACTAAGGGCCCACAACAAATAAGGCCACCTTTTGAACAGTCAGATTAACTCCTCTGTTCTTACTGATTTTCTCAACTTGTTGCTTCCTGAAGATTGTGCAAGCAGACTATATAGTCAACAGTGCACATTGCTGTCCGCTTTCTAGTTATTTTGTCACCCCAATAACTCCAGAGGAGGTGACTGAAGTCAACGCTAGCGTAAAACCCAATATGGCAACGGATGAGTTGAAATTCCAGGCTGATGTTATTAAGGATGTTACAAACTTATTAGCTCTTCCTTTGGCAAATATTTTTAATTTTTAACATCTGGATCGTTTCCATCAGCCCTTACAGTCGCCCAGGTTACCCCAATTTTTAAGAAAGGGGGTCCAACTCTTTATAGCAATGATATACCTATTACAATATTGTTGGCATTCTCAAAAATCCTGGAAAAATTATTCTGTAAGCATCTTGCACAATATATTTTTTCGATGGGATGTATCAATAGTTGTCAACACTCTTTCATACCATATAGGAACACTGACATGGCGTGCTATGAGCTCATTGAGTCGATTGCTGTCTAAATGTCTAATAACAAACTTGTTGTGGTCCTCTTTGTTGATTTCTCGAAGCATTCGATACTGTCTCGATTCTATTACTTCTTGCTAAGCTTAGAGCCCAGTATCATATTTACAGGCCCTTAGACTGGGTGGCGGAATTTCTCTGATGCAGGAAATATCTCGTCGTCTCTAATAATTCGTTATCAGGGAGTAACGCAAGACTCTATGTTATCCCTTCTTTAGTTCGCATTATTCATTAATGACCTCTCTGTGGTCTGTAGATCTGTAATAGTTATAATGTATGCGGATGATGTGGCCTTATTGGCCGATAATAAGGGTTCGGATAAACTTCCGGCCATGCTAAAGAATGCTTCTGCTGAGTATGTGCTTGGAGCAAACTGAATAGATTAAAAATTAACGTCAGTAAGTCAAAAGTCATTTTTTTAACCAGACAAGTAAGCAAACGTTTCCTAGAGCACCTCTATCTAACATCCATTTTGATAATTGCCTGATTGGTGTTGTAGAGCCTTTTAGATATTTAGGACATGGTACCCTCATATAAATCTCTTATGTCAAAGCTAAATCAAAGTATGTTTGCCATCTCCAGACTGCACTACTTGCTAATTCTGCGCCAATTGCCCCCGCTTATGCCAAACACTATATGCTGTGCCGTTGTTCTTTAGACACTTCGTTTTGACAAAAAATGCAGAAAACGAGCTTTTTGTTAATATTTTAATGAATACTAAATATGAAATAGATATTTCAACATTTCCAATTAGTTGTTGTTATATTTCTATTTATTAATTTTAAAATTTAATTCGAATTTTTGCTGATGGTGATAATATATAGCCGTCTTCTACCATTTTTGGAAAGTCAAGAAACAATATGAGTATTAACGGAAGTCAAGCTAACAGCGATATACGAGATCCACTACAATGATGAGCGATCGCTCCCAAGTTAATTAGAGTATACTCTAATCTTGGGTCCTTCCCATAGGTTGTTCCTGTTTCGATTTTTGTTTCGTTTTAATGCTTTTCTGTACATCTTGGAATCCGCTATTACATGTACTTCATCCATTATCAAACAACAGGCAGATCTCGATCGAAGGTTAGTTTTCCATATTGAGAACTACTTAATTTTTATTTTTAGAGCTTTTTTATCATTTGTGCACAGTTTAATTTTCATAAAAGTTTAAAGTCCAGGTAGTGTCTCCTAATTTTCTCGGATGATATCGATTAGCCCCATCATATTTATGGTTTGAATTTAAGATATATAATTAATAAGTAACGCGTTTATCATGTTATAGAAATTTTATTTTAAAAAATTTAGTATGGGCGGCCAGGCCGACATGAATGACCAGCGGTTGGGGTGGATGGCAACGTTGATATCTTAAATAGGAACCCCCTTTTTTATTACAGATTCGGATTTTACGGAAAAATATATAAAGTTTTGTCTGAAACAATTTTTGCAGTTCGCGACAGATGGCAATATATTCGATAAAAATGAAAGAGGAAAATACTAAGTGGAAATTTTGAAATAAAAACTATTAAAATTGTAAAGCTAAGAAGTATGTATTCAGTGGTGTTAAAACAGGTATCTGGTAATGCCACACTCGACTTCCCCAAACTTTGTTTGTTTTTTTTTTCGTAGAATTCGAATCTGTAAAAAAGGGGGTTTATATTTAAGATATCAAAGTTGCCACTCACCACCAAAAAAAGTTAGTAAATTGGAGGAATACAGAAAATGCAGAAACAAAGAGCAGAAAATGCATAATCACACATGAAGATAAAGAAAATTTGATGGTTAAAAGTTATTTTTCATTTTTAATAATAATAATTTGCTTTAAATGTACACGTTTTCATTTTTCATCATATGCATAATTTTCATTTTTAATAATAATAATCTGCTCCGAATGTACACATGACGTGCTCCAAAAAGATAAAATTTCTGCTCCCAATGTTGTTCCAAATTGTATTTCGCTAATTAACATCCCTGTACTTACCTTCTCAAACGCTTATTTTATTATGTTATGGTGTCATTTTCAGGGGGTGCTACCTCAACTTACAACTTATCTAGAATTTTGAAGCTGCAAAAATGTTTTTTGCGAACTCTTCTGAAGTCTCTCGTAGAACTTCGGTTTCTCATACTTTTTGGATTTAAAAATATTTATCCATTCATGAGATTTATAAAAGTCAGTTATATATCTTCATCTATAAGACCCTAAATTTACTCCTGCATACGACCATTACTCTAACATTAGTAGTTGATAACATAATTATCCCACAAGGCAAAGACAAAATGTGTACCTTCCGAAGGTAAAAAAAACAAATATGGAAGTAACCGAGTCTCGGTTGCTGGGATCGTTAAACGGGTAAAGCTTCTCTTGGAAACTCGTAATATAACCTATACTCATCTTTTCGTAGAGAATTAAAATGTCTTGCTTTTTGGTAATTTCTCATTGTAATTTACAGCTTTATTTTAGGTTTTTTAATAAGGCTTGATTGATAAGCTGTAAATGGCTGGTATATGAATAAGGTGTTATTACTATTGTTATTTGGAGTTCGTGTTAGGGCGTTCATGCTCACTAGGTAATTCTCGGTTGAATGCATTATTGGGCGCCCTGAAAGTAATAATTCACTAACACTTACTAATTTAGCAATATTTTGTTTCTTGTTATATTTTGTTTGTAAACACAAACTTTGTTTAGATCCGTATTACTGGACCCCCAGGGGCCCTATTTGTCGGTCTCGGACCATACCAGATCCCCGTGGGCGCCATTGGTACATTT
>JAHWFO010015471.1:718977-791996 GCA_023313115.1 Rhysida immarginata | reverse complement strand
AAACATTATGTGGAAGTGTTTTCTCAGTTGTATTTATACACATTTTCAGGTGAAACCGTAGTATATTGTAGTGATTCTTTTTATTTGGACACTTTTGACATTTGGTGAAGCAAAGCCAAATGGTGGTGAAATACCAAACACTCAAGGGCTTTGTTTTCCAGTTTCCTTATGTACATTTCGACGAGAAAAGAACTGAAGCAGCAACTCAATGGGGTGCTTTTTTGCATATGGAAATATTCATGAATATAGCTAAAGATATTGTTGTAACGGACCGGGTTGGTGGAGATCATCATCTCAGTGGCAAAAGCCAAGGAGATCTTATCATGTGTGATTGTTTTCTAACATGGAGAGGGTCTGTTTTATCAGGATGCTAGGAAATAGTGACGCGATATCAAAGGAAAGCAATTTTAGGTCAACGCTCATATTCTCTGGCAGTTCATAGCTGTTTTATATACTAAATTCAACACCTGGTAATTTTACATGGAGAACAATATTAGCATATAAAAATTTCAGTAGCACTAATTGCAGGTTTGCAGCCTGGTCGCCAACCAAAGAAAAACTGCAACTGTTCCGCCAAAAAATTAAAACTGTCTCCACTGTCATGGCACCGGGAGTTTTATTCCCCAAGAAGCTCTATTCTGGTCGCCAAACAAAGAAGAAATGCGTGACTGTTCCTTGCTTCTGCACAGTTTTTTTTAGAAAATTTTCCAACAATTGTAAAGCCACGAGCACAAACCTGAGACAAAAACAAAGATTGTCACGCAAACCGTATTCGTTTTCTTAAAAAGTTCGGGCTCCTAGCCAATGTTTGTTAACAATATTTAGTATTAAATGGGCAAAACAAATACGATCTCTTGATGTCACGACGCAAAGCTGAATTGGACACAAGGCCACAAAATATAACAAATCATGTCCACACGTATTACAGATCAAAACGAAACGTAAATGTGCGAATCCACCGTCCTCCTGCATTAAGATACAGAAAGCTAGGGTTTCACTGAGCCAACCACCTGGCCAGATTGTAAGAGAGGAGGGGAAAGAGGTGACTGATGGCCGTTCACCGACTGTCACAAAGACTGAATATCTTCAAGGGAAAGATGAGCCTCGACGATCGTAAGTAATGTTCGTGGGGCCAGTGGTCTCACCTTGGCAAAAGGAAAGCACAAACTGGTCTTTCCTTGGGCAAAATGCTGCCGATTAATGGTGCATACTTGGAAAGAAAAGAATTTTTTATTCCTCAACCTTTTACCTGGCAACCGCATAACCCATTTGCGCATGCAACAGTTGCTACATGTGGAGCAAGTCTGTCCGAACAAGTGCATTTTTACCGTTCTGGGATTGGCTGCAACAGTTCACCTGACTAGTCACACGTTGGTGCAATGCGTGAAAAACATGGGGACTAGGTCGAAAAGTGAATAGCACATTACATAGAGGACAAATGTAAACATCAGGTACAAAAAGAATTTAGAAAATCGGTTTACAAAGAAATTTACTGACCAGGAGGCAAAAATTCTTGAACAACCCTCGTACATAATAAAATAAAGTCGCTATTTCGCGGAGTTTTGCCTATTGTGGGGAGTTCTGGAACCTAACCCACGCAATTGAGGAGAGAATAATATATAACTAAAAGACTGATGAAACAACGTTGTGATTTTAGAGAAATCAAAATTTATTAACAGCGTACAAAAACTATTAGAAGAAGGGCCATTTACTAAATTACAGAAGGACCCCTTCCTGGATTTGGTCAAAAAGGATAAAAAATGCATCATAAATTATGTTCTTTTTTTTTTAAGTATTTGTCGACCTACCATCTCCCTCTTATTAACCCAACGTTACCACGCTTATATTGTTTACCAAAAACTCAAGCGGGTAATAGATTTATAGATAGTAGATAACCGGATTTCTCCAACCCACCGTATGTCAAAGGTCCTTTTCAATATATTTCATAACCATCATTCTCAGATTTTAACATTAAGAACAGTTTTGAATTGGTCAACAAACTCCCAGCAAATATAGAAAATACATGTAAATACAACTTTTTTTGACATCTAATAACAATTCTCCAGCATACCGATAAAAGACTGGCTATCTTAGAAGAAACACTTTACAAAAATGAAGTTTCCTTAGGCTTAGTTAGGGAAATTATTGTGTGTACAAATTTAATTCGTTATACTAGCGTTTTCACTTTCAATAATGAATATTGCTGAATGTTGAAGGGAACCCCAACGGGGAATTGTACGAGTTTCTTCTTACCTGATCTTTATATCAAAAAGCAAGAGAACCAAGCCCTAAAAGAGTTCACTGATTTTCTTAATTTGTGGCTAAGGTATGTAAATCATATTTTTACCATTTTTTGACATCTAAAAAAAAGTAACCTTGAAAAATTCCTCTAGATCTAAATAATTTGGTACCTGCAATCAAATTTAAAATGGAAAAAGAAAGCATCGATTCCCTAAATTTCCTGGATAAGTTATTGTAAAAGATCAAAAATTGTGCGTAGATGTTTAGCGCAAGTCAACATTTATTCTATCCTATATTCACAACAAATCCAATCAATTTTATGCACACAAAATGCTATTATCCAACGGAATAAATAAAAACATTTTGATTCTTGGGTTTAATGGGTTTAATCGCAAAACAATTGACAGATTATCGAACAAAATCAAGACGAAAATTAAAATAAATAACGCCATCAACCTCAACGGAAATAAGGAAAATAAGAAATATATTGTGTTCCCTATTAACAGGACACAATAAAAACCTTGCGAAGACATGCAAGAAAAGCGACATAGCAGTGGCTGTAATCCTTAGTGTAAAAGTTAAAATTGAAACTTATGAGAAGAGTGGTGTGTCCAGGAATAAAGATATTTAATTTTTATATACACAGTAATTAACGTTATCTCAGTGGTCTCAAGTTGCCATTTACATAATTGAAAGTCATTTAAGTAGTAGTACAATATACTAAAGGCTGATAAATATCTAGAGTTCTGTGTTGTGCGCAATAAACCAAATGGAATATAACAAAGATTATTATTATGATAATTAAGCAGAAAACTCAATGATAATACAAATATATATGTTTTATTTTGACGTTAATATGAAGATTTATTTTGTTTTAATTATCACTTTGAAAAACTGAAGCTACGATCATGAAAGTTGGAGATGGTGTTAGTCCTTCTGTACATGTTCACTCTTCAATACGACACTTTTTTTCCCAATGATGGATGACTTGACAGTGACCTTGGTTGTAGAAGTTTGCAATTTGGCTGTTCAGGAAACATCCCACCTCGAAAATCACCTCGTCTTCATATCGGGAATGCCTGCCACGCAATGGGTTCTGTATCTGCGGAAACTGGAAGAAATCACAGGGAAACATGTCAGGAGAATACGGGCGGGAAGCAAAATTTGATCGCCCAAGAATCAAAATGTGTGTATCCTGTGTAAATGAGCTGGGGTGTTATCGTTATCGGGCAGTGAACTTTGTCATGTTCAAAATGTCGTGCAAGATCTTGAAAACTGATCCCATGACTGATTTGCATCTTTACCGCTATTTTCTTGCTTCTGATACACCATTCTTCGAGCACCAGGGCCCCAGCTGTCTTGTGATTCCTAATTCTTCATGGAGAGATCGTCATTCATCATTCAGACTTGTTTGTCCACTTTTGAAGTGTCTGCATCACCTAACGACTGTTTCATATGACAGCGCATTGTTACCATACACTTCTACCAACTCAGCATGGTTTTGTTCTCTTTCAAATGCAGAAAACAATTCCTCGCACGATACTCCACTTTGTCAGTGGGGTGCGCCATTTTGTTTTAGTCCCATTAGTGGCGTACTTCAGTACTATGACGTGGTGATTTCAATATGCATCAGGACTCTAGGGAGTGCAAGTGTGACGTCAATCCTGGGTGATCTTCAATTACGAGACTCGAATTGGCTCCAAACAGATTTTCTCGCTACGGGACTTGACATTGCTTCCAACATAGAGATAGAATAAAATCGTTTTGTATAAACCCAGTGTTTATAACACTATTCAGGAAACCGCATTTTATGGCTAATGAAGAAAGTATTTCTATTCATTAAATGTCATGGTAGATGATATTTATTTTATTATTCCAAACGTATTTTTTAAGTAATAATTGCTATTTAGATTTAAGTGTGGTGCATGGACCATTGTTCTTGTAAATTTTTTTTCGATCTCTCCTGATGCAAGCTCTTCAGGATTTTCCCATCCCGACTAATTAACTCAGTCGCGAGATGTTATACTTTCTGATTGTTGATAAAATTATTGCGTAATTTATTTATTTATTTATTTATTTATTTATAAAAAAATTATTACAATGGCCCTATCCAGAGCCGGTATGGCCTCTAGGCCGACAGGTGCAGTCTCCGGAGGGTAAAACATAAATAAAATAGTTGTTTATAAACTATCTGTATTTTTAATAATAATTAATATTGATAGATCCTATTATGCAAAATTTATGTTGGTATTTGAGTTTGAATTAGAGTATATAATAATACGTTGGTCAAGTTAGGGGGATTTGGGGTTAATTGAGTTCAGAATCGATTTTATATTTATTTTAAAGGAAGCTGGGTTTGGGGCTTGCCTTAAATTGTCAGGCAAGAGCTCGCATCCACCATTTTGTTCCTGCATGGGAGATGCACTTACTTTGGTAGTGACGTTTGGCGAATGGGCAACGTATTGAGGATGCAGATCTGGTGGAGTAAGGGTGAAAATCGCATTGAAACTGTATTATTGGTGGATTAGGAACGTATAGATAACCATTAATTATCTTGAAAGTGAATGATAGCAGTTTCTGGATATATATTTGGTAGATTGTTAATATTCGGAAATGTCCAAAGTAATGAGTTACTGAATAAGAAATTTGGGATTTTTAATAATATTCTAAAAAACCTTTTCTAAAATTAGTGTTCTATTTTGTTTTAGAACATTCTTCATCTTCTCCTTGGCTCTGCCACCTCACTTATCCATCCAGCCATGGTGCCCAGTCACTTTGCTAGTATTTCCTTCTTCTTGCTCCAGCCTTGATTGTACCTCCGCAATTGCAGTTACGAGTTTGCCAACGTGGTCCTCACGTTTCAAGAGTGTTAATGTTTATTCCGACCCGTCGCTCATTTTCAGTCTCACCATGTTTAGGCCTGGACACGAAGCCTAATTGTTTAGACAGTACAGTCTCTGAAATTTTTCTCCGTACCCATATATTTCATCCGCAGAACCTTATGCAATCTAGGCTGCTGAGTTAACTGTGCATCGCGACATGCTATAGCTGTACTAATGCTCCACTGAGTAATTTATTTATTCATTTTTTTGTTACTAATACTTGTGTGAGACACTGTAAAGTAATTAAATTCATATTTTGATTGTGTATAGTTTTCCTAACTTCCTCTACTATTGTTAACCATGGGACACGTTTTTTGTGTTCTAGTTTCTTTTTTATTGTCAATAATAAAATCTTTTATTGTTTATATGCAAAGTGTCTGTTGACTCACTACTAGCCATAAATCCACTATAACACCTGCCTCATCACTGGTAGCAGAGCATGGTTTGTGGAATTAAAACTTTTGTGTCCAACTATGGCTGAGTCTTTTTTTGATGACAGTCGTTCAGTCCCTAAGCCCACTGGTGCTAACTTTTACCAATGGAAGTATTGGATGTTAGTGTTTCTGAAATCAAAGGGATTAGACAAATATGTACATGCTAAAACTTCCTTACCCATTTCAGATCCAAAGAGATCCACTGTTCGAACGGACTGGGCACGCCTAAGGCATTATTTATTAAACATGGTTTATGATGATATTGTAGTCATGTTACAGGATGACAATCCGTTTACCATCTGGGAAGCCATCCATTGGCGTTATGCCCGAGCGGATTCTGTCACTCAGGCAGAAGTTACGCGATGCCCTTCCGCACTTCGCTTCCATAACACAGACGACCCCAACGCATACATAGCATGTGCATTGCAAATCCTTGCCGAGACGACCCATCCCACTACCCATAGACGACAAGACTCTAATTGATCATATGGTAGCTGGTTTGCCTTTGACCTATATGCCTTTAAGGCTTTCAGTGCATATTGGCCCTATCATAACCCTCGAATTTTTTCATAGTCAGTTGAGTGTTGTGTTCAATGATAATTCATGTGGACGCTCCTTTGGCGTCGTCTTTTGTGTCACTACAATGCCTACTCGGGTACCACTTTCTCCCTCTGGTACCCAAGAGCGCTCTGGGGTAACCTATTACATTTGTGGTGGCTGAGAGCATGTCATGTCTGTTTGCTATTGATTATTAATTTCCTAGGTTTATCAACAGCTTTTGGAAACTCATTCTTTCTAGGATTTACGGATAAGATGCCAACTGGTTAGAAAACAGCTAGAATTCTTGCAGATCTCGCTCGTTTAATGGGGCGAGTAAGTGGGCGGGGGAGGGTGGGGAAATGGTCGGAGGATGGTCACGGCAAGGGGAACTATTAGCACCAGAGACATTTGTAAAAGGAGACTGGGCATTTGACGATTAGCCCATTGAAATTCTGTAATTCCGTTCATGTGACAGTCCGAGGAAGTTCTACAGGGAACGTCTATTACTGACATTATACAAGAAACCGCAGTAAATTGATAAATGACGTAATAACGTTTTCATTACTGCTACCCCCCCCCCCGCTTCATCCGTTTTTGCTGCTATCCTCCCATGTTTTTTTGCTTGATATTGGTTTTAACTATTGTATTTTATCATATTCATTTATCCAAATTGTTTAAATCCTGTTTTTTTATGGCATAAAATTTCGCTGTAAGAAAAACACTTCGATTCATTTTTCAAGGTCCGATTTTATTCCATCAAAAACGTAAGAAATAAACATGAACATAATATGCATTATTTACAGGGCAGTTCCAATAGAATTTTTAATTATTTGCTAGATTTATGTAATTAATTTTATATACAAAGTTATTTATAATTACTTTTGCAGCTTATGAATACAACGTTTAAAATAGTAAATGTTTTTTTACAAAATATAAACAAAAATATATCAAACTTTTGTAAGGTTTTTCAAAATATAATGTATAAAGAACACAATTTGTATGTTTCCTTATTGTTAACACATCTTTTTCCAGAAAATCCTCTCTTTCTGATGCCAGTAACCAGGTTCCACATGACATATTATCAGAAAAACACCTAAATAGATAACAAAATCTGCATTAAAATTAGTTTTAAAAATAACACTGGCTAAAATTATAAAGTTTGAATGAAATGCAAAAATAATACCTGCTAATAAAATGGCTTATGGCTATTTAAGGTTAAAATATTCTTTAAAATACTAGGCAGGCTACTGAAACTGTAATAATAATTTTCAAATAATAGTTATTAAATAAAAATGAAAATATTATTTGATTTTATATTTCTAGTTTTATTTTGATTTTATTTAATAATTATTAATTATTTTGTTAATTATTATTTATTTTTCATTTTTATTTAATAACTATTATTTATTGTATTCGAGGGTTTTGCGTCTCGTCCTTTTCTCTTATAAATATCCGTTCAATAGTAAGTTTTATGATTTAAGAACTAGAGTATAATAAAAATATATACTGGGTTTTTTGTATAAAATTTCTTTAAAAATTAATGATGTAATCGTTTAAAAATGATTGTATGCCAAGAAAAGTGGGTACTGGTTTTCAGAGAAAATTCTGAATTTCATAAGAGCTTGCTAGTATAACGAGCAATTTTTACGGAATTCCATTTTAGTGGAATTTTCATAGATAATATGTACAACTTTTAGAGGTAGTCAAATAGAAAAAAATGAAGCACCAGAAGCAGTTTTCAAAAATTAATGAAAGTTCATTGAAGAAAACTTTAACTTCAGGTCTTAAATTACCTTTTAAATGTTAAGATACATCAATACAAAACGCTTTCTCGTTGCTGTTGGTATTTTTGAACGGAACATTTACAGCTTAACTTAAGAATTAAAAAAAAAATACAACCCAAAATTCACCTTCGTGCATCAGGTGGAAATCTGAAGAATTTTAATTTTTTTCCTTCACCTTGACAGATTTACAAAATTTTGTAGCACAAAATCTTCCTGACATTTTAAATTTAAAATATATCTCTGATAAATACGTCTCTGAATATCGGAGATCAAAGAAAGTGCGAAGAGAGCAGAGCAAACGAGCAAACTTCAGGCAGTAGCCTAACTGCCATTGTTAGGCCCAGCCATAGTCAAACCTCGTTGCATAAACGTTACTTTGCCAACAGGAAGTAAGCAAACAACCTAGCAACTCCCATTTCCTGTTCGAAACTGAAACTACTGTAAATATAATGACTCCATCTGACGAACTGAGTAAACTTTGAGCCCGTTGCATGCTGGGAGCCGTGAAACGCATTACAGGAAGTAGAAGGTAATGCCAAGTCTCCTTTTACGATTGTCTCTGATTAGCACATAAGCGACATTCCCGTCAATTCCTATGCAATCGTGTGAGGCACGAACGAGGCCTCCGAGATTAACAAGGCCTGAGCATGCTGCTGAAAGTGCGTGCGTGAGCGATTTCTAAATTCTGCACTAGGTGTCCTTCTTTCTTTATAAACGAGCAGAAAGCCAGCTACAGTCGACTCTCTCTAACTCGAAGTGTAAGGGACGACCAAAAAAATTCGACTTAGGGAAATTTCGATTTCAGGAAAAGGATGAAAAATAACGTTATTACAGTCTACATGTATTGTAGTGTATCAAGAATATTGACCTACCTTTAAGGAAAGAAATCGGTAAGCTTTGTTTGGCAGTGTCGCGTTGCTCGGCTTTCAATAACATCCTCGATTTGGTTGATGTGAATTGAAAGGGTCCTAAGTTTTCGCTTACTGCTACTGTTTTTTCCAGCCATGATGCCCTTCAAACCCTAAATGCTCTTCAAAAATGTAAAGTACTAAAGTTTGAAGAGTTGATGTACGTGTGATACATGTGACCTTCGAATAAGGGGCGTGCGAGTTATGAAGAGTCGACTGTATTTCAATTGTAATACATGTGCTTTTGTAACCCTGATAAATTCAAAAATCAATAAATAAAAATTACCGCTAAGCAAATGTTTTAAATAAACCATCACTTATGAAAAAAATTCTGTACAGCTGTATAAATGAATTTCAGATGTAAAAAATGAAAATCTTTCGATCTTCTCATGGTTAAACCGCGAAAGATCGAAAGATTTTTTCCCCCTATTAGATGACAGTTTAAATACATGATAATTTCAAAAATAAATAAATAAAAAAATATTATGTACATTTTTTTTAATAAAGTTACTACTGTGTCACAACATTTTATAGAACTGAATAACGTATTTCAAATACAAAAAGTAAAATCTTTCGACGTTTTCATGGTTTCCCATCTGATGGCAATTTAAAATTCATTATTTCATATATAAATAAATTAATAAAAAAATACATCTATGTAAATATTTTTAAAATAAATTACTACTGTGAATAAAAAAATGCTACACGTGTATAAATGTATTTAAGTTGCAGAAAATAAAAATCTTTCTTAGATTTCGTTTTTACCGCGAAATTTAACAAAATGAGTTATTGCCGCGTTCCAAAGTGCACTTTCAACGCAAAACATATATTAAAAACAAGTTTTCATGGTTTTCCATCGGATTAAATAAAAAAAAAATGTCAAGCTTTTCTCAGCTTTTCTCATCGGATTAAAATTTAAAACACAAGTGGACTACAGTCATATCAAGAAAAGGTATTTTATTACACATTGAAATTACGAAATTTAAATAAGCTACGTTTAAATATTAGCGATGTAAACCTCAACTGCAACAGATGAAGGAAGAAACCCCTCCCTCTTCATTTGTTCTTGCCTCAACCCAATAAACAAAGACATCAAAATCAAGTAAATTCATTATGATAAAATCTCTATTATATAATTGAGACTTTATGCTAGCCTTTTTTTGAGAGATGTCTATATTACTGATAACAGCTGACTGGCCCTGGCCGTTATATCATGGGCGAAATTGACACGGGAAACGCAGAGTACATTAACAGCCTATTTCTCGAAAAGTTTTGAAACTATCAAAATACTCAATGGAAGCAAATGTGAAACCTGTTTTATTTGAAGCCTCACTGAATTTGAAAAAGCCTCGCAAACATCGATGTTTTTCCGTTGATCAACATGGTTTTACAGAGATTTTATAGAGAAAGAAGGACATCTGGCGGCAGATTGGGGAAATCGCTCTCGCACGCATTTTAGCATTGAAACGGAGCAGTATGCTCAGACCTTGTTAATCTCGAAGGCTTCGGGCACGAAAATCATGCAGCGCTCGCAGCGCCAATAGCGGCAAGGCTCTACAAACACTGAAAAGTAGAGATCCTGTATGTATCAGTGATACGACAACTGAGAAGTCGAAAACGATTGGTTAGAGCCGACACGTGAATTATGGACCCCATTATGTGCTAATCAAGCTAGCAAATGCCTTGCAATGCCGATACTTGTATCATGCTATACAACAGTATCTAGAAATCGCCAGCTGTAATTTTTTCAGAATTAAAAAATATTTATAAAACTAAAGATATAATGCCTAATTGTGCTGCAGTAGGTTGCTTTGAAGTCCACATTTCCTATAGACGATGAGGGACTCCGAATTTGGGCAGCGAAAGTTAAATGTGAACTTAATGGTAAACTTTGGATTCCAGCACGCGAATCCAATCATATTTTATGCAAAATAGATATATTCGTTTGTTATTATCGGTTCAATATTTAATTCAATAAATTTTAATTTTTATATTATATTTATACGGTAGGAGCAATTGTTGAAAATATACTCATCCCCGTATGCTCATGCTCTTGCTAAAGACCATTGTTGAATATAAATTCCTTATTATTATGACTGATAGGTACTTAAGTGTGTCCGTCCGTCCGTCTATCTGTCTGTTTGTTGGTGCTCTAGCGTTCGAACGGTTCCGAATTTACGACTTCCGTTTTCGCCATTCGACAACTTAGGGAAAAAGAAAGAGTGAGTTCGTTGGTGGAAGAAATCGATGAACTACTTCCGGTTCAAAAGGTCGCAAATAATATAGTGGACCACGTTTTTCACTATACAGTTTCATGCATAAATGGCCTATGCACTGATCAATGCTATTCTCTCTTTGGCATTCAATAGCTAAACCAGAGAAGAGGCTTGTGAATTAAGTGAAGACATGTGATGTTCTTCCTTGATGATCAATATCACTCAAAACTGGCTCAAGCGTCTGTGGTTTAGTGGTACCATTATGGTCCACTGGAAACTGTCAATGCTAAGATTTGGCATGTAATACATCAAACAACTTGGAATGACGTGACATGAATGAATATAACGTAAAATCAATGATAGTTGAAATTAGTTCAATTGTATGTGGTTTAATGGAATCATTATGGTTCATTGAATAGTTTCAATGCTAAGATATGGCATCTAATATAGTAACAATTTGAAATGAAGTGTCATAAATGAATATATCGTTAAATTATGATAATCGAAATTGGTTCAAAGGTAGGTGGTTTAGTGGAACCATTATTGTCCATTTGAATCTTTCAATGCTAAGATATGTCATGTAATATATCGAACAATTTGGAATGAGGTGCCATCAATGAATATAATGTAAGATTAATGATAGTCGAAATTGGTTCCATGATGCGTGTTTTAATGATACCATTATTGAACCATTTGAAACTTTCAATGCTAACAGTAAGATATGGCATGTAATTGCTTACGCCTAATATTATCAATAGTTAATTTGTGTTAGGCAAATTTAACAATAGCTAATAGCTAATCATTCGCTTCGATAATACATGGTTACGTAGAAAAGCGTTAGCAATCCCCCCCCCCCTCCCACTCTTCTGACAATCGTCTATCTTATTATTTTTTCATAACGTGGAAGACCTATTCGTGTTATTCAGGCTTCTTGCCTATTTCAGTGTATTTCATGTGGTGTTTATTTCGGAAGGTTGAGACTCGTGTAAACACTACTTACGTTTCACCTGAACAAATGTACAATTCACTGCTCGATTGTCGATTGTCCACTTGCTATATAACGCCCCCTCCAATGACCCTGCTGCCGCTTAGAAACACTGGGTTAGACCTTCGAGCATAAAAAACCTTTCTATTTATATGCTCGAAGGGTTAGACAACACATTCTATCTGTCATTGTGGCAATTTTTCATTGATGATAGCCCTGAATTTCCGCCATATCGAATGCAGTACTATACAGCAATAACGTGTAGCTACATCACAGAGAAGAATCCCCTGACGTTCACTCTGTTAGTCTCTCTCATGTGATTTTTTTAAGCATTACCCCCCCCCCCTTTGGTTTTCACAGGATGCTCGATCCATGAGAGTAGTATAGTGGCTAGAAGAAAGTATAAAAGTAGGAATAAGATCCTTAATCCTACCTCCATGGCTCGATCACGTGTTTCAACAACGGGTGGCCAACTGATTTAGATATCAGATTTAAGCTCTC
This sequence comes from Rhysida immarginata, assembly GCA_023313115.1. Classification (NCBI taxonomy): domain Eukaryota; kingdom Metazoa; phylum Arthropoda; class Chilopoda; order Scolopendromorpha; family Scolopendridae; genus Rhysida; species Rhysida immarginata. The sequence goes on along the minus strand of JAHWFO010015471.1, from coordinate 779,505 downwards.
TTAAAAATTGAAGGGACAAAATTATTTAACGAGTCAGTGGCGTATTTAGGGGGGTTCCCTGGTTGCCCAGAAACCCCCTTTGTTTAATGAGGGGCGCCAAATGACTTTAGAAGCATCCGATCAATGTTGGATATGCGTGTGAGGAGAGGGGCAAACTATCAACGGATCCCACCTTATTGTCTGCAATTTGCAGTTTCCTGAATCCATGCCAACCAAACGAAATGCTAGGTCCAGACAGACTTGGCGGATCAAATGGGATGCATTGGAAGATAGAGCTGTAGGAAGACCTTTGCAGATAACATGTCTTCAAAAAACTACCAGGTGATCGTGGTACTGTTGAAGAGGAATGGTCGTTGTTTAAAACTGCTGTGATAACTTCGGCTGCATTATGCTGTGGTCGTAAGCGGCTGTGTGTGGCGCAGGTTGGTAGAAAAGGACTGCATGGTAGAGCGAAGAAGTCCAAGAAGATGTCACGAAAAGCACACTGGTACACTGGGGCGCGAAAAGCAGCACCTGAGGCAGTATCAACAGCTAAAGCCAAGGTCTGGGAGAAATTGGAGGCAGATTATGGTTCAGCGAACAAAGTATTATGACAGACCATGCACCGCCTCCTCCGTGGAAAGAAGTCTCTTTTTTCACAAACTATTAAGAGTTCACATGGGAGGCTTCTGAAATCGGGGGAAAGTGCATTGTATAGCTGGAAGGAATAATTTGCAACTCTTCTTAATCTGGTTACAGTAACGACTGAGGCACATGAGGTGCACCTTGAAGTGAAGAATAGTCACAGTAGTATCACCGAAGCAGAAGCCCTGTAGGTGATGATGAAATCTGGTCCGAGATGTTAAAGCCCTTAAATCAGGATGGCATCCTGTTGCTGGTTCGGGTGTGTCAGGTTGCTTAGATATCTGGCCAGGCCACTAAGCACTGGCAGACAGGAATTATTGTCCTTATCTTCAAAAAGGGAGCCCGGAGAGATTGCAACAACTATCGAGGCATCTCTCTGCTCAGGATTCCTGGGAAGTGTACGCTAAATGTCGGAGAGGAAAAGTCGGGAAATAGTCGACTCCAAACTTCGGAGGAGCAGAGTGGTTTCTGATCTGGCTGAAGCACGACGGATCACATCCTTGCTCTAAGGCAAATCTTTGAGAAAATTCTGGGTGTATGCATAAGATGTTTACGCTTGCTTTATGGACCTCGAAGAAAGTATATGACAGAGTTCCTCGGTATAAGCTGGCTAGTGTTGCAAGAGTACGGAGTGGGTGGGCAATTACTGGTTGTCTTCATGTCTCTGTACGAAAATTCTGAGATTTGCGTCCGGATAAATTGTCATTAAAAATATTATGCAGGGTGAGGCATTTATCTTGAGACTACTGAATATCTCGGAAACTAATCATTGTACGAAAAAATGTCCAAAATCAAAAGTGAATTATTTCACGGAGGAAATTCATTATGTTAACCCTCCCCCTTTATGAGGGGGGGCTGGGGGAGGGGGTAACTTTGAAATCTTAAATAGGAACCCCTATTTTTAATGGCATATTCAGATTGTAGACGATATTCGAGAAATGTTTTATTCTTGGTATTTTTTCAATTGATCCAACTGAGATAGAGGAGATAGAGGCCCTGAAAGTGTGGAACTTTTAGAGTTTTGCACCCAATTTTATCGATGAAGACAAAGAGATAGAGAATGAGTCTTACAGACATTCCTATTTTAATTTTGATGGTCTTTAAGAATCCGAAGTCAGAATTTTAAAAATTCAAACTTTTTTAGTGCACAAGTAAACGTGCACCGCCTCCTCTGTGGAAAGAAGTCTCTTTCATCACAAACTATTAAGAGTTCAGATGGGAGGCTTCTGAAGTCGGGGGAAAGTGCATTGCATAGCTGGAAAGAATAATTTGAAACTCTTCTTAATCTGGTCACAGCAACGACTGAGGCACATGAGGTGCACCTTGGAACGGAGAATAATCACAGTAGTATCACCGAAGCAGGATTCCCTGAAGACTGGAAAAGGTGTAGGTGATGATGAAATCTGGTCCCTATGGGGACAGAGTCTATGTGTGTGTATTGAAAAATATTGGATTTTTGAAATTCTGACTTGGGATTGTTAAAGACCATTAAAAAGTAGAATAGGAATGCCTGTAAGAATTCTTGTCTTCATTCATTAAATTGGGTTCAAAACTTTAAAAGTTCCACACTTAGAGGGCCTCTATCTCCTACACGGTTGGATCAATTGAAAAAACGCCAAGAATAAAACATTTCTCGAATATTGTGTGCAATCTGAATATACCATTAAAAATATGGGTTCCTATTTAAGATTTCAAAGTTACCCCCTCCCCCCAGCCCCCTTCACAAGAGGGGAGGGGGAAGTTAATTTTTAACTAATGAATTTCCTTTACGAAATAATTCACTTTTGATTTTGGACATTTTTTCGTCAATGCTTATTTTCCGAGATATTCAGTTGTCTCAAGATAAATGCCTCACTCTATATATGAGGCACATCCAGAAAGTAAGTTTCCCTATTTAAGAAGAAAAAAAGAACTCACACTTACAGGAACATATTTATTGGCAACAAGTACAGCAATGTTTCAGCTATTTTTCAGCATAGCCACCACCAGAATTGAGACACTTGTCGTATCGTGGAATCAACTTTTGTATCCCCCTGTCGTAGAACTCTGCCGCCTGTGAATGGAACCAGCGTGTGACAGACGTCCTTAGCTCTTCGTCGTTGCCAAAACGCTCACTGGAGGACAGGAATTTCTTGAGGTGCAAGAAAACGTGAAAATCGCTGGGAGCAAGATCAAGGCTGTATGGTGGATAATCCAACAACTCCCAGCCAAATTCCGTCAAAACAGCTGCTGTGCATCGAGTCATATGTGGACGAGCATTGTCATGGAGGAGCACAACACCTGCAGTCAGCATTCCACACCTCTTGTTTTGAATGGCACGTCGCAATTTCCGCAGTGCTTCACAATAACGGCCAGCGTTTACTGTTTCACCACGTGGAAGGAAGTCAATGAGCAGAATGCCCTTCCTGTCCCAGAACGCCGTGCACATCACTTTCCGTGCCGACAGCGTCTGTTTGAATTTCGTCTTGACCGGAGATCCACTATGCTGCCAATGCATTGACTGCTGCTTGGTTTCCAGGGTGGTGGGCGAAATCCAAGTCTCATCGCCCGTGACGATCCTGTCGAGGAACTCGTCGCTGTCATCGTAATACTGTTGCAGTAATGTCAGTGCTGCTCCTAAGCATTGAATTTTGTGTTCGGGTTTCAGGTTTTTCGGCACCGACCTGGCACACAATTTTTTGAACAGCAGGTGCTTAGTGACAATCTTATGCAACAAGGATGGCGATATCTGCGGAAAATGGGTGCTCAGCTCCGTAATCGTGAAGCGACGGTTCTCCATCACGCGCTGCCGCACTAGCTCAACAAGGTCATCATTGATGAGGGATGGTCGGCTACTGCACACTTCATCATGGACATTTGACGACCTTCGGAAAACTGCCTACACCAGCGACGCACCATCTGCTTACTCATGATGTTCGGCCCATAGACCTGACAGATTTGACGATGAATTTCAATTGGCGCAATGCTTTGTGCATTCAAGAACTTTATCACCGACCGAACCTCGCAGGCAGCGGGAGAAGAAATAAGAGCTTCCATTTTGGACTATTGCTACCACGCTACTGGCACAAGGTGGGACCTGTCCGGCTGGCTTATGATTGATACGTCATAGATCTGTTACGCATGCGCAATTGACAGGGCTAATTACATTTATTTTAAAGGGGAAAACATCGGGAAACTTACTTTCTGGATGCGCCTCGTATTATTCATAAGATATGTTTCCTTTCCATGGAATCTTTATGTATTATATTAGTTTTTATCCGTTTAGTGTTTTTATAAGATTTAAGTTCCTCTGTTCCATTTTGTTTTTTTTTATCTCTTCCGTGGAGGAAATATGTAAAGTGAAAATTTAAAAAAAAATCGTTTAACGAAAGAATATTCTTTTGTGCCAAAATAAAAATAAACTTTTCTAAAATATTTACTTCTATTTTCACCATTAGTCTTCTTTTTAAAATCATAATTAAAGTTACATAAGGGGCGCCGAAATCATGTTAGGAAACCCCCATTGCAAAATCCTGGCTACGCCACTGCGAGTCTATTCTCCTCCTGCTCCCTTTTCTCTGAATTTCTTACTTTAAATGAAAAGTTATTTCTAACAATAAAAATTCATGTAAAATCTTTTTTTTTATTTTTGGTGCTTATAAAAACTGAAGAAAAAAAAAAGGACAGGCACTTAAGAAAATAGACTCGAACCCGCAAGTTTCCCAACTACAGGTAAGTGCCTTAATCAATTCCGGTGAAATTAGTGCAATTTCTTTAGGTATATAAGCAGGTACAGTAGCGCTCAAAAAGTAGTACACTTTCATGTTTATTGCTATAATACTTTCAAAAATTAAGAACATATAACTAAACTTTGTATACATATTATCTATATAAATATACAAAAGAAAAACTAGAAATAAGGTCACTGTTATTTGTATTTGCGAGGACACCATTAAACTGCCAAAATACAAAAATCATAAAATAGTACACACGCAAAAAAATCCCAAAAATGAAGTAAATACAATGAAAAAAAGAGTTAGCAGATCAATATTTTGCTGCAAAACCTTTTGCATCAATAACAGCTTTGTAGCGGGCTGGCATTGAATCAATTAATTTAGTGATTTTGGCCATTGGTATTTTTTCCCATTCTTTTCATAAAATTTCAAATTTTTCCAGTGAATTTCGTGCTTTCTGTGATTTGCAGCTGCGGTCTAATTCTTCCCACATATGCACAATAGGATTTCGTATCTTCTTTGACTTGAACCAGTCTTTACCACACAAGCGGTATGTTTGGAATCATTGTCTTGCTGATAAATCCATCCATGAGGCATACTTGCTTTAGCAAAAGGAAGCACATGTTGCTCTAAGATATTCTTATATACTATTTTGTCCATTACTCCATCGATCTTTATCAGCGGGCCTACCCCTTCATAACTGAAACAACCCCATACCATAGTGGATCCTCCACCATGTTTAACGGTTGGTAATTGGTATTTTGGATCAAATCTATGGTTTGCTGGACGGTGTACGTATTGGATACCATCAGATCCGAATAGTAAAAACTTCGATTCATCACTAAAAAGCACTTTTTTCCATTTTTTGTATGTCCACTTCAAATGATCTTTGGCAAATTTGAGGTGGGCTATCCGGTTCTTCTTGGAGATCAAAGGTTTTTTTCACGGGACATCTGCCAAATAAATCTGCATCCCTCAGACATCTTTTCGTGGTACTCACACTAACGTTAACATTATGGAAGGTTGCCATTTCGTTATTAAGGTCAACTGCAGTTTTCTTCGGGTCAGCCTTAGACAGCCATATCAAGACTTTATCTTCTCGTGGAGTTGTTGATTTTGGTCGGCCGACCCTGGCTTACGAGTTACATATCCTTGCGTGCGAAAACTCTGAAAAATTCTTGCCACCATGGACTTTGGAACTTGAAATTGCTCCGAAACTGAGGTGTACGAGTTGCCATTGTTGATTGCATCTATAATGTGCTTTTTTATTGAAGATAGCAGATGAACTCGAAGTGACATGTTAAATATTGTCAACAACAGCAAAATGTCAACATCAATAAAGAGAATATGAGAAAAATCTACATAAAACTCAGTGTGTACTATTTTATGAACTCACCTCTATCAATAATGGATGAGTCTTCAAATACTAATTAACTCTAAAGAGTATGAATTTTTTTCAATATTCAAATGTTTATACAGTCTATATATTATTACAAATTCTTTAATTAAAATTCAATACTTTAGAAGTTATAATGATAAAACATAAAGTGTACTATTTTTTGAGCGCTACTGTAAGAGGGAGGAGCTGATATAAGCTGAATCCTTGACGTTGTTTTTTTTAAGGTTTTCTTTTGATGTCGCTTTTTTAAAAAACGAAGGCGTGTTAACCTAAACCCTTTTACACGCAGTTACTTTTAGATGGCCACAAACCTTTATATTTAATCTTATTGAAATCTGTGGAAGGTGTTTGTGTCCTCCCCATATTATAAGTGGCGTTAAAGCCATAATATAATTAAAAAAATTACATTATTTCAAGGAAATAATTATTTAAAGAAAGTGTTATTGAAATTTCAGATTGTCTGAAAAATAGAAAAAAATATGTCTCAATCGACCTAACCGCCAAGCCGTCATAAAAAGGAATTCATCAGTGTGTTTAGCACAAAATGGCGTCCATGTAATTAGTTGTCGTATCTCTTATACATACAGGATCTCTACTAAAAAGCAAGTCGACGCGGTATCTCATCCATGTTGCGGAAAGGTTCGAAACGATTTGGTTAAGGACTCAAAAAAGGTAACAAAGAGGGTTTTGCATGTCGTATAATGCACATAACAGAATATTCTTGTGTTTTTAATATTTTCTTATTGTTTAATATTAACACTTTAAAGCTACACTAAAGCATCACAGAATGCTCCCTGGCCTTGCGCGATGACGGAGCCATGCTGAAACAAAGAACAGATATGGGGCCCATATTATGGGCGTGGCCTTCGAGGTATTAGGCCTCCGCACCGGGCTTGAAAGTGCGTGCCGAGGCGGTTTCAATTTTTGACCGCTAGTTGGCGATCTTCAGGGATAAACAACTACTGTTTTACCTCATCGCTATGTTAATTTATCCGACTTTATCTCGCAAAATTCTGGCTCTCACGACAAAATTAGGTCTAATAAAGAAAACTATCTTTCATGGAAATTATTTTATAGGAAAATTCTTATTATATGCTCAAATTAACAGTGGAATAAAAATTCTATAAATATGTGAAAAAAAAAACCCTACCCTGATCCATCCCTGCCTGTACTTATGGCAGGAGGTTCTCCTTGTTATAAAAGAACATTATCACTTTAAAACTTTAGTGAAAAATCATTACTTAACTGAATTTCCTTTATTCATTTACATTTATGAATTTTCATTGATGAATTTGTCTTTACACCGGTTTATTGTATAATTTTCAGCAAAAGCAAATGACGCGTTTATATGTGGTCTTGTTTTCAATGAAATTAATGAAACGAAATTATTCCAAAATATTTTTAACATTTTTCAAACATCACGCTCGCACATTTTAATGAAAACAAATTACTGTTTTGGGTTGTTCGTTTTTCTTTAAATAAAATCTTAATAGAAATCGATCTGCATTTATCATAATGAGCGATATATTCGATGTAAGTGAAAAATCGGTTTAAAATCGGAAATTATTCACATACAAAATATTGAAATAAAATGTTTTATCAAGAACAGATGAAGTGGGGAGGAGAATTTTCACACACGTACCTTCATCTGTTCTTGGTTTTATCAATCATTTTAACATAACAAACACAAAATGCTAAACTACTTTTCACCACACGTTATCTGGAATTGTCTGCATAAAAACAATAATTGATATGTGGGCCGATTTGAGTCTATTGCGTTCAGACTCAAAAAACGTCTCCTGACGTTGGTTAACCGATATCGAAAAAAAAACGATTACCCCGATTCGATATCATCAAGAACAGATGAAAGGGGGAGGGGGTAATCGTTCGATTACCTACCTTCATCTGTTTTTTGATATCATGCTCTAGACGACTGATCGAGATCGTCTGTACTCTTATCGATTTTATTGAAACATCCAACAACAGGCTCAAAAAAATAAAACAGCTAAATACCGGTTAATGTAGGTTTCAGACTGATGACAGCAGAAAGCGAAATTGGATTTCAGTAATTTCAAAATAAAGTAATTTTATTAAATGATTAATTTAATAACACATGGCCTCTGAAAACACGGAAGTTTACACTAACACTGAATCAGGGGCGTAGTTAAGGGAGGCAAAGGTGTGCAAAGTACACGGACGCAACGAATTAGCATTTTAAAAACAACGAAATATCTCAATGAGAGAATACAAAAAATATAAATTACAAATATATACATTCAATAAAAAAACATGAACTTAGTATTTGTTTTTCCACTAAATTCATGCAATAATCTTTTCAACGTCTGTAGCTTCCATAGTTTTAGCTTGAATCCACCCTTGTTTTATCCCTGATAATCCCCCTCTAGCGTTAAAAAGATGAACTCCCGCTGGCACGGAGGAAAGCATGAAATGAGATGCGGAAGCCTAATATCTCGAAGGCCACGATATGGGGCGTGCATATGTTTTTGTTCTCATTGATGGCGCTAGCGTCAGCTTGATGTGTCGAGTTTCCCGCGGCTTATCAATGGCGTTGGTTTAATGGAGTTCTTGACAATATTCTTAGCGTTTTTTTGTGTGATGACAACATGGGTAAAGACAGTCTAACAAACGAAACGGCTGCTGAACTAAGAGGATACGGGATTAACTCAAAAACGGATAAGGAGGTTTTAAAATTCCATATCTGTATTCGGGATATTGAGACGAAAATGGAGTGGCTTATAAAAATTAGAGCTGGAAAGCCTGTGAATCCGATTGCTCGGGTCGCAGCTGATGTTTTTCCGAATCCAATTATGATGGAACAAGCATGGGTAAGTTATTTAGATAAATGTATGAGGGTTGGGGGCAAAAGTCATGGCAACTACTTTTTTTCTTGAAGATACCAGTCTGGTTGGAAAATGTGACATATACAGACGAAAGGACAAAGTGTTAACTACATGCGTGGACAATGAATCGCACTGAAATATCGTAACACACTAATTTATTACGGTGGTATACAGGGCAATATAGCCTTCACGGTTGCTCATCACTGGTTGACACACGTCCTTGCTGAAACTTTCCTACCCACCGTGCTATTGTACGGTATGGTAGGGCATTATTCCCAAGGGCTTCCACTAATTCACTGTGACATTCCATCGCATTTCTCCCTTCGAGAACGGCTATTTTGATGTAAGCGCGCTGCTCTACACGGGTTACTTCCATCTCGCACGACACTCACCAACTGAATGATTTCACAGCCCTCGCTGCGCTACTACCAGCTATCACAGAGCCATCTGTTGTTCTGCATACACACTAGGCCTGCAGAACTTCCATACGTTTGTGATCCGATCTACAAGAAAAAAAATAGTTGCCATGACTTATGCCCCAACCCTCGTATATAGTTAGATTAATATAACTGCTCGATATTTCTGTAAGACGTAGCAGACATTTGTAACGAAATGAAAGCCATGACTGAGAAAAGTACAGCGAGCAGCCCCGTTCGCGTTTATGCTCTGAATTTATTATTGTAACATATCTAATTAGTATGTAAATGATTTATAACATTAACGAAATTATATTTTAAGAAAGTTATGTAAGAAAAAAATCACGGAAGTTCCGTGATGATGAACTTCATCCGAGGGGTCTGACATTCAACAAATTTATGGCAAAGATTCATGAATCTTGATAATTTGATCAAGATTCAGGGAATTGTTAACAGATTCAAAAATTTGTGTGAATTCCTGGAATCCTCCGAAGATTTACAGATTCACTATGGGATTCAGAGATTTGTGTAAGATTTATGTAAGATTCAATGATTAAATCGATATTTTACTCGAGGAAATTTCAAAATAAACAGATGCTTTTCAGGTCATTTCGCTATGACAAAACAAAATACATGTCAATAAAGAAACCAGACTTTGGTATTGTTCTTATCCGAGTTTCCAATACTACTCTCATTGAGGTTGGTTTATACAAAGTGAACAAAAACAATAGGGACTAACTTCAAGAGGAAATTCTTGACCCGAAAAGGAACAAGAAAAATCACGTATGAACATATGGCCAGAAATGGACGGTTGCCTATACAGAAAATGACATATCTGTCGCAATAATTGCGTCAACGTTGCAAAAGATGTTTGAAGTGGCCTGTTTGAGATGTAGTGCAAGAGTTCACACGCAGAGAGGATTCCTTCTAACACAAATCCTGAAAGATGGGGTTGCAAATGTTTTGTGAAACTCATTAAAGACTTTACAATCTTCCATACCTTGCAGATATTGTCATTATATATCTTCACAACCACATTCCAACACAAATGAACGGATATGGAAAGGCTTAACCAGACATCAAGTCTATCTTCATAGAGTGAATCGCTTCCATAGCCAAAAGCAGGAACTTTTTCCTCGTTTCGTTTTTACGAGAATCTCGTTCGACATATTGGCTCGAGAAGTCAGTTTCGGGATTCTAAAACATAGGATTCAGGACAGATTTGGTGATATTCGGAGAGATTCATTTTACCTTTGTCAAAGATTCAGGGTATTGTCGACTTCAGCTAATGAGGGGTAATATATCGCTATTCAATGTACACCATCATGGAATTTCGTGATTTTTTTTTCTCGCATAAATTTCTTAATATATAATTTTGATAATATGATAAATCATTTACATATTAATGAAATATGTTACAATAATAAATTCAGATCGCGACAGGGCTGATCGATGTCAGCCGAGAATGCCAGACAGGAATTTTTCCCAGCTTTTTTTTGGCCATGGGTTTCGTTTTGTTACAAATGTCTGCTACGTATTACAGAAATATCAAGCAGTTATATTAATCTATTTATTTAAATACATCTCAATAACTTAGCCATACTTGTTACATCATAATCGGAGTCGGAAAAGTGTTGGCTGCAGATCCGGGCAATCGGACTCACAGGCTTTCTTGTTTTAATTTTTATAATTCACTCCTTTTTCCTCTCGAGGAAAGATATGGAATTTTAAAAACCCCTTATCCTTTTTGAGTTGGAATGGCACTGGGGGACGCAACAATTTACGGGCATATTCTAAAAACAAAATGAACTAGCCATTAAAACATAGATAACAGATCACTACCGCTGAAATCTCCATACATCAAGCCGATGCTTCGCCCTCTATACGCGAAAACGGCGAACAGGTAGTTCACGCCCCATTAATGGTCATTAATCCTACATTCACACCGACAGCCATGTTTTCTAAATTTCTTAATTTTACCCTCAATGCAATACGCTAATCTGATTTTGTTTTCTAAACTAGTAAAGGAACTGGTATTTTATAATAAGCCTAATAAAATATATATGTTAATAACATTGCTATCTTTTAATGCTTGTTTCATTTTCAAGAAGCTTCATGAAGTTTGGAAATGTTCATAACATCAAACGGCTTATCCATAATTTTGATGAAATCAGCTGTCTGGTTACATTTTAATGATAACTTACCTGCTAACGTAATAAATTTTTAATAATTATTTTTGTTGTGGTTAATTTATTTCCCTTTTTACTTTTCAGTGGCAACGTAGGTCATCATTCCTGCATAAACTGATGGCTTAATATTTGTGCAGCAAATTTAACCTTCATTTTTGAAAATGGTAATGGATCAAGATGGTCAGCAGTCAGTTTAGGAGCCATGTGTATAGGTGATTCTTGATACACATGATGAAACTGCCTTAAGACATCCCAAGTAGCTTTCTTGTCGCAGTCATATTGAATATTGTATTTATACAACATTCCACGTGAATTTTTAAGAAGATGAAATTCATCATTTAAAAGCAAAACATTTCCCCCCTTCATATTCAAAAAAATGGCTTCTCAAGTGTAACATGCAAAAAATCTTTCATCAGCTTCACATTATTGCAACTTCGATCACAAATAACGCTTTTAACGCAGACTCCTGCTCCTTTCAGGATTTCAGTAGATTTCATGAGCAAGTTGTGTAATTTTTTCACTGCTAGCTCCTTGACATATGAAAGTGTACGATATGGCCACTGCTGTTTTAAACCTCTTACAAGAACAACTAAAGCATGAGTTGCAACTTTAGGTTGCTCATTGATTTGATTGAAACTTTCAAATCTTTCAATTTCATCTTGATGCTTGTTATACTGCAGACTTATCTTAAGTGATATCTCGTACATTATCAAGGTGCACAGCATGTCATCTACATTTAAAGTTTTGACTTTTTCTTTGAAAATATACATTATGTCATTTTCTAGTCCCGGATTCACATTAATATTTTTTTAGCCAGCTTTGGATTGTACGTTTATTGGGTAAAGCACAAGATTAAACAGAGTATTAAAAAGCCGACTTTGATGAAACTTTCATTATCGTCTAGCTATAACCAGTCCATATCGTGAAAACTACTGAATCGATTTTGATGAAACTTGGACTCTTCCCTAAGATAAAAGACTTAATCCAATAAAAAAATTATTGCAATTCGATTTCTAGTTTCTAAGAAATAGTACCTATAAAAAAATTTGGAATCGAATTAATAACCTCCTTTTTTTTTTGAAGTCTGTTAAAAAGGGGTTTTATAACAGTCTGTGTGTTTTGGGACTAAGATGATGTAACATTACAGCGAGAAGTTTGTCTTGAGGCCATTACATTACATTTTCTCTTTTCTTAAATTTTGAGGCCTTTGTTAAATTTAGATTTTGTTCAAAAGATTAGTGAGAGAATCAATTGTAACAAGTGTTTTGGTGGTGTTCTTTTTTTTTAACTACAGACTCAATGCAAAAAGTTTATTTAATATTTTTTTATTATTATTATTATCATTATTATTATTATTATTATTATTATTATTATTATTATTATTATTATTATATAGGGGGTGGTCAAAGAGAAAATTTGACCCCCACTTCAATTTTTTAAATTTTTTTTAAATTTATGTTCATTTTTTACCATGTTTTCAAATTTTTCAATTTTTATTTATGTTTTCTAATTTATTTTATTTATTGCAACTCGCCTCTTTTTTGTCTTTTACATTTGTAAGAGTCCTTGAAAGAAAGACGTCTTTTCAGTCTTTAAGCTCGATCTGAAGTTTTATTTAATAATTTTTGAGGATTCGAAACTGCAAATAAGGTTGGCATTGCTGTTTTTGTTAGTTTATTCTTGGATGCAGCGTTCATAAATTCCGAATCCTCAAAATGTTCTTCTGGATTCCATTTTCAGAACGTTAAACTCTCATCATTTGGTGCATGTTTCTGCGCATCTAGTTGTGTAAAAAGAAATATTTATTATGGATTTAAACTGAATAAAGTTTACTTGTTTTTTCATTAAGAAATTTGATGTTCTGTTAATTTTTTTGTCGAGGTATCAGTGAATAAGCTTTCCCTATCAATGTAGGCTATACACTTTTAAACCTCCAAAGTTGCATTTTGTCCTGACGAAATTATCGTGTAAGATTACACAATAAAATGATTCATTTTTTATTTGAATTATAATTAGGGTGACCAGATTTTGAAGGAAAAATGCAGGACATAAATACAAGACACAATTGCAATCAGGATTAACTATTTTAGAAATTTCTTGCAAAAGCGGTATCTCGGTGTGTTTTCATGGTGTATTTTCAAAAATTCAATGTAAACACATTGAAAATGATAACTTTTAGTTAAAATATATAAAAAATATATTAAATCACAATGTGTATTGTTAAGCATTTTTATGATGAAAAACGTTGAACTACTGTGGAAAGTGACATAATAAATCAAAAAACAACTCTTGTCTACAAAATTATTTAAATAAAATTATTAAATAATTTTGTGGACAAGAGTTGTTTTTTGATTTATTATTTTTATGATGATCATTACGGAATGCAGGACAAATAAAACAATGATGAACATTCTCATTTTTTTTCAGTAGGTCAAGCAGTTTGCAGGACAAAACAAAACAGCAGGACTGTCCTGCAAAATGCAGGACGTCTGGTTATCCTAATTATAATATACATTAACGGTAGTTATACGGTATATACAATAATTTAAATTATATATTGTCCCCAAATTCAAGAAATATCAAACTTTACATTCAAGTAACTGTTATATATGTGCTTCTTCGTTACGAATACATTATATGAATGCCCGTTCCGTGCTGAACAAAATAGATGAATTCAATATCCTGTTTATCAATACTAATCCTCAAATAATTGTTATCACTGAAAACTGGCTGTCTACCGACATTGAAGATAAGATAATTAATATCAGGAACTACCGTATTTTTAGATCTGATAGAACCACTTGCGGTGGTGGGGTCGCCGTTTACACCAAACACTATATCCCTACGAAAGTGCTATCTAAGAATAGTTTTAACGGTTTGGAGTTCTTAATTCTCCAGTTCACTTTACCCAAGTCTTGAGTGGCTACTGGGTGCGTCGGCAGGTGGTGGATAGCCGAATATCCTGAGCAATTTACAACTTAAGACATCCCCGAATATCCAATAAGGGGGCGAGACCAAGTCCCGAACCAAGGTGTTATGCGACCCGTGCTGAAAGGTGGATAGCACTTCGGTTAAAGTGTTCTCAACGGAGCCTCCTGTCTATCTGGTGATACTCAGGAGTAAGTAGCCTTATCCCGGCATGCAGGCACTCCTGGGACGGACCGTCAATCCTGCTTATATTACTCCAGTTCATGGAAAGTAATACATCCCCCCCTCCAATCTCAGCTGGTAACCCCGTGGGGCACCAGAAACCAAGTGTTGATATCGACATGGCAGAAATGCCCTCTGTCATATCAACTGAACCCAAACAGGCTGCTTCTAAACCTGAGCCGCCACATACTTCACGGTATGCGGCCTCTGGCGAGGACAGTAGCACGATTGGTAAACATACTTCCTCTGGATCGGCTAAATGCCATAAATCCAAGAAGAAGAGATTGAAAGGCACCTAGGGTTGGCCTGATGCTCACTGAAAAGGAGGTGCAAACCCCGACCAAAAGACCTACGTCTAAGGGTAACACTCCTTCACAGAGCAAAAAGTCCGTGAGGAAACCCAAATCTGGTACTTTTGCGAGGCTTTAACAACTATCAAAATGGCAGTAGTCCTGGATGGCTATCCAGACAAGCAGCTCTCTGAGCGGCAGTTGAAAGCTTTCCAGGAAAAACTGATGGATTTTATGGGTGACATGCCTTCGGGCACTGAACCTCAATTTAAGTACTGTCACTTGGAAGCTGGAGCATTTATTTTGCTCTGTGCGTACCAATCTACTTCTGATTGGCTGACTACAACAGTCCAGAAGTTTAATCCATGGGAGGGTGAGACTCTTTTGTTGGGTGAGGAGAAGACACCCGTCAAGGCTACCAAGATAATCTTAAAGCTCCCTGAACGTTTCAGCAAATATTCTGGGAAAGAAATCCTGGGAAGGATTGAAATCCAGAATAAGGACTTGATTTCAACACAATGGGGCATTCTGAAGCTTAATTTTAAGGATCAGGCGGTTACCATGGTGTTGGCTCTTCCCGAACTGGATGCAAGATTTTGAAGGATAGACAGTGGTTTCTATACATTCCAAATCCAAGTTAAGGTTTTAGGGAAACCTTCAACATCTTCATCGCCAGATGCTGAGGTGCATTCAAGCAAACCTGCAGCATAAAAAACTGGCGGTAGCCAACCTCAGTGAGACATCTCTGGCCGAGGACATTCACATTGCTCTAATTCAAGAACCTTGGATTTCCAAAGGTGAAATTAGAGGTTTGAGCGACTGTGGAGGTAAGCTGATTTATGATTTTTCATGCTCATCTCCCCGAGCTTGTTTATTGGTAAAAAATAATATTAATGCTCTGCCTATGTATCAACTGTGTTCCAGGGACTTGGCCGTAGCAAAAATCACCCTTCAAATAGAAGGGAGAAACCAAGACATTATTTTTGTCTCAGGTTACCTTCCTTTTGAAGAAACTACACCCATAAATGACGACTAGAGAAAAATATGGAAAAGCTTGGATTAGCCATAACGTGGAAATCGTTTTTGGCTGTGATGCAAATGCTCACCACATAATGTGGGGGAGCTCTAACACTAATCTGAGAGGTAAGTTTTTATTTGACTTTATCTTAGAAAATAACTTAGAAATTTTTAATCTTGGTAATAAACCAACCTTCATTACTTCTGTAAGAAGGGAGGCAATTGATGTCACTATTGGTTCTTCCAATATTAGTAAATGGATCAGAAAATGGTATGTTGATGAAAAGCCTTCTTTGGCTGACCACCAACATATACGTTATTCTCTTCTAGTTGATGAGGACTGGGATAGGACCTTTACGGATCCTAAGCGAACGAATTGGACTCAATTTCGTGAGGACGTTCGGTCCGCGATTTCCGATCTTCCGATAAAAATTCGTGACATGGTTGAACTGGAATTGTGTGTGAATGGACTGCAACAGGCCCTGGTTCAGTCGAGTCACAAAAATGGTCCCTTGTTGAGAAGGAGAAGTAGACCCTGCTGTGTTTGGTGGAATCGGAATCTATCTCGGCGTAGACGAGTTGTTAGGAAGCTTTTTAGGATAGCTAAAAAGACCAACGACTGGCATAGCTATAAGCTTGCCCTCGCTTAGTATAACAAGGCTGTTAGAACGGCTAAACGTACTTCGTGAAGGAAGTTCTGTGAATCAGTCCAAAAGACTGAAGAAGGACTAGACTCAACAAATTTTTAAAGAGAGATAATCCAATTTTTGTTGGTATTCTCCATAAAATGGATGGTAGATACACCAGGAATGCCAAGTATGCCCTTGAGACACTTATGGCAACGCACTTCCCAGGTGCCATGCCTTGCAAACCTTTTGATATTTTCTCGTTTCTTCCAGCAATATCTCTAGGGATAACTGGGCTATGGCCAAGGAAGTGACTACATGTAATGAAGTTGCATGGGCAATTAATTCTTTTGAGCCATACAAATCCCCTGGACCAGATGAAATCATACCAATCTTGATTGAGCAAGTATCGGCTGTGATCTCACCGATCCTATGTACTTCCTTTAAGGCGTGTTTGGCCCTACGTTATATTCCTAATCTGTGGAGGTTGGTCAAAGTGGTCTTTATTCCAAAACCTGTAAAAGGCCGCTATGATTTGGCCAAAAGCTTTCGCCCGATTAGTTTATCTTCTTTCATACTTAAATGTTTCGAAAAGATTATTGATAGGCAGATCAGGGAAACTATTGAGATGCGCTGTCCCTTTCATGTTAATCAGTTTGCCTATCAACCAGGAAAATCTACGGAGGTTGTCTTGCAGCAGTTGGTGATTAAAATCGTGAGAACCCTTGGGTATAGGGAATTTGCTCTTGCAGCTTTTCTCGATATTGAGGGAGTTTTCAATAATACTTCCTATGTTTCAATTACTTATGCTTTAAGGTCTAAAGCAAATATTTCACTATTTCGGAAGTGGATTCAATTCCTTTTGGCGGACAGAATAATAGTCTCCCATTTTTTGGGGGAGAAAAATGAGATTCGACCCTCCAGGGGTTGTCTGCAGGGTGATATTCTTTCTCCCCTGCTATGGAACCTGGTGGTGGATGATCTTATCTCTAAGTTAAACAACCGTGGCATATATGCCCAAGGGTATGCGGATGACATTGTCATCTACGTATATGGGATTGATAAACTTACTCTTTTTGACATGATGCAATCTGCTTTGGATGAGGTTCAAACATGATGTATTGAGCGGAATTTAGGGTAAACCCTTTGAAAACCACTCTTGTACCTTTTACTTGTCGAAAAGAAATCACTCCTGTTAATCAAACACCAACCTTATTTGGTGACAAGATTATAGTAAAGAAAGAGGTCAAATAATTAGGGGTTATCAAAATAGTAAATTGACCTGGAACCAACATGTTAACAAAAGAATAAATCGGGTTAAACTGGCACTCTATCGATGTCGCCGTGTCCTAGGTAATTGTTGGGGTTTTACCCCAAAAATGACACATTGGCTCTATGTAACAGCCATTAGACCTATTCTAACATACTGTGCTCTCGTTTGGTGGCGTAAGACTGAGCAGTCCACTGTTAAGACCAAGCTGGCCTCCCTTCAGAGGTTGGCCTGCTTGGGTATTATGGGAGCTGTTTCAACTACACCAACCAGGGCCATGGAAATCATTCTTTCCCTCACCCCCTTGGACATTCATATCCAGGGAATTGCTAGGAAAAGTTCTTATCGTCTGGGGAATCAAGGGTTATGAGTAGATTTCCCCAGGGATAAATCTCACACCGTCATTAACCGGATTATGACCGGTAATATTCTGCAAATGCCTTCCGATATTGCAGATACTCGTACCTTCCCTGAGCTCTCGACTGAGGTCATAATAGACCCCCTGGTAGAGCAGAGAGAGGGGACTTAGCATTTTCCTAAGGGTGCCATTATTTGGTATACGAATGGCTCCCGACAACATGAATTCTCTGGCCTAAAACTAAGGATTTACTGTAGTAAAACTAAGACCCTTCGCTTTCTTCGACTTGGTCGTTGGGTCACAATATTCCAAGCAGAGCTGTTAGCTATTTTTTATTGTCTACAGATATGTATATATAAACTCTAAATTCGTAGAAAAATCTGCATACTCAGTGACAATCAGGTGCCGCCTAAATCTTCCAAGAATTTTAGTACAGTCACATCCTAGCTCTCCAGAATAGCACTACGTTATTATGGGTGCCAGAACATAAATCTTGTAGGGAACCCGAGGTTGCAGATATCTTGGCAAAACAAGGTGCCAAGTCGGCACCTTATGGTCCTGAACTGGTGCCCTTCGAAATAATTTTATCCCAGCTTTCTTCATACAAGAATAGA
This sequence comes from Rhysida immarginata, assembly GCA_023313115.1. Classification (NCBI taxonomy): domain Eukaryota; kingdom Metazoa; phylum Arthropoda; class Chilopoda; order Scolopendromorpha; family Scolopendridae; genus Rhysida; species Rhysida immarginata. The sequence continues at coordinate 760,978 of JAHWFO010015471.1, read as the reverse complement.
TATTGACGTCCACTAAAGTTCGTCATACTAGAAGATACAAGATACATATTCCCCATAGACTATCTATTCTATGAGTAAATACACTATATGATCACAAATATCCGGACACATGCACGTTTGCGCTCTAGCCACGATTTCATGGAAATCAATAGGGCGTTGCACATCCCTTTGCCCGAATCACAGCTTCCATCCTTCGGGGAAGACTTTCCACCAAATGTTGGTAGGTACTTTCCGGAATGTTCCTCCATTCCTCCCGAACGGCGAGAATCAGTTCAGTTACAGAAGTTGGCCGATGTGATCTGGCCCGAAAGTGTCTTTCCAATTCATCCCACAGACTCTCTATAGGATTGAGGTCGGGACTTTGTGCAGGCCAACCCATTTTTTCGCCCCTGAGTCCGCAAACCACTGCTGTACACGCCTCGCTTTGTGGCACGGAGCATTATCGTGTTGGTAGAGAAATGGCCCGTTTCTGAAAAATTGCCACAATGTTGGAAGTGCACAGTTGTCCAAAACATTCAGATAACGGTCGGAGTTCATGATTCCTTGCACAGGAACGAACTGGCCCAGTCCGTACCTTGAAAATGAGCCCCACACCATGACTCCTCCTCCTCCGAACTTGACTGTGGGCTCTGTGCACTCAGGTAAGAAGCGTTCTCCAGGTATGCGCCAAACCCAAACTCGTCCATTGGATTGCCAGAGTGTGTAGCGAGATTCGTCTGTCCACATTACACGTTTCCATTGGTCCATTGTCCAGTTTTTGTGGGCTTTGCACCACTCCAGACGTCGCTTGGCATTGATCCTGCTGATGTGGGGCTTGTGGGCAGCAGCACGGCCATGGAATCCCATCGTGTGCAGTTCCCGACGAATTGTCATGGTACTGGCATCATTTGCAGAGGCGTTTCGAAACTCTGTGGCAATTTTTTCCGCCGAGGACTTCCGGTTGCTGCGGGTGACACGACGAAGCACTCGACGTTCTCTGTCCGTTAGTTTCTTGGGTCTACCGGTTCGTTGTTGAACTGTTGTTGATCCCCGGGTCTTCCATTTCATAATGACATCGCCTACTGTTGACTTGGGTATCTGAAGAAGGCTGGAAATGTCACGCACGGACTTGCCGCATAGGTGACTTCCAACTATGGTACCACGTTGGAACTCACTGAGCTCTGCCGAACGACCCATTCTTGCCAATGTCCAAGCAGAGTTGTGTCTGAAGGTGTGGGAAGCTATTTAAATGATGTGCAAGTCATTATCATGTGACATTGGGCCAATCGATGATCTGTGAGGGATGTCCGGATATTTTTGATCATATAGTGTACTTCCGTTATAATGCTATACAGATTTGGAATGCCTTACTGTTGAAGGTGTACTTTCTAGAGGGCCATTAAAGAGTGAACTCTGCATTCCGCCATTTGATGTGGAACGACCTGATATTCAAAAAACACAAAAAATCCTTGATATCCTTGACAAAGCTGGGAATAAATGGCGAAACTAGTTGGAACTCCTGATGTCCCTCTGTTATACTGGAAGGCGACCACCTGTTTAGTTAATAGGAACAGTATTATGATCTATCTTTCCACCGATATGACTCCACTCATCTCTAAGATGTTCCACATCAAGAGGAAGTGATATCCTTGATAAAGCCGGGTATAAATGGCGAAACTAGTTGGAACTTCTGATGTCTCTCTGTTATACTGTAAGGCCACCACCTGTTTAGTTAATAGGAACAGTATTATGATGAATCCTTCCACCGACTGATATTCATGGTCGATCAACTGTCTCAAATCTCCTGGACTATGTACATTTTATTGGAGATGGCATAAGTGAAAACAAACAAGTTGATGTACATTATATCAATCTTGAAAAAGCCTTTGATAAAGTTGATTACTTTTTTTCATAAAGAAATTGATTAATTATGATTTACAACTTCATTATATCAAGTGGATTCTCTCATACACACACTGGCCAATGAATTAGAAATCTTCATTCAATATGGTATTGATCCTCCTTTGGCTGTAATTACAGAACATACGCGGTTTGGCATGGACTCTACAAGATGTTGCAATGCAGATAAGGTAATCGTAGACCATACATTCGTTAGAGAGACCTTCAGGTCCTGCAGAGTAGACGAAAGCGGATGTCTTCGACGTAAGTAGTATAGTCCCACGGGGGGGAGGGGGGTGGCTAGATGCTTCCTTTTTAATTGATTTTCCATTGGTTTATTAATATTTAACAGGTATGGATTGATTTTATCATTGATTTATGAATTTTTAATAGGGATTGACTGATTTTTTAATTAACTTTTAATGAATTACCTGCAGGTAACCAAAGGTGTTGTCTTCCAGGTTTTCAAAGGGTTGACAGGTGCTAAAGGGTCGATGGTAAATGATTTGGTCCATCACATTCGCTTTTACCTAATTACTTATTTTCCATTGTGTTTAGAATAGCCGGATTTATTCATAGTTTTTTTATTCATTAACTACGTGTCTTAATTAACATTATTGATTCAATGTGCTCAGGTTGTATTTTTATAGTTTTTTTCACACCTTCTATTTACCTTCCTTTAAATACATCTGATCACACCCATTGCTTTCATTTAATTACTAGATATGGAAGAAGTCTATTTTCAACCTGAAAACCCAGCAGGGTTTGGGGGTATTCGTGATTTAGCTAAACAAACAAACCATTCAGAAAACGATACACGTGATTGGTTAAGCGGTGTTCCAGTTCACATGTTACATAAACCTCTTAGACATCGTTACCCTCGTAATCGCATGCGTGTTTTTGCAACATTTGATTAATTTCCAAGGATTTAGTCGACCTAAGCAGTTTGTCAAAGCAGAATGATGGGTATAAATTTCTTCTCACGTGCATCGATGTGTTCTTGCGTTTTGCCTGGGTTGTGCCTTTAAAATCCAAGACTGGTCTTGAGCTTCAGAAAGCTTTTCAAAAAATCTTTACAGAGGGGCAAGTCCCTCTAAATATTAACAGTGATAGAGGTAAAGTATTTTTAAATAAACACATTCAAGATTATTTTATATGACTCAATATTATATTCTTTGTGATAGAATCGAATTTAAAAGCAGCAACGGTTGAGCGTTTTAACCGCACATTGAAGGGGCGAATGTTTAGGTTTTTGACTTATTCCAAACAATGCTACAATGACATCTTACCTGCTCTTCTTGGAAGCTACAACAATCATGTTCACAGATCTTTAGGTATAGCACCGGCTGCTGTGAACCATCGTAATGCATCGACCTTGTGGTTGAAGCAACGTCTTTATTACAATTCAGCACCCTATACGACTCCGAAATTAAAAATTGGTAACGTAGTACGCATTTCAAGAGTTAAAAATATATTATAGAAAGATTATTTACCGATTGGACACAGGAAGTTTTTTTTGGTGTCAAAAATTATATTGTGAAAACCTGTCATTATAATTTAAAGTCGGTTTTCATAATGTTATGCTGAGAAATCTACCAAGTTTAACATTGCTAAACCAGGTGCATTCGCAAGTCTCGTAGACTTTGCGTACAAAGTGGAATCAGCTTAAAAACTTATTTGAAGAATATTGTGTTTTTTGCACGATCTAATTCTCAACAGTCATGTTACCTTGAGTGTACTTCTAAATGCTAAGGTTCGTTTCACCACAGAGGCATTCTATAAAAGGTTTAATTTAAGTCCATACGAATTCTTGGAAGGACGAGTTCTTAAACCTGATATTCCAAAACGTTCAAATGGATTACAGAAATTTCTGTTGTGTTTAATTATCCAGAGATACGTGCTTTGCACCATCATGTTGTTGAATTTAAGAGCACTAAAATTTGACACACAGGTGATGCCCTGTATTTTTTACAAATTAATTTAGGGCTCTACCAAACTCAATCGGATTTCGTCGATGGTTTTTAATATTTACCGGTTACACAGGACGATTCATTGAATTCCCTAGTGTAACAAACGTCGGTTATATCTCACCCCAGTTTATGAATAAGAAATTAAAGACTCCAATTGAAATTCCATTAAATGATGTGAATGACGGTCTCATCACTGTTTCTGTTTATGACCCAATTGATTTACCAGGCCCCATTGACTTTAAAATTCCCAAAGGTTATTATGAGAAACGTAGCGACATTGTTGACGCGTTAGTGAAATTGATTCCACAAAACGAAAAATCTTTTTACAACATTAGTCTTACACATAACAATTGCCTTCATTTCCAATGCAAAGAGAAATGCTACATCAGTCTTAGTGACGGTTTGGCTTACACTTTAGTTTTAAATTCAGAGCAGTTCAACATTGAGGACACACAGGGGGATGGTTTGATTCCTATAGATCTTACAAGAGGAATCCACAGCTATTATCTATATAGTAATATAATTCAGCCTCAATTTGTTGGAAATACTTTTGCATCGCTCCTACGGATTATTCCCATATCACATGCTAAACGCGAAATGGTTTATCAGACTTTCCCTACACGTGATTACTCTCTATTAAGCAAAAAAGTCTTTGACACGATTGAAATCGCAGTGCATTCAGATCATGGGGACCTGTTATCGTTTTTAGCTGGCAAAACGGCTGTAAAATTACATTTCTGTCAGAAGCAGTTGTAGAGGCGATTCTTACAAAAATGCATGTCCCATATCATCCGAGCCAAGAGGCGATTCTCCATTATTATTTAAGTCAGAAAGGTCGTGGACTCCCTGTATTCAAAGGAACAGCGTTTCAGCATGGTAGTGGGTTAGGTTTTGTTTTCACAAATCTTTTCCGAATCGCGACGCAATTACTAAAGACGGCTGGGAAATTCTCGGTAAGCACGCTCTGAAAGGCAGTGTTTCAGTCTTCAATGATATGATACAGGGTCAAAATCTGAAACACTCGTTAGCGTCAACACGACAGCAGCAGGTGGCAGTGCTTTACAGGAAATGGGTTCCAAAATTCAGAAAGGCAAAGGTCGGGTTAAAAGATGGTATCCTTCAATTGCTGCTCATTCATCAGCCAAAAGACCCAGAGTTCGCAGTCTGGACAACTTCCTGCTGAGCAAAAATAGTAGAAGACAAAAAGCAATTCGCTCAGCAACGTTAAAAAAGTCTCTGAGGAGAAAGAAGAAGAATAGGAAGAAGTCAAAGAGAACTTTACATATTCGTCCTTTATCCTCTGTATTTGCCTAAAGCAGTTATACGTATTGGTACAATTAGTGTTGAGGTACATTTTTCCCAACTTCTGACGGAATCTGTGAACATTATTACCTACTGTCAATATCAGAACTTAATCGAAATCAGTAATGCCTGTTCTGTGACCTTTGATTATACAAATTAAAGCTCTGTGGATACTGCACAAATTTGGCGTGCATTAGAGAGAGATCCGTGTACAAAACCTATAGCCACAGGCGTGTTTCCAGCGGATATAGTCACTTTTCTCAAACCAGTCTACCCGTCTTTAGTTATAGCTAACACTGACATCTCCACTAAACCTGGAACTCATTAGGTTGCTTTTTTCTCCCTAAACCATTGTTAGCTTATTAATTTGATTCGTTTGGTCAAAAACCACATGCCAATTCCACGATTTCAAGTATAGGCACGCTGAAAATTGGGTCTACAATTTGAAATTAGTACAGCATCAAACTGAAGCTACATGCGGTCATCATTGTTTGCATTTCCTAAAATTTGCTGCTAGAGGTCATTCGATGCATGACATCATTAACTGTATTTATTCAGATGAACTATTTCTCTAAGATTTCATCGTAAAATCTGAATTAATTTACGATGAATTAGCACTTAACAATAACAATATTAATAATTATAATATATGTCAAAATGTTAAATGGAGTCAAAGTTGTTGTCCTGAAAATAAATTCCCTGACCATGCTTAGTATTCCTTCATCACATGTATTTGCCCGAGGACGCGGGTTCATCCCCGGCCGAGGACGACGAGGATTTTTTCAGAGGGAAAATCCTGAGATCACGCACTTCCTTCAGAAGGGAAGTAAAGCCGTTGGTCCCGTGTAGTCGTTTCCCAGCTGCACGTTAAAGAACCCTTGCGAGGCAAAATTTGCGGCCCCTATAACGCCGTCCTGAAATGGCCATAGCAGTTGAAAAGGATGTTAATACCAAATAAACCAAACCAAGCTATTACATGTATTTATTCTGTACTCCTTGTTCCACGAATAAATTTTTTAAATATACAGTATTTAGAGGAGAAAGCAAACACCTTATTTTCTGTGGATAATTACTTAAGGTATTTACAAGAGAGAGAGAGATACTCAAACACTTTCCACATTTGATCTTTTGTTATTCATGGATGCGCATTTCAATCACCATGCGATCTTCTTCAGCATCCGTGTATACAAATGTAACAAAATTCTCACTACATTTCAGTTGTGAACTATGGGGGAAGGGGAAGGAGGGGGTTATAAAGCGAGGGGACTAATAGCAGTTTAAAACAACATTATGTCAGCCAGTCAGAAATTACACTCAAATCATTTGCTATAAGTTCACGGTTATAACAGCTTGAACGAAAACAATGAATAAACGATAAGTAAAATAAAAACAAAAACAAAAAACATTTTAACTTGTTAAAAAAAATATTATATAATGAGTTACAAATGTGACACTAATAATGGCATAATCCAAAATTTAGAAACACAGGGGTGGGGTGGGGGGGGGGGGAAGAAGTTTGCCATATGTGGCACAGAGAAGGGTACGGAATGGGAGATGTAAATAGAACAAGGGTGGCAGGAGAGCATCAGAGGGACTAGGATTGCTGAAGGAAGGTGGAAGAGGGCGAGAGTAAAACCAAAAATCACAATAATAGGATTCAAAAATCAAAACAAAGCGGTATAATTCAGAATAAAAACAGTTCGCATCCCTGGGGGTGAAAGAGTAAATTTTGAAAGTTTTAATTTTGTAGGGGCAGGGGTTAGACCCCATGTGTTATTTAGAAAGTTGTAGAGCATCATGTAAAATGTGGGTTTAGCAAAAAACTCGGTGAAAAAATCTCATCTCCTGCCCTTTATCGAGTGGGTAAAGTGAAAGGTAAAGTTCCCATTTCCCATGTACAGTTTTTAATTTTCATAATGTTTTTCCTGGGGGGGGGGAAAGCCCGGTCGAATTTATTAGCTTTTCAGGGTAACGACTCATTCATTCTCCTTAATTTTCCAAATGTAGGCCTCACTGTTTTCTAATATTATGCTTTTTGTCCACATTGGCTAGGCATACCTTTCACTTTACCCACTCGATAAAGGGGGCAGGGCATGAGATTTTTTCACCGGTTGTTTTGCTAAATCCACATTTTAAATAATGCTCTACAACTTTTTAAATAACACATGGGGTCTAACCCCTACCCCTACAAAATTAAAATTTTCAAAATTTACCCTTCACCCCCAGGGATGCGAAATGTTTTTATTCTGAATTACGGGACATTAAAACCAAATAATCAATTTTTATTCCCCCCCCCCCCCCCGTGTTAACCTTGAGTCGTTATTTGGACCAATTATGAAACACCCTGTATAAAGGAGGCTAGGATGTCAAAACATTATTTCATGAAAGTATAAATTTTTTGCCAATTTGTCAGGTCTGTTGGGCCTCTGTCAGTATTCATTAACTCATTAGGTGGCCTTTTTGCAATCTCATGGGACTCTAGAAAATTCAAGAGTCTATGGTCATTCACTTTATGTAAGATTTTGAAGTCTTACATTGTGGCTTGTGTGCAGGATATGCTGTGCAAAACTGGAGCTTTTCGGTTTTTGATACAGTGTTTCCTGTATATGTTGAAGTGTAGATCAGGGCCTTCTCTCTGTACTATTAAGTCTAGAAAAGGTAGTCACACAAAATCAGGTGTTTGCTTTCTCCTCTAGTTAGGATGGTCACACAGCCCTTTCATCACCTTAGTGCAAATGATAATGATTTAGCCCCCCTTTACAATAAATTTTTAGACTTAATCTATGCATTAGGTCCATTAAAACCAATGTTGATTTTCAAATACAATGCAAAACTAGGCATACTATCCCAAAATTCATCAAGAAAATAAATTTATGTATAGGCAATAACCCATTTATTGCCAAAGTTAGGGCCGCAGCTTCATTATCTTAACCTGGTCATTAATAAACAACCTTTCCATTTTGGAGGATACAGAAATTGAAGCTTATACCCTCCATAGCTTCCTGAGCGGTAATCTCCACCCGATGTTATTTGACACCTTACTTAATAAAATCCACGCCGTTAACAGCCATAAAAATACAGCCAAACGTTTTAGGATTAAGAAGAAACTTAAAAATATTCAAGCTACCTGTTCTAACAACGTACAGCCTCAGAATAACCATGTCATAATTAATAAATCGTGTACACAATTTAACTCGAAAGAACTCGATTTTCTTGTAAATGGTTTAAAATTCTCCATTAATGACAATAATGAAGATTTAAAGGTATTGCTGCCCTCCATCATAGCTGGATCCCCCAGTTAGATCAAACCTAGAATGAGGACTTTAAAGTAATTTGTCGTAATCAACTTATAAAAAATGTTACCAATCACAAAGAGATACAGTACAGAAAAATTCTCAATAAGCTTAAAAAGAAAGATGTTTTTTACATAAATGACGATAAAAGCAATCACCTTGTAATAATTGATAAAAATGAATACTACAAAGGTGTCAATGAACTTTTAAGTGAGGGTCCATACATATAACTAAATAAAAACCCAAAAACTAAATTAACCAACAATGTCAAAGAATGTTTCCACAACTGTAAGACCCTTTTTAAAGACCATAACTGCTATCAGTTCGTTCCTAGCAACCCACAAATCCCGAGACTATATTGCCTACCAAAAACGCATAAAAGTGGCAATAAATATAGACCTATCATTGACAATATAAGCTCCCCAACTAGTCTTGTCACTAGATTCCTTCTCCAACAATTTCAGAAACTTTCATTACCGGAGAAAACTATTCAGTTAAAAACAGTGTTGATATTATTGACAAAATTAAAGATATTAAAATTCCCAACGGACATAGACTTATCTCATTTGATATCATTTCCTTATATCCTAGTATACCAATTAATGTAGCCCTTTCAGTACTTGAAGAAGTCCTTCATGACAATGATATCCCATTAGCAATTGTCAGGGAGATGATGATTTTTAACAAGGCTGTGCTGCAATAATAATGTTTTTCAATTTAACCACCAATTTTTCAAAATGACCAATGGCACACCCATGGGATGCTGTATCAGTCCCTTCCTAGCAGATCTCTACATCAGACATTTAGAAAATAAGTCCTCCCACAGTTTGATGTATTTCCCATAGGTTTGGTATAGATATATGGATGATATATTCGCCATATTCGACTGCAAAAACCATGATCTAGATAATTTCCTAACTGAAATCAACAACTTAGCCCCCTCCATTAAGTTCACCATGGAATTAAGAATGCAAACTAACTTTTCTAGACTAAATGGTACAGAGAGAAAACCCTTACTTACACTTCAACATATACAGGAATGCTAACTTCATCCCATCAAATATTCATGAAAAATCCAACCACTGCTAATCCCACAAAATGGTAGTATTTCGTCAAATGATCAAGAGGGCGCTGAAAATGCCAATGACGAAAGAAAGGAGAGAGGAAGAACTACAAAATATCAGATATTTCGCCATCTACAACGGACACAACCCCAGCATAATAGACAAATTAAAGCGGAAACTTGAGAGGAGAGTGAAAATATCAAGAGCAACAACTTTAAAACCGTGCAAAGAGAAAAAGAAACGATTTATAATCCTACCATATAATAAGAAACTCACAAAAGGTGTAACTAAAATTGCCCATATCTTTGGTCTAGATGTAGCATACAAACGCGGACACAGGCTCAAAAAACTTCTGGGTAATATAAAAGACCGCCCACCACCCGAAACAAGCTCGGGAATTTATGAACTGAAATGTTGTTCATGTGATCTCAGCTACATAGGCCAGAGTAGAAGAATGATTAAACCATGCCTAAAAGAACACTTTTCGTGTATCAAGAACGGAAAACCGGAAAGCTCCAGTTTTGCACAGCATATGCTGCGCACAGGCCACAATTTAAAACTTCAAAATCTTACATAAAGTAAATGACCGTAGACTCTTGAATTATCTAGAGTCCCATGAGATTGCAAAAAGGCCAAATAATGAGTTAATGAATAATGACAGAGGCCCAACAGACCTAACAAATTGGCAAAAACTTTGTACTTTCATCAGATAACGTTTTGACATCATAGTCTCCTTTATATAAAAAACAGTTTAAAGTCGATATCATCTCGTTTATATTATCCATTTATACGTATATAAAAGAATAGAACAGTTGATGTTTAACCCCAAATCTTCTCATAATTTTTGATCATACGAGGGTTGGGGCAAAAGTCATGGTAACTATTTTTTTTCTTGAAGATACCAGTCTGGTTGGAAAATGTGACATATACAGACGAAAGGACAAGGTGTTAACTATATGTGTGGACAATGAATAGCACTGAAATATCGTAACACACTAATTTATTACGGTAGTAAACAGGACAATATAGCCTTCACGGTGCAAAAGAATGACAACACAGTACACATAAAGTTGACATGAGAAACCTGGGCCTAAAGACCCTCAAAGTAGTCCCCTGCTGCTGTCACTACATGCTGCCAATGATGTGGGAGGCATTATTCATCACTGGTTGACACACGTTGCTCATCACTGGTTGACACACGTCCTTGCTGCAACCTTCCTACCCACCTCTGCCTTCACTTCATGGTCCGACTGAAACCTGCGGCCTTTTTCACGTTTCTTGAGACACCTAAACACGTGAAAGTCACATGGGGATAGTCAGAGCTGTAACAACACCCTCTAAACTCCTCAGGGAGTTTAGAAGGTGTTGGCTGTAAGGTGGATGCTGCATTGCTTCCCAGTTGAACTTTTTAATGAGGTCTACCGTTGCTTTCGAGGTGTGTGAGGAAGCACCTTGTCGTGGAGAAGAAGCACTCCTTCTGTAAGAAGTTCGGGACACTTGCATTTGATTACCGCGCGCAGTGCCTTTAATGTTTCACCATATCGTGCTGCGTTAACTGTCGTGCCTTTTTCAAGAAAGTCGAGAAAAATCGGGCCTCTGCAACCAAAAAACACGGTCAACATCACCTACCCCGTGCTGTTTGCGATTGCTTTTGATTTTTTCGGGGGTGGTGACCGATAGTGCTTCCATTGATGACTTTGACGTTTGCTTTCGGGCTGGACGAAGCAATCACGCGCAGAGCTTCGAAGCACGAGCTATCTTTCTTTCTCACGTGATGCAACACTTGCAACCTATTATTCGATTTGCATGTGGGGTTTCGCAATTGCTGAAAACAAAAACTTACAATCCTCGGCGGGTATGACCCTTCGGCTTCTCGGTGGGTTCATTCCCCGCTGCAGCTATTGTTGTTACATTATTATTATTAATATTATTATTATTATTATCCTACACGTCGTCTTTTTTTTCCCACATAAATTTTCGTTTTCCTTTGTACGACCCTTATATCTCTAGTTGCATCACAATCCATATATAAATTGGTACATTCGCATTTTGTCATGAAAAAAAAAGAAAATGATAAAGAAGGAAAATAAGTGATGTATAATAGTTAAGAAGAGAATAGTAAAAAGGACATCACAAAATAACAAAGGGAAGAAATAATACGAGGCCTTTCGGTCATTTTATTTTCAAAGACCTTCTTCAGGTATAAAAATTTTTTGGAAAGTATAACTGAAATTCTTCTCTCAGTAAAAGATAAGAATATAAGTTTAAATAGATACATTGTTGAGAGGTATTATTTCATCAGTTGATTGTTTACATCATTAGTTTGATCATTTTAAATTGTTATAATCAGAGAATTTTTGTACATTGTTTCTACCGGGTGGGCAAGAAATAACATGAGGTGTTCAGATCTCGCTAGCGGGAATTCTATTAGGCCAAATGCAGTACATTTTGGTGTATATACTTAGTGGAACATGCAGTTTCGATTTCTGCAAAAAAAAAAGTACCAAAAGTCGCCATAGGGGGGGATTATTTCAAGAAAACAATGAATACATTTGCATAAGCGCGTTCCGTGTTGAGCAGTCATGACAATAAAAGGCAAGGCGCTCAGCCTGACGATGGCCTGACAATGACGCTTATTCTGCCTGACCAGGCGTTATTAGTCAAGTTGTTTTATCAGAAGAGCGACAATGCAAGTGCTGCCCTTCGTGAATTCCGGCGATTGAAAACGTCACGAAGAGGACCGATGAGCATAACTAACTTACGGAAAATGATTGAACGATTTGAATCTACCAGAACTCTAGGAGTGCAACCAGGCCAGGGACGCAAACGAATCAGGCAGCAACACGTTGAAATAGTTGCAACTGCTGTAGTGGAACAGGAGATGACTACTGTGCAGGGTACCAGCAGTGTACACGCAATAGCACGCCAAACAGATATCCCATATTCAACGGTGAGGAAAATATTGCATAAGATATTGACATTTTATCCGTATAAACTCACACCTGTTCAACAATTGCTTCCTGGAGATGAACGTACCCGCACTGACTTTTCGTTGAGATTTTTAGCACGTATGGAAGTGGATGATGCATGGCCATGGCAAATTTTATGGAGTGATCAGGCACATTTTTATTTGCATGGTGATATCAATACCCACAACTGCCGTATTTGGGCTGCATCAAATCCATAAGTGTGTCTGCCAACTCCTATGCTTTCATCATCGGCCCGTATTTTTTTGAAGAAATCCGTCCCCGTGGACTGGTGACTTGTTCCGTCAATATTCTGCCAGGTATGAAAATATGCTTGAGAATTTAGTGTTACCACGATTGCAGGTAAAGGGTTGTCGTACACCACCGCACATCGGTCGTCAGGTGCAGCAGACCTTACGAGAACGTTTTTCAGACAACAGAATAATTAGTCGTGCATTTCCCATGGTTTGCACGCCCAGGTCGCCTGATCTCAACATTTGTGATTTTTGGTTATGGGGATATTTGAAAAGCCTTGTGTATCAAGCACCTGTTCCTGACCTCTCAACCTTTAAGGATCAAATAACGTTACATATCAGACTAATTAATGCAGATATGCTGTGAGCTGCCATAGAAAATGTCGTGTACCGGATGCAGCTATTGGAACAGCACACTGGTGGTCATATTGAAACATATTTGTAATTAAAAACAAAACGTTGTTTATTGTTTTACTAAAGTTGGTTTGTACGATATTTGTTCATTTGACAATTAGGTGTTCATTGTTGTCTTGATATAAGCGCCCCCTATGGTGACTTTTGGTACTATTTTTTGCAGAAATCGAAACTGCATGTTCTGCTAAGTATATACACCAAAATGTACTGCATTTGGCCTAATAGAATTCCCGCTAGCGAAGTCTGAACACCTCACGTTATTTCTTCACCACCCGGTATATTCACATTCAGATTTCTTTAAAACATTTCATTGAGATTTCATTAAGCATTTCATTGAGAGCAAACACTGACATTTCGTTATAAGTCTTCATGGTGGTGTTGGCTGGCCTGCATGCTATCAGTTTTAGTTGCACCCAAAAGAAACGCATGCGCACAACCATGTTCCATTGAGTACCATCTCTATCGCACCGCGCCAGTACCTCACTTGCCTCTAGGAACGCGCGCGTTTTTTCACTCTCCAAGATGGCGCTCCCTGGCTTTAAGTTGAGAGGCGTGATGCTCAGTCTATGTTATAGAGGTCAGTGCAACCAACTTGATATATGCTTTCCAATTTTCAACTTGTGCTACCAAATTGTTTTCATTTTCTTTTCTCTTGGGAAACGATAAAAACGAACTAAATTATTATTAGCTTTGCAAGAGCATCCGGGCACACAACAGTAATTTACCATATTTCTTTCAATGGAATGTAAACTTCATGAACTATCATGTTTCTGCGAAAGATTCTATCGGGGCTCCATTCTATCCCTAAACATCCGCCATTTGTGAGCGGTGATGCTAGCGCCATGACGTCACAAGTGGTAAGTTGCGCTGAGGATAGTGTGTTCTTGACAATAGCCCAACTGAATAGGACCTGTGCACAGAAAGACTGTTATTACTGAAATAATTAATTTTTTTATATCAAAGAATATAGATAGGGATTCGCGTGCTGTGCACGTGACTTGTTTTTATAATGGTATAATATTTAATAACACGTTTTTATAATAGTATATTATTTATTAAAATGTTTTTATAAAAGAGTATAATGTCCGTCATTATATTGCTTAAAAATGTATCGTCTTTTTTTTTTTTACCCCGTATTAAAATGTTTTAATAATATATAAGTGTAATTTTCATTATTTTACACACGTTGTATTGTATAGTGTATACAGTTATAATTTTATAACGTCCATTTTAAAATACAATTGGTTTATTAATGTTCAGATATATAATCGATTTTCATCCTTTCGGACATCATCAGTATTTTCAGTTGAGATGTTTAAATGACTTACAATGGTATTCTTTTTAAGTTTTGAACAATATTTCTTCTATTCATTGTTTTTTGGTTATATTGTTGTCATTATTTGGTTATAGTATTTTTAGTATTTATCTTATTTATACATTGTAGTTTTATTAATATAAAATATAGTATTATCTTATCTTATAAATATATGTTTAATTACATAGTTCTTGTATTCTTTTGTTTTTGCTTAATTGTTCTTTTATTTTCTCCTCCTTCAGTATTTGGTTGAATAATAAATTACTATCTAATAATTCGGTATTATTTAAAATCTCTTCTGGATAAAATTTATTTACCATAAAAATAATAAAATTTTCGATGATTATTATTTCTCTCTCATTATTAATTTTGTAGACTAATTCCCGGTTTTATGTTTGCTTAATAAAATGTGTTCTGCATATTTGGAGTTTTTTAGTGCATTTTTTATATAATATATATGTTCTTTGAATCTAGTTTCTAAATTTCGATAAGTTTTTCCAATATAAATTTTGTTACATTCTTTGCATTTAATTTCATATACCCCGCTTTTTTCTTTTTCTATAATTTCTCTTTTGTTTTCTAGTAATGTTATTAATCTATTTTTGGATCTAAAGGCTACTTTTAATTCTTTCTTTTGAAATATTTTTTTAATTTTGTAACTTATATTTCCATGGAATGTTAAATAAATTCTTTTCTTTTCTTTTTCTTTTGTATTTGTATTATTTTGTTGTTTTTCTCTGATTTCTGTAGCTAAATTGATGATTGTTTTATTTATTTGATTTTCCTTGTATCCATTCCCAATCCCAATTTCTTTTATTATTCCTAATTCTTTTTCTCTATATTCTTCTTTTATGGGGTATGTTAAAGCTCTATTACATAGATTCCTAAATGATGAGTTTTTGTGGCTTCATGGTTGGTTAGAGTTTTTATGTATGCTGTTTCTTGTTGTTGTGGGTTTTCTGTAAATGTTATATTCTAATTTTATTTTATTCTTCTTTTTTCTCTATCATTATATCTAAATAATATAATTTGTTACCTTTTTCATCTTCATATGTGAATTTGATATTGTCATCTAGATTATTTAATTCTTATCTTAAAGTTAATCGTACTTCTACCAATAATAAGCCCTAAATTTGGTTGACTTATGATGATGTAACAATGTATGATGTTTCAGTGGTCAGGCCTTTTGTTTAAGAGGTGTTAATTCAATTCAATTCGCGCGAGATTCGTCGATTTATTTGCCAATTTCAATATTTAAAGTTTCTAATGCCGTGAAGAAGAATGCTAATGGGTCAGATTTAAAGGCAGAATAGATAGCATATTAGAAATAATGTTGCACAGTTCGAAATTGATATTGATAATTCTATTGTTGTTTTAAAAGATTTATTTAAATGTGCAATAAATGTAGTTCCAATGTTTTTTGATAGTTATGATTTTGATTAGACAAATTTACACTGCAGAATTTGTAATGCAAAACATTTCGCAACTGAAGTTACTTTACGTGATACAACGGCATTCACTTCGTGTTGCCATAAGGTAAAGTTTATTTGCTGCCATAAACAGAAAATGTACTTTTAATGCACTGTATCAGGGATTCACTTCAAATGATCAAACCATAAAAGAGAAATCAAAAAATTATTCCAATAATATTCGTAACTACAATTCATCGCTTGTTATGGTCAGTTTTGTGTAGAGTGTATCTAAGATATTTTTTATCATAGAGCAGGGCCAATGACTTCTACGTATGGCCATTCACCATATTATGCGCAGCTATACAGGGTGATGACAAAAGAATTTCACACTTTTAAAAATTTATTACATCAAAGCTATTCAGAATATAGACACACCACATACGGATTCTTAAAGAAAAACTTTTGAAGTTTATTGTGACACAGTTAAAGATGTTCAATATGCCCCCCTGTAGTCGAATTCGATCCAAACCACATTAACATGTCTCCATCAATCCCACTTATTGCTACCGTAATGCGTTTTTTCATCTCGTCTAGGTCACGGGGAAGGGGTAGGGCGAAGACCTTGTCGTTTACACATCCCCATAAAAAGAAATCACAGCAGTGGATTGCTCGAGCAAACAATAAACCGGGAACTTGCAAAGTGGCCACCGCGGAGCCCTGACCTCACACCATGTGATTTCTTTTTATGGGGGTGTGTAAAAGACAAAGTCTTCACCCTACCCCTTCCCCGTGACCTAGACGATCTGGGATTGGACGCATTACAGTAGTGATACGTGGGATTGATGGAGACATGTTAATGCGGGTTTGGGACGAATTCGACTACCGCATTGATGTATGTCGTGTCACGACAGGGGGGGCATATTGAACATCTTTAACTGTGTCAAAATAAACTTCAAGAGTTTTTCTTTAAAAATCCGTATGTGGTGTGTCTATATTCTAAATAGCTTTGATGTAATAAATTTTTAAAAGTGGGAAGTTCTTTTGTAATCACCTTGTATATTTATGACATTGACATTGCCGTTACCTATAGGCTGCGTGAACAATCAAATTAATCGTGCTATAACAATTTAATGCGTGGAATTTCTATTGAATTGGAGCACGTTAATCTTTTTTTTCGTTTCTTTACTGCAATGAAACATTATTTAATATGTAAAAGCTGAAAATGCAAGTAGAGAAATTTGTATGCTTATTACCATTAAACAAAATTTAGACCTTCGACGTTACAATGCTGAAATTCAAATTAATGTTGCTGTTATTTTTAGCATCGTTGATGGTGAGCCATCATTAAAAAAACAATGGAACAGTCAAAAACATCACAGTGATAGATTCGTCATTGGATCCATCAGCGTATCCGTTATTATTTCCTAAAGGAGATACTGGGTGGCATGTTAATTTGTTTCATAAAACACAAAATACATCCATTGCGAGACAGCCCAGAAGTAAGTTACTATGTTGCAATATGCATGCTATCGGCTGGCAATTAGAGATGATTTTTTTAGCCTTTAACATTATTCACAGAAATTATTTTTGCAGTGGATTGTTGATATGTATTGTAACGTGCCGTTACCATTCTTGGCTGAAATTTTTTTTTTGCCTCCCCTTCAACTACTTTTCGGGATCTCTTACGTTAGATTCCCTCCCTCCCATCCTGGTGGAGTTACTTTACGCGTACCCTTCCGACGTTGTGTGTTTCGTGTTTCTCATCTTACCTATATTCCTGGTGTCTATCGCCCTTAGTCCTTACCTTGACTGTGCGATCGTAGGCAGTCCCGGGTGCGAGCCTTATAGACCTGACTCCTTTTTTTTAAGAATTAAAGGGATCACGTGACGCGTTCGGTTCGCGTTGTTTTTTTTTTTGGTTAATGATACCTCGTTTGAGAAGTTATTTGTTCTATTTTTCCTCGCGCTAATTAAGTTTTTCTTCTTGTGGGTTTATTTTATGCGTTGACTGAGATCGCGATTCTTTGCGCCTTGCGTCACTAATGACGACATCTCGCGTCCTCTGCTGTTCGTCCCAGGGTGAATTCCCTTTTAGCGCTTGACGGATATTTGAATTTTTAATTTCTCGCCGAGACAATTAGTTTAGCATTCAGTTTTGGTCAGTATTTCATCGCGCCATTTGTTGGACTCATCTGGTTCGTTGTCTTTTGAGTCATTTCTCGTCATCGATTAATGATCTTGAGTATCGTTCGTCTAGTGTATTTCTCGGCTTGCCTTTTTGGGTTTTTTTGCCGTTTAGAGATTTCCTCTTAATTTTTAGTAATAAATTAAGAATTTATTTTGAATTCGCCTTCTTTGACAATTGATAGGGGATGTCTTAGCCTCTTGTCATTAATATAAGACGTTAAAAGAAATTTAACTATTCTGTTTTTGTTTTTTTTTTTATTTATTTAGGAAGCTGGAAAAATTTTTTTTTTACTATTTTAAGATAATATATTTTTGTTAATTATATTTCTTTTACGGAGACTTCTAGTTAACGCTATTGTTGGATACTCGCTCGTTTCCCCTGTTCTTCTAGTTTTTCATTGTTTAAATGACGTTGTAATCGACTGCTCGTTTTCCTAGAGCAACTGACTATCTACTTTTCTGAGAACTTGGATGGCACGCCGCGTGCGCGTGTTATTTAAATTTTTTTTAGTCTTCAAAATTTTCTTGGTAGAAAAAAATAATTTCCTTGGGCAGATTCAGCCAGACCTGCAAGAGAAGCAGCATCGGCTCCTCTGCCTTCTCTTGAGTTCGGAGATGGCCTATCCTTTGGCAAACGTACTTAATATTTCCAGTCTTCGTCAATCTTGACTTTGGATCATGACCGTGTAGTTCATGTTAGCTATTGGGACTTAGCAGATTGTAACTCATCGCCATGAAGATGATCATCGTTTGCTGGCGAATGCCCATTCTTCTAAGTGTTCATGGTCGACCAAGCGTCGCTTCTACCTTGGATCGTCCACTGATTTTACATTAACCGAACTGTTCAGGATCGTGTTCGTCCAAGATAAGATGTGTCTTATGGACCTTCGAAATAGTATTTTCCCGCCATAGTAGCAAGATCGATTCTCCCGTTCGTTATGGAACATTCGCCTACGTGTGGTTCGCTTTCACTTAGTTTGATTTCATTCATCTGAAAAGCCATGCAAAATTTTTTTGCAATGTTATGATTGCTTCGTCGGACTTAGCCGGACCTTTTTTACATAATTTCTCAAAGTCTTAGTCGCGGATTACGAATTTTTTCTTTTTCCTTTTTAATATTGAATTTTCCTGTTTGTATTACTGATTTCAATTATTCCTAATGACAGGAAACGATACTCTGTTGTAGTCTATCATTTTAATTATTTTGTTGTCGCCGTCTGTCTTCTTCCATTCCTTTTGTTATGCGTATGCACCCGTTGGTCCGTCCCGTGCTCCCATTTTACCACCTTCCCTTATGTTATTGTTTCCACTGTCCGTATATTAGTGTATATTTTGTTATTCGTCTTTAGGATTCTTGCGGAGGAGGTCCAGGGTTTGTTTTTTTTTTAATTTCTTATCACTGTATTTCAATTATTTAATTTTTGGTGATTCCAATTTATTTTTTTTACTACTTCTGTATTATATAGAAGAAGTAGTCGAAATTGAGGTTTTTTTTTATTTCCAGTTTTATTTTCCTTGATTTCTTGCTGGTGATGATCTTATTTATTTGCAGTATGAGCAGTTCTACTTGACCCTTTGATCTTCTAGTTCTTCCGTGCTTCCCCCAAGTTCTCTTCTTCCTGTTCTTCGGATTCGTCTTACTTTAGCCTCGCTTCGGACTCTGAGTGTCTCAATATCTTGTTGGTCGTCGCTACGCCGCCCTAGATTTTCCGTCAACTAGACTATCCTGTTTCTCAATTTTTTTGACACCATTTGACCCTGCTCAATTCAGTACTATCCTGGTTCTTAACAGCAATAAAGGAAAATATTTATTTGGATTTCCCTTTTTCTATTTTGTGTTTTTTTTTCTCTTTCTTTAGTTTGCGTAGTCCTGGGTTGCGGGTTAGTCTTTACTGTATTTAATTGGGGTTAATTTTGTAGCGCAGTTTTACTCCTGAATTTCTCTCTTTTTTCACTTTACTCGGAAGATCGTTTTGTTCTTTCAAGTAAGCGTATTCTTTTATCCTCGCAGATAGTTTGGGTTCTGGTAACTGTTTTCTTTTCCGTTTGGGGAAGGTTTTCTTTTGAGTATTTTTTACGCTTCATTCTTGGAGCGTTGGCTGTGCGTGCGGGTAAACACGTTTCGTCTTTACTAGCACGTTACAGTATGTACGTATTGAAGGTACAAGACTTCATTTCATAAGACAAAATCAATCTGTTCTAAGGTCAGAAGTGTATAATACGAGTAACTTCACTGATCATTTAGAATTGAACCGAGAGTCTTGAGACGATGATAACGCCAAGGTATTTGTAGTTGTCTACCCAGTCCAGTTTCTTATTGAATAGAACAAGAGAATCTGGCGGACGCTTGAACTGTCTGTTGAAGTACATAGCCTTGCACTTTCCGACATTAAGGTTCAGCTTCCAGCAGTTAAACCGGTCTTCAAACATCTTCAAGGCGTGCTGCAGACGAGTGATAACGTGAGCTGGCTTGTGTGCCCATGTCATAATGGCAGTATCGTCAGCATAGAAATATAGATTACAATTTTTAGTGTTCGGGAAATCATGCACAAAATAATTAAATACCACGGGCCCGAGGACAGAAAATTGAGGGACACCGGCCTTTACAACACGGGGCGTGGATAGATTTTCACCAACTTTAGCTTGGTATGACCTGTCAGTGAGAAAGCTTTTCACCATCAAAATCAAATCAGGAGGAAACCTGCCTCTAATCATCTTGTAGACAAGGCTCCCATGCCACACTTGGTCAAAAGCTTTACTGACATCGAGTATCCCCAAAACAATAGATTATTTCCAAGATGCAGGGAAGTAGGAATATTTCCAGCAGTCGCTAATGATATTGGTGAGAAAGTCAATAAAGTTCTTTGGGAGATTCATAAGGGCGTTATTGCACACCTTGTCTCTTCCTGGAGCCTTCTTCTTTTTCAGTTTACATATGATGGCAGCGATCTCTCCGGCCTCAATGTTGTTCTTCGTTAAATGCTGCGGGACTTCATCAAAGTTGACAAGACCATCTCCCACACGCTGAGACATGATTTGACTCTCGAGATTGTCCTTGATAGGAGTCACAAATTGCATTTCAAGTGAATCTGCAAGGACTTGGGCCTTGTCTGATCAGTTTGCACATAGTCACCTTTTGGTGTATGGAGTGGAGGAAACATATTGTTCTTCCACTTCTGTAAAGCTCTGACTATACTTTAAATAGAATTGTCGCGAGCGGACAAGCTTTTGAGTTTGTCATTCCGTCTAGCTTGACGATACTCTATTATCTCCTCTTGGACTGTTCGCACCAGCCTGTTGTACTTGGTTTGGAGCCAAGGTTCCCGATGGCATTGCCATAGTCTATGGGTCCTGTTTCTTTCAGCAAGTAGGTGTTGGATTCCCGAAATGAGTAGGATTCGATGAGGTGGTTTATTCTCTGATGGATAGTTACTGGCTTCTATGGCACTGTTAAAACATCAGGTGATGTCTTCAACACGTTGATCGATGTCATCCGTACAGTATGCAACGTCGGGATGGTAGGAATAGTCCTTAAGAATATTTTTGTAGAGCTTCCAGTCTTGATGATGTATGAGTTCCTTTTGAAAATTTAAGTCAAATTTCAACGCGACAGGCTTGTGGTCAGAAGAAAGGTCATCAATTGTGAAGATATTGTATGGTTTGAAGAAACCCTTCAAGAGCAAGATGTCCAAAACGTCACTAGTAGGGGAGTGGTCGCAGTATTAGGTGTCCTCCACAGGTCCAGCAGCGATGATGTCATCTTTTCCTTGTACGTACCTATAGAGAATCATGCCGTTGTAGTTCTGCGTTCTGGAGTTCCAGCTTGGGTGTTTGGCATTTAGGTCACCAGCCACGATCACTGCAGTGTCACTATTGAAGAGTTCATCAAATTCGCTGATGTCAAGATAATGTTTAGGTGAATTATAGAGCGCCATGAACTTCACTTCACCACAGGAGATGTCAATGATAATGATGGATGCCGATTCCTTAACTGCATAAGACTTGGAGACTAATTCTTGGTGTTTAATTTCCTACTTAATGATGATCGCAGCACCCCCAGAAGCACATCTTGCAGCATTTGAAGCCATACAATCCGTACGAAACACACAATAGCCAGGTAGCTTGAAGTCTTGGCTTGGTTTGAGGTGCGTTTTCGGGGATTCCCCCTAGCATTCCATATCACACACCGAAGTTCACCTTTGTTGATTAATGTATAACGTTTTGCAGCCATGGTATAATTAGTTGGTCGAAAGGAGCCCACTCAACTGTGGGTAAGTTTAGCCTAGATTAGAAAACAGAAGAAAGATACGTCCTAATTGCTTATGCGTATCAGGTAGGTCGTTGATGTTGAGGCCTTTATCCTCCGGCTTAGACACATCAGCAGCATAAAATTTATCTGCTGTCACTTTAGAACTAGGCATCCTTTGAACCTGGGGGTATTTTGGAACCTGGGGTCTTGTCCTTTAATATTGGGGCAATCTCTTGACTGGTGCCCCTCTGCACACTTGTTACAACGAGGATTTTCCGTGCAGCCCATGGATTCGTGTCCGAAGCATTGGCAGTTGTAATACCTTAGTGGCTTCTTATTCCCTCGAAAGGCCTCCAATAGCACTGCCAGCGGCCCAATACGTGTAATGTTATTCAATGCCTGGTTGTGTTTGGTGTTCGGGAGCAGAACAAAAATCATCGGCATACCAATGAATCCTTTGGCTTTCCAGAATCGAATTACCTTTTCTGGGAAGTAGTTGGCTCTTTTTAGGTCTTGTTGGAAGTCATCGAGGTCATACGTAATATCCACATTACGAATCACGTATTTCAAGACCTTCTCCGACTTCAGTTAATGATGCTGAAGTTTTTAAATATTTTTAGACTAACTTGTTGTGAGTTTCTTCGTCTTCACATTTAACCTTGACGGTTTCAGCTCTGCCAGTATGAACAGTGATCTTTTCCACTGAAATATGCTTCTCGAGCTCAGATAGAATCGTCTTAAACGGGACGCCATGAGTCCGCATGATAATCGGCGGGACATACCTCTTCGTGATCCTGTGGTCTTCATTACCTGAGCGATTCTGTCCTTTCTTCGGATTCCTCATTCTAGACGCGCTGAGGACTACTTCGTTTACTCTGGAGACCGCCTTTAGCTTATATATCCTCGTGCCTTTTCTGAATTTTTTATTAGTGACACCAATCCTGGGACTGTCATCCACTTCTTCATCGGTTCCGTCGAACCGTCACTATTTTCTATTATATCCATAGACTCCACACTATTAGACGATGAAATAGTTTTTAAGACATTACTTACCTTGCTGTTATCAGCTGGATTATCTTCCATGAATTTTCCTGCCTTCGGAGTCCCGGAGAATTTCCCAAAGGCTTCCTTCAGTTCGATTAACTTGTCAGTAACATCTCTACGAGAGTCCTGGATCTCCTTATTGATACCCTGTGTATGGATTCGAATTTTTCTTCCAGTGCCCTATACTTAGCATTTGTTTCCTCCCGGAGAGCTCACATTTCCTTGAAAGCTGGGTCAAAAGCAGCAAACCCAGCATTCAAGCAGGCATCGCGGTAGGCCTTTTCTCAGGACACAGTTTTACCATCCGCCACTATCAAATGCTCTTTAGCCGACTTCAACGCGGTTAATTTGGACGAAGCCATCATGTATAAATGTATAGAACCAGGGGGGGTGTAACCTCGCAGCTAGGTGTGTGCTAAAAAGCCGTCCTAAGAAGGACGCACTTAGCTTTAAAAAAGAATGAACAAGTCAGGTTTGCGCGAAAATTAATTCTACGACAGGGTCCCACTCGTTAATGATTAGAATAATAATAGATGATATGAGAAAATGTCCTTTGTTAGGTTTGCAAGGAAATTAATCACAACGCCAGGGACCCAGAAGGATAATGAGCGTCTTGATGTACAGGTTTACGGGAATATTAATTCCAACGCCAGGGACCAACACATAAGACGTAACAGAAGGTGAATATCGCCCTGAAAAGGGCGCACCGTGAAATGAGAGTAATGAAATGATACCTGAAAAGAGAGTAGAGTGTACCTTGAAGAGCTAGTCCGTTTTGATGGTCCTGCTCCACCGAAGAGTACAAAAGTACTAAAGGAAGCCTTTATATATAGTTGGCATAGGGAACAGTAAAACGGTATTGGCTGAAAAAGTAGAAGAGGAATTTGAAGGCGTGTTGGGATAGGCCAGGAAGGAGGACAAATAGGAGGTTATAAGAGGGCGACAAAAAAATGAAATAGGATAACATATACAAAATTAAAATTATAAAACAGTTTAGTCATGATAAGGTGTCTAGCAAATTTCGTAAAATTCCCTGGGAAAAAAATCCCTGAAAAAATTCCTGACTGTTTCCGGTTACACAATTTATTTGACAAACCCCGGTCGCTAGTCAACCTGTAAAATAGTATCGCATAAAAAAGTCACTAAAATAAAAGAGTACAGTGAGCCTACGAAAAAAAGTACAGGGACGGACACAAAATGAACATAGAAGTAGAAAGATATGACAGAACATTAAAACTGAGAAAAGACAAAGAAAAAGAAAAGGGCCCAGAGAGCCTACGACAACTTAGGGAATAGCTGAAATTGAAGAGGAACATGGGAAAGGTCATGAGGCAATGGTACCTTTGCGAAGGTTAATGCCATTAGGGGTGAGGGAATTAAATTTCCAAATAAGAAAAGACTTGAATTGCTTTCTTTCTTTTTTGTTATGGAAGTTACTACGAAGAATATAAAGGCTGGTGGCCTGTAAAGAGTGACCAGGGGAATTAAAGTGTTTAGCGACAGGGGTGTCAGCATTGTTAAAGATATCAAACCTATGCCTGGCAAATCTGGAGCGTATGGTATTGCCTATCTCTCCAACGTACTGTTTCTGGTATACTTTGCAATATAACAGGTACATTAAGTTGTGAGAATTGCAGGTCAGGTACTGGTTAATCTTGAAAGTAATGGAAAAAGCACTGCTGGAAATGGAGGTAGCAGGCTTAAGCAAATGGCAAATGCCACAATGCTTTGCAATGCAAGGCGAACATCCCTTAGTGGAAGTG
Organism: Rhysida immarginata; assembly: GCA_023313115.1. Lineage (NCBI taxonomy): Eukaryota > Metazoa > Arthropoda > Chilopoda > Scolopendromorpha > Scolopendridae > Rhysida > Rhysida immarginata. The sequence continues at coordinate 735,867 of JAHWFO010015471.1, read as the reverse complement.
CGTGGTTTGGTAATAGCAGCATGAACCAGAATATCTTTACATTTAAATGTCCGTTTAAAAGAAACTTTTGGTGGTTCTGGTAGAATGGAGTGGAGAAGAGGAGAATTGTCAATAATATATTGATGTTTCCTTAGGAGATTTTTAATATTATAGAGGGTTGGATGATAAGGAAGAACTAATTTAGGTGTTGTCATGGCTGGAGAAGGTTTGGGGTTGTTGTTAGAACGAGAATTGCGATGTTTATAGATAGAAGCGCTTATGACAGATTTCGGGTAGCCTCTTGCTTTTAGGGAGTGGGTAAGGGCGTTTGCATGGAACTCATTGTCAGACTGATTAATGCATATCTATGGATGCGAGTTAATGACCTAATGGGATGTTGTCCTTGCAATAGCGCGGATGGCAGCTATCATAGTGTAAGTACTGGTGTTGGTCAGTGGGCTTCTTATAGAGATTAGTAGACAATTTATTGTTAGTGATAGAGATACAGACATCCAAAAAAGAAATTGTCCTGATAGAGTAATTGTGAGAAAACTTGATGGAGGGGTGGATGGAGTTGGAATGGGTGATAAAAGTTGTGAGTGAGTCTTTGTTGTGTGGCCACATCAGGAAAACATCATGAATATATCGCAGGCAATTTATCCACCTCCCCCATAAAAATGTTAGCATAGTTGGGAGCCATTTTGGAGCCCATAGCAGTGCCACTGGTCTGGCTGTAATACTCATTGTTAAAAGTGCAGAAATTGGAGGTGAGGATGGTCCTAAGAAGAAGGCAGATAGTGTCAGTAGTAGGAACTTGGAAAGGTTTGTTAGCCTTGAGACTGTTGCTTTAACCCCATCATCATGAAAAATGTTAGTGTAGAGGGAAGAGACATCAAGCATGCAGAGGAAGACGTTCTTGAAATCGTAGTTAAAGTCGTTAGTGGCTCACAGTGTGTTGTTACAAGAGATGATCGGACGGCCGGGATTTCCAGGTTTATGAATCTTGGGAAGATGGTAGAAACGACCAGGAGAACTGAATTTAGGAAGGAGGAAGAGGCGGGTTTTGTTATCGATTTCGGAAGAGGATTCAAGCTGAGAGAGGGTATTTTGAAGTATGGTTTTGAACGTGTCAGTAGAATCGGAGGTTAGTTTCTTGTAGAACGTAATATCAGAGCTGCCTGTTAGCTTCGTTAATGTAGTCAGAGGCGTTCATGACAACAATAGCGCCCCCTTTATATGCTGGTTTAATTGTTATATCAGGGTTATTGCTAAGGCGTTTGATACAAAGGAATTCGTTATTGGTGAGGTTAGGATAAGGTTCTTTAATATTTTTAGTGATGGAGAGGAAGTCGTTTTGTATGGACTTGATGTAAACTTCAAGTTCAGGATTGATGTCATGAGGAGGGTTCCAGTTGCTGGGAATATGGAAGGTTGGGTTGGTAGCGGGAGTAGAATTGGAAGGATTCATGCAAAAGTATAGACGGGATCTGAGGGCATGGCTGAAGTTATCGACAGAGGAAATGATATCAAAAGTGTCAATAGTATTAGGAGTGGGACAGAAGGAAAGGCCTTTAGACAGGGTTCTGATCTCGAGAGACGAAAGTTTAGTGGTTGTTAGATTAATAACCGCGGTTGTGCCAAGAGTAGAGTAGCTGGATCTGGTGGAGGGAGGTGGATCGTTTTTAGACAGTGATTTCAGAAAATAGGCGGAAAACGGATTAGACAGAAAGTGGGATTTATTAGGGAAGGAATTACGGTCTCTCTGAAATTTATTCCATTTTTTGGAATAGCGAAAATTAAGTTTTTTGCAAATGAAAGTATGAGGAGCATCAATATCCGGGGGATTAAGAAAGGGAAGAGAGTCATTTTGGGTGATGGACTGAAAGAGGCTTGTGCAAATGCTGGAGCAATGGTTACTAAAGATAGGAAGGATGCTACGGGTAGAGTCAGAAACAGTGGAATGAATTTGCGAGTGGCAGAGGGTAAGGGACGTAATTATCCTTTTCGCTTTGATAAAGGATAGTCTATCTGATACATCAGCTTTTTATTTGATTTTATATTTCTAGTTTTATTTTGATTTTATTTATTATTTATTAACTATTTTGTTAATTATTATTTATTTCTCATTTTTATTTATTAACTATTATTTATTGTATTCCGGGATTTTTGTGTCTCGTCCTTTTCTCTCATAAATATGCGTTCATTATGAGAGAAGATAAAAAGTTATCCAGGCGTCTTAAACATCTGAACAATGGGTGCATCGTCTACAGCTGGAAATTGTAATTACAGAAAACCAAATCGAGTTATTTGAATTCTTGAGCTTGTTCTGTTTACTTAAACTGTAACTATCTCGGGAAACGCCAGGGTCCTCTGCTAGTTTTATATTTGTTAGGAAATGTGTTTGTTTGTGGGTTTGTTGGTTTATATTTAATAAAAAACTGGAGATTTACTCCGATCTTGATAAAATTTTGCATAATTCATCTTCATCCTTTTGTTTGTATATACTTACATTTGTACTCAATGTAATGCACTATTCACTTTTCGACATAGTCCCCATTCCTTTCCACGCTTTTCGCCAACACATGACTAGTCGGGTGAACAAGTCGGAGATGAATTCCGGGCTTGTTGTCGACACCAGGATTTAACGGCAGCTTTGGACCCTCTTCTGCAGCATGATAACGCCTGCCTGCATACGATCGCCACACACCAGAGACGTTGCAGCATCTATAGTTCAAGGATGAAAAACTGCAGTTCAAAAATGAAAAACTTTGTACCCCACAATTTTCACTACTTAAGGGACACGAGTTGCGTTTTGACGACGAGTTGAAAGATGCCATTCAATCATCGTACCGACAACAATGCCGGAATTCTTCTCCAACGGGTTCACCCGACTAGTGGAAGGGGACTGTGTCAAAAAGTGAACAGTGCATTACGTAGAGGATAAATGTAAGTATCAGATACAAAAAGAATTTTGGAAATTGCTTAACAAACAAAAAGTTATGGACCAGGAGGCAAAAATTCTTGAACAACCCTCGTATCTCATGACCAACCAGGCAAGGCAGAGTTTGTGCAATAAAAATAACGTTCATTAAGGCATGTAATGAAGATTTCATCCCACCTCGGCGAATTATAAAACGCAATTGAATCTTTTAACTACACTTATCTTCTGTTTGTTTCAGCTTTTCTTTCAATTGATAGTTCTTGGAAATTAACATATTGTTGAAAATCTTTAAAAATGAACAGTAACTGGAGATAAAGGGTTGTTAGCAAACTATTGAGAAAGAGTGGAAAGGCGACAGAGGAAGCAGCCCCTTTGCTCGGTGTTGTATTGGTTTCGCCAGTGCACTGCTGCAACTGAGCAAGTGGTCAGCGTGTCACCAGAAGAATTGGCGAATTCTAGACCACACAAAGTTATGAATAGCCACGTTTTGCTTAAGACATCGAGAGGAGAGTGGAAATGCAGTAGCAGATTACCAAGTATTGAATAACCACATTCTGTTTGTTGGTATTGCTGCAGAGCAGACAAATGATCATGTATATCCATTGCCATCCAAGAAGAGAGTTGTTTCCTCGAAGTTATTGTTGCCATATATTTCCACATCAATGCCAGGGAAAAATTGTTGACATGGAAACCAATGTAGTCATAATGCAACAATATTTTCAAAATCGTGTTGTCTTGGCAAAAGATATACGTGTTGGTTTGTTTGGTATACCAGGTTTGTTAAAATAAAACCGAAATTTTTTAATTATGCGGCAACAGATCATCATAGCAATGAGCAGTTGGCAGCACTGCAATTGTCATATCCTTCCGCTAATGGTTTATATACAAGTTTTTGCATATTTCATTTCCGAGTTATTGCCATTTAAATGCAACGTGTTTTAGTGTTTGTGGTGGTTTTTCCAATGTCTGCTTTACGAGACGGCGGGGAAAACAGAGACCATTGTTGTGGCAAGACAATGTGCCTGCCCACTCAGCCTTCTTAATTCGCCTTGTTAATGTGCCAGAACACAGATGTCTGTCCTCCCCCAAACTCCCTTCTCTCCAGACTCCTTGCTCCCTGCGACTTTTTCTTGTTTCCAAAATTAAAATCAGTGCTGAAGGGAAGCTTATTCAACTCCTTTGATGACTTAAAAATTTGTAACTGGCATTGAATCTTCTTCTTCATCTTCAGATTTTCCTACTTCTACGTGGGGTTGCTGTTTTTGGTGAGCTTTCTCCATTTCTCTATGTCCTCTGTTTACTGCCTTCTGAGTCCCTTTGATTTCAGATCCTCGTCCACAATATTGTCACAAGTCACGTGTGGCTCTCGTATTTTTTTTAATCATATGGAATATAGGGAAATGTAATATTATAATATTATTTGTATTTTTTTTTTAGATTAGTATTTTTGGGGGAATTGATTAATAAATTTTAATTATCGATAATTGCGGTATATCAGCTCAATATCGGGTAGATAATGGATATTTTTTTTTAGTGAATATACAGTTTTGTTTTAAAGTAGAATATTAATTTTTATTATAAAAAGAAATAGTTTATTATTTTTTTTTGTTTTTTAACTCCATTCTGTTTGCGCTGCCAGCGAAACGCAACAGAAGGATTAATTGTTAAGTTGTGTGATTGTTGAGAGCGATTTCTAGGAAGATGAAAATTGTAACCATCCGACGATTGTTTTTATTTTTACGAGTCGCTTGTTGAAAATTGGAAGCTTGGAGCGGGTGTTGTTTTTTATATATACATGAGAGAGTTTGTTGAGAATGGACGTATGAACAGTTACGTCGTGATTGTTTTTGGCGAGCTTCATGGCACCGTTGACAAGATATTGTTTCTTGCAAGGCGAGCGTGGAATCTCCAAGGATAAGTTTTTTATATCGAATTTGCAGTTTGAATGAGTATTGCATCTTGTTCGTGCTGAGAAATCGTTTTATGACGGATTTTTAAGTTTGTTTTTTTAGATGATGATCATGGCGATCACATGGCAGTGTTCGATATGCAGCGAAGTGAAAAGCAAGTTAATAAGAGCCGGAAAGTAATTCAAGTATGGATTCCAAGCAAGTAATTCCAGAATGGAGAGTCATTACATGTTGACGGCGACTGGTGAGTGACATTATTTTACTGTTCTTTTTCTGAGGAGGTCTGCGTACAGTCAGTTGGCTAATTACGCATCAGATCTAAAAGCGATGTAAACTAGAACATTACGTTGATAGACACCACCGATATTTTTTTTGATGGTCATGAACACGACACTAGTGTACAACAGGAAGGTAGTAAAGTGTATTTTCTTACTGTAAAACCGAATTTCTGTAACCAGTAGAATATACAGCTAGTTCAGTTACTTGAGTTGAGTATTAATAGTTGTGCGGGATACGTTCCAACCAAAGTACTATCGTTCTGGGGTAGCAAAAGTAATGATAGTGTGTGCGGGCGCTTCGAATCCTTGTATGTATTTCTCATTAATGTGAGTAGAAGGCAATTCGTATGATAAGTGCCCGATAGCATCTACATATATCAGTAGCTAACTGCACGGGAGTCGTGGGTGGGGGTTTCCGTGATTCTCCCCCTTTGTCGCTCTTCTTAGTGACAAAAACTCTAAAAGAATCACGTGACGCTCTCCGGCGTCACGCCACAGCCACTGTTTCTATGGAGTCGACGCCCCGTTGCAGACCCGGTCCGTAAATGCTTAAGCATTCACTGAATGAAAATTGCTTATTTCTGGGTGAAGCACTGGTTGAACGTATGCTCTTTGCGCAACCGTATTAATTATGCATATTTTGTTTGTGGAATTGTGAGGGACAGCATGGGTCTCGCGCGCCAAGGGGCGCTTAAACAGTAAACGCGCAATGGCTAAGGGGCCCCTTTAGTGTATCGCGCTTACTGTAGATCATCCAGTATAATAGACCATAAACTAAGTCTAATACAAATTGACGTATTGAATCTATGTAGTTTGTTTCCTGTTTTTTGTTTTTTAGTGATATTGAGCTGATTAACCTTTAATGAAATAAATTATATTGAACCTAAAATTTGGTCAACTACCTGAGGTGATCTGTACAATTATTTGCCACACCTCTCATATCAGTCCCGAACTCTGTTGTCACACGCCCCAGTAAGACTTTAACCCTTTAAGGGTGGGATCGGGTCCTTGCATATTAATAAGATAGGGGGCGTGTCAGAATATCTTGCCACCTTCTCTTGGGTCGTCCTCTTTTTCTCTTTCCCTCCACTTTTATGTTCATAGCTCTTTTGCCAATGTAGTCCTCGTCTCTTCTCATTACATGGCCAAACCGTCTCTGTCTATTTTCTTGGATTTTGTTTTCAATATCTGTAACCTTCACTGTCCCTCGGATGTGTTCATTTCTAATCCTGTTTAATCGTGTCACTCCGCACATCCATCTCAACATTGTCATTTCTGCCACCTTCATACTTTGTATATTGGACTTTTTTAGAGAGAGTGTTTCCATTCCATAGAGCATTGCAGGTCTCACCACCATCCTGTAATCTTTGCTCTTTAGACGCACAGGGATCTTCTTATCGCAGTTGACTCCGAAGACTTCTTTCCAATTTTTCCAACCTGTCTGTATTCTGCTAGTCACATCCCTAACTGTCTCACTCCATTCATCAACTGTCGAACTAAGGTATCTGGAGTGGTCAGTTTTCCTGATTGCTGTCTCCATCAGTTTCAGCTCCTCGTTTTTCGGGGCCTCTATGATGCAGGCCATATATTCTGTCTTGTTTCGGCCAATTTTCAGTCCCCTGTCTTCCAGAGCTTTCCTCCAATTTTCTAGCTTTTCTTCGGCCTTTGCTTTAGATCTTGCACATAAAATTATATCATCCGCATAGAGCATGCTCCAAGGCGCTTCTTCCCTCACTTTCTCTGAGATGACATCTATCATTATGTTGAACAGGGAAGGACTTAGTGCTGAGCCCTGGTGGAGACCCACTCTAACTTCAAAGCTACTCGTTTCTCCCAGGCAGGTTCCACTTTCGTCTTGGCTTTCCTATACATTTCTTGAATTAACCTGACATTTTTCTCTGGTGCGCTTCTAACTCTGAGGCTCCTCCAAACTTCTTGCCTTGGTACTCTGTCATATGCCTTTTCCATGTCAATGAAGACCAGATGGAGTTCTTGTTGTTTCTCTCTGAACTTCTCCATCACTTGTCTCAAGCTAAAGATTGCGTTAATATTTGACTTTCCTGGCATGAAACCAAACTGTTGAATCCCAATATTAATTTCAGCTCTCAGTCTTTTGTCCAGGTGTGTGACATTAGCTTAATTCCTCTGTAGTTGTCACACATTTGGATGTCTCCTTTAACTTTGTAGATTGGGACAAGAATACTTTCTCTCCATTCGTCTGGTATCTCCTCCTCTCTGTAGATCTTCACCAAGAGATCCCCTAGCAGGTCCAGCCCTTCCCCTCACTTGCGCTTAGAGCCTGAGTTGCATGAACCAATGAGCGTGAAGAAAAGACTTTGACGTCACAAAATGTTCGATGTCTCACTATGCTGCCGATTGAATAGACTGCTTTTTATATATCCGGTGAAAACAGGTGTTAGAACCGTTTTTGTCTACTATGACATAACATGAGGTTATAGATTCTTATCGTATTTATGCTATAACAGACATCCTGAAATTTAATACAGGTGAATTTCGTAATGACACTCTGAAGAACATCATTTTTGACTCGCAAGAATCTCTCTGAAAATTCACTGAGTGGCCCTTACTGGAAACATGTACTGATCTGATCGTTTCAAAACGTTTCACCAAGCTGTAAAAAACATAGAACGAATTTACAATACGGTACAAAAACCCACATCTCAGGATGCTTCATTTTTGTTACGATAAGCACACCCTGTTCCAATGTTAATTTCTACTCTGAAATATAATGAGAGATATCAATGAGTCTGCTATCGAACAGTATCACCAGGAATATCTTTTATTGCGTACAATTAAACTGTGACTGGGCCAGTTTGTGTTTGTTTGTTTTTTTTTCGTTGCGAGTTATGGTGTTCTTGTTGCTGGGTGGATGTAGTGGTATGGTAGTAAATGCGTAGGTGTGGTTTGTTGCGTTGTGAAATATGGAAGTTGGTTTAAAGAGTTGAGATTAGTTGCGTGTGTGTGTTGTTAATGGAGGGTTCATGGTAATAGATCTGTTATTGTTTGTTGGGAAAATGAATGTTTGTTTTTATATAGCATTGATAAGTCTAATAATAGGAAAAGAGGTAACGATTGCAGCTGATGGTGAGCTTTGTTGGCCACGGTTGTTACGGCTTTTTCCAGAAACCCGCTCCTAATAATAAAAGATGAGCATTGTTCTTTTGTCGCGAGAGAGCGTGTGCGTTGTTGCACAGGGAAGCTTGAAGAAGACGGCCGACGTGCTGTGTTCGATGCTCCACAGTTTTTCTGTTTGTTTTATAAAGAATTATGAAGAAAACGGTATTCGACCGTTTGTGTTCAATAAAAATGTTCGCAACGATTCTTTTATGCTGAACAGTAGCTATTAAGGAAGTTCCGTCGCCAGCGAGCGTTTCTATAGAGGAAATGGAACGCAGTCCATTTGTTTCACATTAATGGAGTTCCTACTAAGTGAAGAATCTCGTCGTTGGATGAATATATAGATATAACGTGGCTTATGGAATTGGTCCAATGCTCCCCCCCCCCTCCAGTTGTGCGTTTTGCGCTTCTAATCATCCTGAACGAATGAAGGTCACGTGATTGTTGCCATCGCTATTAGCGCGAAGAGAACTAACTTTCTGAGTTCGCATGAGTTGTTGGTTGTCTGATGCCAACCAGACAGACGACTTTCTTGAGTTATAACCTTTAATTCATGTTAATATTCATCCTATTTTGGTTTAAATGATTGGTTGCCAATGCATGAGAGTTATTTTAGAGGGGCATGGTCGTTGACAGGAGACGTTTGAGTTGTAATGCATAGGAAGCAAAGGTTACCAAAGCGAGGGGTACAGGAAGCATATTTGGGCGTACATTAGCTGTTAATCGGGGTTACTGCTCTCCTCTCCTCCCGTGGTTCAGGAGACTTCGTTTTAAAGAAGCCCCTAAACAGGAATTTGCATAGAAAAAGGGGAGCGTGATGCTTTCGATGCGTACCTGTATTCCGATGTGAAAGCTTATTAAACGTACCTCTGTACAACGCAACGCAGTTGAAGTGCATGATTTGCATTTGAGACATGCCATGGAATCATGTGTTGGGTACCATAAGTTGGTTGATTCTAACCGAGTTTTTTAGATGTTGATGCATAATTGTGAAGTTTTTTGTATAGCTCGTAAATTACAAATTGTTCACTATTTTCAGTGATTATCAATTTTGTTTATTGGGGCCCCATTTATTTATGTAGTCATTGTAATTAACTTGTATTAATATGCAAATTAAATATTGATGTCTTGTTTCCACCGCACGCCTATTCTTTGGCTAGTCAACCACCTTCCCTCCGCGAGTCATTAAAAACCCGCTCCTGGCGCGCGTGGGCTTGGTTCTTTGTTGTTGGGGTACCTTTGGTCCCTCCCCCCCCCCACATTTCGGCGCCCGAACAGGACTCGCTAGTCCGGCATTTTCCGGATTGGGGTAGCCAAAGGGTAGATGTGTGTGCTGTGTGGATAGTAGAGTGGGAGTACCTGTTGTGGTGTTAGTTGGAAGTTAAGTACGAAGTAAGTGTAAATTATCTGTGGTCAGTATGCCTGTAGAAGGGTCAGAGTCTGGGGATGCGGCCCCAGAGTCAAAAATGGCCGGCTATATGGGGACTGTGCTTCAGGAACGTTCTTTGTGTGTGAATACTTGAGAATATGAGAAACGGGGAGGAGGAGGTGGATATGGTTGTGTCAGTGGGAACTGAGGTGTGTATTCCGATTGGGGAGTTGCATATTCGACCTTTGGCTGATAGTGCTGTTTGGTGCGCTATTTATGAATTTGGAGAGTGCTGTGGGAATGAGGTTGCATGCGTGCGTGGAGTCAAAGATTTTGTGGCAGACTATACAATTAACAAGTCAAGGCCAATATTTATCAGGCAGTACAGCATACCATATATATCGTGATGCGTACAAGTCAAAAGTACTCGAGTTAGAGCAGGCAGGCATCATTGAATCCAGTGTATCACCATGGAACTCCCCGGTACATGTGGTACCCAAGAAGACCGGGGAGGTACGCATAACATTGGACTTGAAGTAGGTCAACGAGCATACTAGCCCTGTGGATTTGCCCGCCACGATTATCCAAGACATCCTGGAGGAGTTGAGGGGGCATAGCATTTTCTCAGTGCTCGATCTCAACAACGGATATTTCCAGATTCCATTAGTCGAGTCACTGAGGGAGTGCTATGCATTCCAGACCCCATGGGGCAAATTCCAGTTAACCAGGTTGCCCCAGGGGGGAAGGAACTCCTCACACGTATTTCAAAAGTATGTGGTGTCAGTCTTAAGGGAAAAAATTGGGTGGGAGATCCAAACTTTCCTCGATGATATACTAATATCAACGAGCACCTTTGGGGAACACATACGGGTACTAAGGTGGGTATTTGAGAGGTTGCAGAGGTGTGGACTGATCATTAAGCCTAATCAATGTCAGTTCTGCCTGCCGGAAGTAAAATACCTGGGACATGTCATCTCCGCCGAGGGGTCGAGGCTTGATCCGGACAACGTGGCCACTATTGAAAAGCTGCGAGCCCCATGGAATGTAAGGGAAGTGTGTGGGCTAGTGGTCTCCTTGAATTTCTATAGGCCATTCATGAGTGATCTGTCTGCAACCCTCTCTGCTTAGCGGTCCACATCAAACGGTCTGGCTGAGTGCTGCAACAAGTCGCGAGGCCGTTCGGGTGATTTGCGAGAACCATCCGAGGGAATGGGAGAATGCACTGGATTACACATTATTCTCATTACGATTGCGCTATCACGGAACGTTAGGGGACGTGTCAGCATTTCTGCTCTTTGGCGTCGACCCAATGCTACCGCGGGGAAGAATGCCCAGGGGACATGAGAGAGGCTGGGGAGAGGCAGGAAACTTATAAATATAGGTCGGCCTGGGTGGCTCGAATTACTGAGTTCAGGCAAGAAGTGATGGAACGTGATAGGGAGCGTCGGGCGGAAAAACTGCGCACATTAAACAAAAATAAACGAGTAGGGAAAATGACATGCCATGGAATCATGAGTTGGGTACCATAAGTTGGTTGATTCTAACCGAGTTTTTCAGATGTAGATGCATAATTGTGAAGCTTTTTGTATAGCTCGTAAATTACAAATTGTTCACTATTTTCTGTGATTATCAATTTTGTTTATCGGGGCCCCATTTATTTATGTATTCTTTGTAATTAAGTTTTATTAATAAGCAAATTAAATATTGCTGTCTTGTTTCCTCCGCACGCCTATTCTTTGGCTAGCCAACCACCTCCCCTCCGCGATTCATTAAAAACCCACTCTTGGTGCACGTGGGCTTGGTTTTTTGTTGTTGGGGGAACCTTTGGTCCCCCCCCCCCACGCCCCAGGGCACAAAACCACAGTGGACAAAAACTTTCTAACACTTGTTTTGTGCCATCTGGTATGTATGATTTGAAAGCTTTTGCACAATGATTCTCTACAAAAAAAAAAATTTTTGTCCCAAAGATTACAAATACTTTTGCCCGCCTCTCCCTCCGCCTGTCCCAAAATAATTAAAAAAAAATCTGGTTAATCACATTCTACATTTTTGAGTTTATATTCTTTCAATCGCAATATACCATATACATGTTTTGGGACCATACACATCATCAACATTATACAAGCTTTTTTAACTACATACAACATTAAACAGGGAGGGAAAAAAGATTGTTTAGTATATTGATGTCAGATTTTTTTCAGACATTTTGGGGCGAAATGTAAACTTTTTATAAAATTAATACTTTTTTATAAATTTAATATTCAGAAATTTTTAAAGTTGTTTCTAAAATAACTGTAACCCTGAACAAATTCCTATCTGTTGAGAAGTTAATGTAGTATAGTGTATTTGAGAATTTTTACATAAACTTGCGAGTGGTGTTACAGGTTGAAAAAAATGAAAAAACAGTTTTTACCTTCTGAACAGCACATATTTTCTGACTATAGATGATATAATGATGTTGAAATATATTATAAACGTTTTTAATCTTTGCTTACAAATTTAAAAATCAAGATTTCAGAATTCAAAATGCCATATTTAAAATAACAGTCTAAATTGCTTAAAAATCTCGGTTTTGGGAATTAAATTCAAATGGAACCATCTTAAAAAAATTAATCATTAGATGGTCAGTGAGGGTTTTAATGGTACGCCTACCTCAGCTGTTCGAATTAATGATGAAAAATTGTTAACAAAATTAAATTACTCTGAAGTAAATTTAATATAAAATGAAAATAAATGGAAAATTACCTTCATTTTTAACGTATTTCTGTGCGATAATTTTAAAGTTGCGTTTTCATACGCTAAAAAAAATTCGGCGTTTAAAAATATTACTAAATAAGGAAATGACATTGTTTATAAATGAGTTTGCTGATATTATTTGTAATTGCCGATTTAGTCAATTTTATGGATAATATGAATTTATGGAAAAAATAGTCATGCAAAAATTATTAAACCTGATAGGTTAAAATATTAAAAAATTAACTAATTAAAAACTGTTAACCTTGCTTAAAAATAACGGAAAATTCAACTTACTTAAAAATCGCCGATTTTCAAGAAAATCCTTATCTTAAACAGAAAAAAAACAGAATTTTTAATTACAGTATTTAGTTTTTCATTTTGCTGATTATTTTGAATGACATTTTAAAATTTTAACTTTAAATTTATAAGCAAATATTAAAAACGTTTATAATAGGCTAGTTTAAACATTATTATATCAGCTATAGTCATAAGAGCGAGCGGTTTAGAAGGTAAAAACTGATTTTAATTTGTTCAATATGTTCTATCCACCATCACAAGTTTACGTAAAAATACTCTAGCATCTGCAAATAAGAATTTTTTCGAGTTACAGCTATTTTAGAAACTATGTAAAAACTTTTTCTTAAGATTAACCATTTCAAAAATATTTTTTTCAATTTTTTTAAATTTCGCCCCAGACACTCCGAAAAAAAAAATCTCAAATGAAGAAAGAGAAAATTCTCAAAATATCTTATTGCATTAGCATTACTCTGCCAAACCATTTCAGTCACTTTTCAGCAAATGACTGACGTCAAAATCTTTCTTCACGCTCATTGGTTCATGCAACTCAGGCTCTAAGCACAAGTTTCCTCTCCAAGCGCCTTCCAGGCTTCAGCCGGGACTCCATCCGGTCCAACCGCTTTTCCTCTCTGTAGCTGCTTCAGTGCTACCTTAACCTCACTCCTTGTGATGTCTGTTGTCAGTCCCTTATTTGGTATTCCATCTTCATGGTGTTTTCGTTCATTCTCTAAATTTTGGTAGCTCCTCAAAGTACCCTTTCCATCTATCCTGTATCGCTCCTGTGTTCCTAAGGATTTCTCTATTGGCCTTCTTGATCTGCTTGATGTGTGTGATATCATTTGCTGCCTGGGTTCTGTGTTCTGCCCTTCCAGTGTTTCTAAGTCATCGTACATCTCTTGACATGCTTTGGCTTTCGCTTGTGTCACTTTCTTCTTTGCTTCCTTATTTTTGATCTTAAAGACTTCTAGGTCTGCTGGGGCATGTGTTGAGTCCCACCTTTTTTTTAGCCTTTTTCTTCTCCTGTACTGTTGCCTGCATCTCCCGGTTCCACCACCAACTCTCCTTGTTTTCCCAGAATTTTCCTGTTGTTTCCCCCAAAATTGTAACTGGCATTGAAATTTTTCCTGTTGTAACTGGCATTGAATGATATTCCAAAACTTTCCAGAACTGCATGGTAAAGTAGGATTGGAACAACTTTGTGAATAGAGGAGGGGAGTACCTTTGAAGGAGAAAAAGACCAATAAGCTGTATGTTAAATAAATAGAATTAAAAAAAAAACTTTGGCTATTTTTGGACACCTCTGGCGACATGGCCGATAACAAACCATACATCAACTCAGTAAGCACATCTTTTTTAATCGTTTGAAGGATTCATGTTAATACATATGTATGGAAATATCACCGATGAAAAGACCAAGTATTAGTTAGAGAAGACAAAAAGTTATCCAGGCTTCGGAAACATTTGATAAACGAGAGCTTCGACTACAGCAAGAAATTGTAAAATTACTGAAAATCAATATAGGTTATTTAACTTCTTGAGGCTGATTTGTCTACCTGCAACTGGAATTATTCCGGGCAATGCCAGGTGCCTCTGGCAGTCATATATACACTCTCATGCCAAAAATCATAGTATAGCAAGGGACTATTTTTCAAGTGGTAGTGGCATCATGTGCAAACAGTATAAATATGCAAGTCAGTGTCAGTAGGTTTAGTTACACTATCATGAGTAAGGGGAGAGGTGTTCAATGTGATCCTGGATAACGCAGTGGTCGGCCACACCTTCTGAATGAATGGAACCGACAGCATCTTGAATAAGATAGTCACTGCTAACAGGAAACTGACACAACGCCATATGACAGCATGGGACTAGGTTGCTGTATCGATTCGAATTGTGCAACAAAATCTGGTGTCCATGGTATAAGGAAGAGGGTGCTCTTGCTAACAACAAGACATCGTCACCAACTTCTCCTGGGCCCATGAACACATTGACTAAACACTTGACAACTGGAAATGTGTAACCTGGTCTGATGAGTCTCGATTTCAGATGATACGAGCTCATGGTAGGGCGCGAGTGTGGAGCAGACCCCATAAGGCTATGGATCCAAGTTGTCAGGCATTCACTGTGCAAGCTGATGGTGGCTCCGTAATGGGCAGTTGTGGGAAGCTCTCCGGTCGGAATGGTTGGCAAGTCTTCAGATGTCTTTCACCGACTTGTGGAATCAATGCCACCTCGCACTGTCGCACTCTGCCAGGTTAGAGGAGATCCCACACATAGCCGGGTGCTATCCCTGACTTTTGGCATGTGAGTGTATATAAAGAAGAATGCTTTTTTGTGAGTCTGTGGGATTGTTTGTATGTTATACAAATCTGCAGTTTTATTCCGATTTCGATGAAATTTTGCATACTTGACTTTCAAAGCATGAGGAGGTCATTGTCTACCTCTCATTTCGAAAAAACAATAATTATTGATAAAAAATCGACATTCATGATTATGGCATAGCCTGTAAATGAAGAATATCTCATAAACAACAATGCAAGGCAAAGTTAGTGGGACAATGCTTATCAACAATGATATCAACACGATGTTCACAAACACTCTGCACGGACCAACAATATATATCTCATGACCAACAATGTAAGGAAAAGTTTACGTTGCAACAACATCAAGTGTGCATCCTAAGTAAGATTACGTGGCTAAGAAATTATTTGGACTAGCAGTGGCGTCCTTGGAGAGGTATATCCATTGTGAGCGTTTAAAAATATTTTTTTTCGAATTTTCATTAAGAATTTTTACTGTATTAATTCTATGCGTTTTTATGTGTTATTTTAAAGATATTATTAAATTTAATCCAAAACAAAAAGGTCTTTGCCACGCTGGGGTTATCACCAAGCTTATTTGGTAGCACATCTGATCCAAACATTTAATAAAAATACATTTTCACTATTTTCTATGGGAATATGTATATTTTGGAAACTGAGATGTTGGTAATGCGATGACTGAACGTTCGTTTCCAAGAATTATTAATAATGAGCATAAAGTGATGATGCAATGACAGAACATTAATACGGCAACGTCTATTGATGAGGCAAAGGAGTCACACGTGTCAACTTTGATCTCCCTATCAAACGTCCAGACGACTGGCAAAAATTTATGTGCCTGGAAAGGAAAGAGAAAGAACGAGCGTTGGTCAATGAAACTCTGCAACTAAAACAGGAAAAGCTGTACGGGCATTTCAAACATCTGAACAAAGGGAGTTTCCAATAGAGCAAGAGATATAAGAGCTTCTACTTCAATGGCAAGAAAAACTAGAGTCTAAAGTATCTGGTAATGCTACGCAGTGGTGAGGCAAATCCGGAAGAGTTAGATAAAGTACCGGTATATCACCTAGAATTCCTTTTTTTCGGATTTTTTGTAGAATGGATAGTCCCTTTGCTCTCCATGGTATTGATTGAGTTATTATTTATTTTTTGAGATTTTTCTGTTTATCTATAAGTGTAATTATCCCAGGCAACACCGGTTACCTCTGCTAGTAATCTTCTATCTATCTATATATATAAAGAAGGATGTTTGTGGGTCTGTCTGTGGGTCTGTACGTTTTTTATACAAATTTACAGTTTTATTCCGATCTTGATAAAATTTCGTATACATGACCTTTAAAGCACGAGGAAGGTCACTGTCTACCTCAGATTTCGGAAAAATAATAAATATCGATAAAAAATCGATATTCATGGTTATGGCAAGGCATTTTAATGAGAAATATCTCATGACCAACAATGCAAGGCAAAGTTTTTGCAACAATAAGTATCAACAATGGTATCAACACGCAATTCACAAACGCTCTGCATGAACAAACAATCAATATCTCATGACTAACAATGAAAGGAAAAGATTGTGCAAGTGTAATTATCCCGGGCAACGCCGGGTACCTCTTCTAGTCTATCTATATATATATAAAGAAGGATGTTTGTGGGTCTGTCTGTGGGTCTGTTTTTTATACAAATCTACAGTTTTATTCCGATCTTGATGAAATTTCGCATACATGACCTTCAAAGCATGAGGAAGGTCACTGTCCACTTCAGATTTCGAAAAAATAATAATTATTGATAAAAAATCGATATTCATGGTTAAAGCAGGGCATATTAATGAGAAATATCGCATGACCAACAATGCAAGACAAAGTTTTTGCAACAATGGTATCAACACGCAATTCACAAACACTCTGCACGGACCAACAATATATAT
>JAHWFO010015471.1:671540-718577 GCA_023313115.1 Rhysida immarginata | reverse complement strand
TCATGACCAACAATGCAAATAAAAGTTTGTGCAACAATAGGTATCAACAATGGTTTCAACACGCAATTCACCAATAACAATGAGCTCAAAATGATGATGCAATGATAAAGCAATCCTTTCCAAGAATTATAACAATGAACATAAAATGATGATGCAATATGTATAAGTTTCAATTTGTAACAATGCATAGAATTCTTGTTATTCAGGCTTTTCTTCGAAAAGAGAGTTCTTAGTACTTAACAATTTCTTGAAAATCTTTACAAATGATCAGTAAATGTAGATAATGGATAGTTAGCAGACTATTGAGAAAGAGTGGAAAGACGACAGAGGAAGCACTCCTTTAGCTCCGTGATGTATTGAGCAAATGGGAAGCAAGTAAATAGAAGAATCCGCGACCGCTAGACTGCACAAAGTGATGAATGGCCAAGTTTTGCTTCAACACATCGAGAAAAGAGTGGAAATTGCAACAACATTAAGTATACATCTGAGGTAAGATTACGTGAGTAAGAAATTATTTAGACTAGCAGTGGCATCCTTGGAGAGGTCCATCCATTGTGAGCCTTTAAAAAGATTTTTTTCGAATTTTCATTAAGAATTTTTACTGTATTAATTCTAAGCATTTTCATGTGTTTATTTTTAAGATATTGCAAAATTTAATTTAATTTTTTGAGATTGTTCTGTTTACATCCAAGTGTATTTATCCCGGGCAAGGCCGGGTACCTTTGCTAGTCTTCTATATATATAAAGAAGGATATTTGTTTGTGGGTATTGTATAGAAATCTACAGTTTTATTCCGATCTTGATGAAATTGTGCATACTTGACCTTCAAAACAGGAGGAAGGTCACTGTCTACCTCAGATTTCGAAAAACAATAATTATTGATAAAAAAAATCGATATTCATGGATATGGCAAGGCATATTAATGTGAAATATCTCATGAATAACAATGCAAGGCAAAGTTTGTGGAATAATAGGTATCAACAATGGTATTAACACGCAATTTACAAACTCTGCGTGGACCAACAATATATATCTCATGACCAACAATGCAAGAAAAAATTTGTGCAACAATGCATAGAATTCCTATTATTCAGGCTTTTCTTAGAAAAGAGAGTTCTTAGTACTTAACAATTTTTGGAAAATCTTCAAAAATGATCAGTAACTGGACATAATGGAAAGTTAGTAGACTATTGAGAAATAGTGAAAGACGATAGAGGAAGCACTCTTTTAGCTCTGTGCTGTATCGAGCAAATGGTAAGTAAGTAAATAGAAGAATCGACGATCACTAGAGTACAAAAAGAGAATGGCCAAGTTTTGATTCAAGACATGGAGAGAAGAAAGGGAATTCCCACAACATCAAGTGTACATCTAAAGTAAGATTACGTGAGTAAGAAATTATTTAGACTAGCAGTGGCATCTTTGGAGAGGTCCATCCAATGTGAGCCTTTAAATAATTTTTTTTTTCAAATTTAAATTAAATATTTTTACTGTATTAATTCACGTGTTCATGTGTGTTATTTTTTAAAATATTTCAAAATTTACTACAAAAAAAAGTCCGAGCCACGCCGGGGTTATCACCTAGCTTATTTTGTAGCACAGCGGGTCCAAATATTTCCTAAAAATATATTCTTTAGGAAAGTGTATATTTTGGAAACTGAAATGCTGACAATGCTGACAATGCTGACATGCTGACAATGCTGACTGAACGTTCGTTTCCAAGAATTTTTGATAATGAGCATAAAGTGAAGATGCAGTGGCAAAACATTAATAAGGCTGCGTCTATTGATTAGGCATCGGAGTTACGCGTGTCTCCCTTGAGCTCCCTCTGAAACGTCGAGACAACTGGAAAAAATTTATGTGTCTGGAAAGGAACGAGAAAGAACGAGTATTGGTCAGAGAAACTCTGCAACTAAAACAGAAAAACCTATGGTTTGAAACATCTCAACAATGGCAGTTTCGAATAGAGCAACAGGGTATAAGAGATTCTACGTCAAGTGCAAGAAAAACTTGAGTCTAAAATACCTGCTGATGCTCTGCAGTGCTTGATGCTTAAGGCAAGTTAAGAAGAGTTTAGATGCTCCGATTTATCGCCTGGACTACCTGCTTTTG
Organism: Rhysida immarginata; assembly: GCA_023313115.1. Classification (NCBI taxonomy): domain Eukaryota; kingdom Metazoa; phylum Arthropoda; class Chilopoda; order Scolopendromorpha; family Scolopendridae; genus Rhysida; species Rhysida immarginata. Next base: position 716,468 of record JAHWFO010015471.1, on the reverse strand, counting down.
TATTTTTCGTAGAATGGATAGTCCCTTTGGTCTGTGTTGTATTGATTGAGTTATTATTGAACCAATTGGAAGTTATAATTTAATTTTTGAGATCTCTTTACCTACAAGTGTAATTAACTCGGGCAACGCCGGGTACGTCTGGTAGTAGTCTATAAAGAAGGTTTTTGTGGGTGGGTTTGTTTGTTGGTTTGTTTCTTATTTATATCTACAGTTTTATTCCGATCTTGATGAAATTTTGCATACTTGAACTTCAAACCATGAGGAAGGTCATTGTCTACCTCAGATTTCGGAAATATAATAATTATTAATAAAAAAATCGATATTCATGGTTATGACAAGGCATATTAATGAGAAATATCTCATGACCAACAATGCAAGGCAAAGTTTGTGCTATGTTGATAAGTTTCAATTTTTAACAATGCGTAGAATTCCTGCTATTTAGGTTTTTCTTAGAAAAGTGAGTTCTTAGTTCTTAACAGTTTCTTGAAAATCTTTAAAAATGATCAGTAAGTGGAAATAATGGAGAGTTAGCAGACTATTGAGAAAGAGTGGATGGACGTCAGAGGAAGCACTCCTCTAGCTCCGTTCTGTGCTGAGTAAATGTTAAGCAAGTAAATGGTAGAGGGTAAAAGAACTTCTACGTTAAGGGCAAGAAAACCTTGGATATAAAGTATCTAGTGTTGTACCCTGGTAGTGAAGATGGATATCATTTTAATCTGAGGCAGGTGAAGAACAGTTTAAATAAAGTCCCTGTATATCAACTAGAATTCCTATTTTTCGGATTTTTCTAAGAATAGATAGTCCCTTCGCTCTGTATTTTATTGATTGAGTTATTATTTAATGAATTTGGAGTTTTAATTTAACTTATTTAGATGGTTCTGCTTACCTGTAAGTATAATTATCCCGGGCAGCGCTGGGTCCTCTGCTAGTCTTCTATATATACAGGATGTATCAGGTTCGAAAGTCATAAAGTACCTGGCATGATCCTTTGCATGATTACAAACTTAAAGTTCCTTATGCAAACTGTTCAAAACTCAAATGTTAAGGGTCTAAAAGTCACGCGAAGTTTGCTGAAAACATTTCGAAAACGTCATTTAATCTCAACAATTGCCACCGATTTTTTGTAATCGTTCCTTTGAATTTAATAAACTGTTGGTGCGGAAAGTTCGTAAATGACGTAACGACGCAATTTAAATTTTGAGTTTTCGACATTTTCGATAAGGAACTTTAAGTATGTAATCATGCAAAGGATCCCTCTAGGTACTTTAAGGCAATCGAACCTGATACATCTATCTATATATATAAAGAAGGATGTTTGTGGGTCTGTGGGTCTGTCTGTGGGTGGGTCTGTACGTTTTTTATACAAATCTACAGTTTTATTCCGATCTTGAAAAAATTTCGCATACATGAGGAAGGTCACTGTCTACCTCAGATTTCGAAAAAATAATAATTATCGATAAAAAATCGATATTCATGGTTATGGCAAGGCATATTAATGAGAAATATCGCATGACCAACAATGCAAGACAAAGTTTTTGCAACAATGGTATCAACACGCAATTCACAAAAACTCTGCACGGACCAACAATATATATCTCATGACCAACAATGCAAATAAAAGTTTGTGCAACAATAGGTATCAACAATGGTTTCAACATGCAATTCACCAATAACAATGAGCTCAAAATGATGATGCAATGATAAAGCAGTCCTTTCCAAGAATTATAACAATGCAATATGGATAAGTTTCAATTTGTAACAATGCATAGAATTCCTGTTAATCAGGCTTTTCTTAGAAAAGAGAGTTCTTAGTACTTAACAATTTCTTGAAAATCTTTAAAAATGATCAGTAAATGGAGATAATGGAGAGTTAGCAGACTATTGAGAAAGAGTGGAAAGACGACAGAGGAAGCATTCCTTTAGCTCCGTGATGTATTGAGCAAATGGGAAGCAAGTAAATAGAAGAATCCGCGACCGCTAGACTGCACAAAGTGATGAATGGCCAAATTTTGCTTCAACACATCGAGAGAAGAGTGGAAATTGCAACAACACTAAGTATACATCTAAGGTAAGATTACGTGAGTAAGAAATTATTTAAAATAGCAGTGGCATCCTTGGAGAGGTTATTTTTTTCAAATTTTCATTTAAAATTTTTACTGTGTTAATTCTAAGCATTTTCTAATTTTAAAATATTGCATAATTTAATTTAATTTTTTGAGATTGTTCTGTTTACATCCCAAGTGTAATAATCCCGGGCAACGCCGGGTACCTCTTCTAGTCTATATATATATAAAGAAGGATGTTTGTGGGTCTATGGGTCTGTTTTTTATACAAATCTACAGTTTTATTCCGATCTTGATAAAATTTCGCATACATGACCTTCAAAGCATGAGGAAGGTCACTGTCTACCTCAGATTTCGGAAAAATAATAAATATCGATAAAAAATCGATATTCATGGTTATGGCAAAGCATATTAATGAGAAATATCTCATGACCAACAATGCAAGGCAAAGTTTGTACAACAATATGTATCAACAATGGTATCAGCACGCAATTCACAAACACACTGCATGAACCTACAATCAATATCTCATGACCCACAATGCAAGGCAAAGTTTGTGCAAGTGTAATTATCCCGGGCAACGCCGGGTACCACTTCTAGTCCTGTATAAAGAAGGAAGTTTGTGGGTTTGTCTTCTATGTATATAAATAAAGATGTTTATTTGTGGGTTTGTGTGTTTGTTTGTGGGTTTGTGGGTTTGTTTGTTTTTTGTACAAATCTACACTTTTCTTCCGATCTTAATGAAATTTTGCATAATTGACCTTCAAACAATGAGGAAGGTCAAACACTGAGGAAGGTCACTGTCTGTCTCAGATTTCGGAAAAGTAATAATTATCGACAAAAATCGATATTCATGGTTATGGCAAGGCATGTTAATGAGAAATATCTCATGACCAACAATACAAGGCAAAGTTTGTTCAAAAATAGTTATCAACAATCGTATCAACATGCAATTCACAAACACTCTGTACAGGAAAACAATATATATCTCATGAATAACAATGCAAGGCAAAGTTTGTGCAACAATGGGTATCAAGAATGGTGACAACACGAAATTCACAAAAACTCTGTACAGACTAACAATATATATCTCATGGCCAACAGTGCAAGTAAATGTTTGTGCAACAATAAGTATCAACAATGATATCAACACGCAATGCACCAACACTATGCAGGGATCAACAATATATATCTCATGACCAACATTGAAAGGCAAACTGTGTTCAATATATATAAGGTTGAATTTGTACAATGCATAGAATTCCTGTTATTCAGGCTTTTCTTAAAAAACAGAGTCCGTTGTACTTAACAATTTCTTGAAAATCTTTAAAAAATCATCAGTAACTGGAGATAATGGAGAGTTAGCAGACTATTGAGAGAGAGTGGAAGGACGACAGGGGAGCACTTTTTTTTTAGCTCCGTGCTGTATTGAGCAAATGGTAAGCAAGTAAATAGAAGAATCGACGTCTGTTAGACTACACAAAGTGATGAATGGCCAAGTTTTGCTTCAAGAAATTGAGAGAAGAGTGGAATTGCAACAACAACAATTGTACATCTGAAGTAAGATTACGTGAGTAAGGAATTATTTAGACTAGCAGTGGCATCCCTGGAAAATTCCATCATTTGTGAGCCTTTTTTTCGAATTTCAATTAAGAATTTTTACTGAATTAATTCTAAGTGTTTTCATCTGTTTATTTTTAAGATATTTCAAAATTTAATCAGAAAAACAAAGAGTTAAGCTGGGGTTATCACCTAGCTTATCTGGTAGCACAGCAGACACAAGCATTTCATAAAAATACATTTTGCAGCTATGCAGGCAATGGAAACATCTGAACAAGGGGAGTTTCGAAGAAGCCAAGAGGGTATAAGAGTTTCTACGTCAAGGGTTATAAAGACTTTGGTCTGAAGTATCTGGCGATGCTCCGCAGTAGGGAAGATGGATATCATCTTAATCTGAGGCAAGTCAACAAGCCGTAAATAAAGTCCCGTATATCACCTAGAATTCCTGTCCTTCGGATTTTTCTTAGAATAGATAGCCCCTTTGCTCTGTGTTGTATTGATAGGGTTATTATTTAACCAATTTGGAGTTATAATTTAACTTATTGAGAATGTTCTGCTTACTTGCATGTAAAATTATCCCGGGCAGCATCCGGTTGTCTGCTACTCTATATATATAAAGAAGGATGTTTGTTTGTATAATTGTGGGTTTGTTTGTTTGTTTCTTATGCAAATCTACAGTTTTATTCCGATCTTGATGAAATTTTGCATACTTAATCTTCAAATCTTGAGCAAAGTCACTGTCTACCTCAGATTTCGGAAAAATAATTATTATCGATAAAAAATCGATATTCATGGTTATGAGAGGGCATATTAATGAGAAATATCTCATGACCAACAATGCAAGGCAAAGTTTGTGCAACAATGGGTATCAATAATGGTGACAACACGAAATTCACAAAAACTCTGTACAGACTAACAATATATATCTCATGGCCAACAGTGCAAGTAAATGTGTGTGCAACAATAAGTGTCAACAATGATATCAACACGCAATGCACCAACACTATGCAGGGATCAACAATATATATCTCATGACCAACATTGAAAGGTAAAGTTTATTCAATATATATAAGGTTGCATTTGTAACAGTGCATAGAATTACTGTTTATTGAGGCTTTTCTTAGAAAACAGTTCTTAGTACTTAACAATTTCTTGAAAGTCTTTTAAAATGATTATTAACTGGAGATAACGGAGAGTTAGCAGACTATTGCGAGAAAGACTACAGAGGTGCACTCCTTTAGCTCCGTGCCCTATTGAGCAAAAGATAAGCCAGAAATAGAAGAATCAGCGACTGCTAAGACTACACAAAGTGATAAATGGCCAAGTTTTGCTTCAAGAAATCGAGAGAAGAGTAGAATTGCAACAACATCAAGTGTACACACAAAACATTTTGTCTATCTTCTGTGGGAATGTGCATATTTTTTAAAACTGAAATGCTGATTATGCGATGATTGAACGTTCGTTTTCCATGAATTAATAAAAATGAGCATAAAATGATGATGCAGTGACAGAACTTTAATAAGGCAGCATCTTGATGAGGCAAAGGAGTCATACGTGTTTCCCTTGAATATCTCTAACAAACGTCCAGACGACTGGCATAAATTTATGTGTCCAGATTCAGTATTTCATTAAAAGAATTTAGATAAAGTTCCGGTATATCATTAAACAGATGGTGACCTTACAGTCTAACAGAGGGACATCAGGAGTTCCAAACTAGTTTCGCCATTTATTCCGGGCTTTGTCAAGGATATACAGCAAGACAATCGACAATCGAACAGTGAAATGTAAATTTGTTCAGATGGGACGAAAGCAGCGTTTTCACAAAGCTCATTGAACCAGAATAAATTCCAAACGAAATACACTGAGGTAGTCAAGAATCCTAACCGACCCAAGCGGTCTTCCAGATTATACAAAAGAGTAAATAAGTTTGAAGATTGTCAGAAACAAAATACAAAGGAAATAAAAAAAACGAGGAGAAAGAAGATTATCACATCTTCCAGTAGTCCGAAAAAGAGACGTTGCTGATGTCTTCAAAGTTGATGTCAAGAATGTGCCTTGGTTTTCGATATTCATATGCAACTTCATATCCATTGAGTTGTTCAGTATTCCAGTCAGTAGGTCATTTTCATGAATCTTCATCTTCTGCACCATAATGAAAACGAGATCCTGTATAAACTTTCCGATGTGGACCATGTCTAAATCCGAGCGGACGGATTGGTTTTTTAGTCCGTCTGTCAAGCTGGGCAATGGTCCTCAGGGTAACATTCTGAAATGACTGTAGCTCACTCTATCTGCTTCTACAGATAGTTGCCCACGCAGACATGCCATAGAGGAGTATGGTCCGAGCAATCGACTTGTACAGAAGTAACTTATTGTCTATGCTGAGGGTGCTGTTGCGGCCCAGGAGAGCTATGAGACTGTACTTAGCCCTCTTCACTTTGTTCAGAGCTTAGGTCACGTGACGATTCCACGTGATCAGTTTGCACATAGTCACCTTGTGGTGTACGGAGTGGAGGAAGCGTATTATTCTTCATTTTCTTTATAGCTCTGACCATACTGCAAATGGAATTGTCGCGAGCGGACAAGCTTTTGAGTTTGTCATTCCATCTAGCATCACGAAGTTCTTTTATCTCCTCTTGGACTCTTCGTACTAGCCTGTTGTACTTGGTTTTGAGTCAAGTTTCCCGATAGCTTTGCCATAGTCTACGGGTCTTGTTTCTTTCAGAAATTAGGCGTTGGTTTCCAGGAGTGAGTTGGATTCGACGAGGAGGTTTATTCACTGATGGATAGTTATTAGCTTTTATGGCACTGTTAATACATCTGGTGAAGTCTTCAACACGTTGGTCGATGTCCTCCATACAGTATGCAACGTCGGGATGGCAGCCATAGTCCTTAGGAATATCTTTGTAGAGCTTACAATTTTGATGATGTATGAGTTCCTCTCGGAAATTTATGTCAACATTGACAAAGTTCAATGTCACAGGCTTGTGGTCAGAAGAAAGGTCATCAATTGTGAAGATATTGTATGGTTTGAAGAAACCTGTCAAGAGCGAGATTTCCAAAACGTAACTAGTAGGGGAGTGGTCGCAGTAGTAGTCCTCCACAGGTCCAGCAGCGATGATGTTATCTTTTCCTTGTGTGTACCTATTGTGTATCATGCCGTTGTAGTTCTGCGTTCTGGAGTTCCAGCTTGGGTGTTTGGCATTTAGGTCACCAGCTACGACGACTGCAGTGTCACCACTGAAGAGCTCATCAAGCTTGCTGACGTCAAGATAATGTTTAGGTGAATTATAGAGCGCCAAGAACTTCACTTCACCACAGGAGACGTCATTGATAATGATGGAGGCCAATTCCATACCTGCATAAGACTTGGAGACTAATTCCCGGTGTTGAATTCCCTGCTTAATGATGATCGCAGCGCCCCCAGAAGCACATCTTGCAGCATTTGAAGCCATACGATCCGTACGGTACACACAATAGCCAGGTAGCTTGAAGTCTTGGCTTGGCTTGAGGTGCGTTTCACAAAGGAAAACAACGTCGATTTCTTGCTTTATCAAAAATTGTGAAACTCGATACGCTTCCGGGGAATTCCCCTAGCATTTCATATCGCACACGGAAGTTCACCTTTGTGGATTAATGTATAACGGTTTGCAGCCATAGCATACTTAGTTGGTCATAAGCAGCCCACTCAACTGTGGGTAAGTTTTGCCTAGATCAGAAAACAAATGAAAGATACGTCCTAATTGCTTATACATACCAGGTAGGTCGTTGATGTTGAGGCCTTTATCCTCCGGCTTAGACACAACAGCAGCATAGGATTTGTCTGCTGTCACTTTAGAACTAGGCATCCTTTGAACCTGGGGGTATTTTGGACATTTCGTGTAACTTTAAGTGTGCTTTCCACCACATCTGACACGCTTTAGGGGGTCTTGTCCTTTAATATTGGGGCAATCTCTTGACTGGTGCACCACTGCATACTTGTTACAACGAGGATCTTCCGTGTAGTCCATGTCCGAAGCGCAGGCAGTTGTAACATTGTAGTGGCTTCTTGTTCCCTCAAAAGGCCTCCATTAGCACTACCAGCGGCCCAATACGTGTAATGTTCTTCAATGACTGGTTGTGTTCAGAGTTCGGGAGCAGAACCAAAACCATCGGCATATCAATGGATCCTTTGGCTTTCCTTAATCGAATTACCTTCTCCGGGATGTAGTTGGCTCTTTTTAGGTCTTCTGGGAAGTCATCGAGGTCATACTTAATATCCACATTACGAATCACGTATTTCAAGACCTTCTCCGACTTCAGTTGATGATGCTGATTTTTTAAAATATTATCACACTTATTCCAGAGACTAACCTGTTGTGGGTTTCTTCGTCTTCACATTTAACTTTGACGGTTTCAACTCTGCCCGCATGAACTGTGATCTTTTCCACTGGAACATGCTTCTCGAGCTCAGATAGAATCGTCTTAACCGGTTCCATGAGTCCGCATGATAATCGGCGGGACATACCTCTTCGTGATCTTATGGTCTTCATTAGCTGAGCAATTCTGTCCATTCTTTGGATTCCTCATTCAAGACGCGCTGATGACTTCTTCCATTTACTCTGGAGACAGTCTTTAGGTTATCGATCCTCGTGCTTTTTCTGAATTTTTTATTAGTGACACCAATCCAGGGACTGTCATCCACTTCTTCATCGGTTCCATCAGAGTGACTTCTCTTACAGCCACCATTTGTCGAACAGTCACTATTTTCTATTATATCCATAGACTCCACACTATTAGAAGAGGAAATAATTTTTAAAACATTACTTACCTTGCTGTTATCAACCAGTTTGTCTTCTGCAAGCCTTTATATACAGAGCAGTGGCACAAATTATGCAAATACATGAACCAATAGGATACAAAAGAATTAAAGAGGGAATAATCGCCAACAGGATAAACAGAATAAGCACAGATTTTCGAATTATAATGGCCAATAGAATAAAAAGAGTTTAAACGCTAATTTTATGAATTATACAAAAGAAAATATACAAAGGGATGGTGCGCGTTTACGCCACCAAAAAAAGAACTTAACCGGTTGTCTGAGGACAAGAGGATTTACAGGAAATAAAATAAACAGGCAAGAAATAACAAAATACAAAAGAAAACATAAACTGCAACAAAGAAACCGAGAAAAATGATTCATAATAGATCAGATAAAGGGTTAAGTATTGCATACACATTATTGTCTGTTTGATAATTGAGAAGCAGGTGGGGGGAGGACTTCTTAGCCTTGAATATTTCGATCGCTTCGAGGGTAGCAGTTTTTTCTGGTCTATTGCGGATATGTAAGACAGACATGACTTCTTCTTGTGTCATTAAAGCGTGTGCGGAATCTTCGAGGTGGTTTGCATAGTGAGATATACGATCTCGTTTTCAATATGAGTCAATGTGTTCTTTGAATCGCATGGCAAAATTGGGGGTCGATAATCCCACATAGAATCTGTCGCAAAGAGCACAATTCATGCAGTAAACTCCGGATTAGGAATATTTTTCAGTGGTGACGGCGGCGGGTGGGTTCAGGATGCGGGCTGATGGGGTAGGAGTAAGAAAAGATATTCGAAGGCCGAGGGACGACAGGACGTTAGAGATTTGGGAGAAATTAGGACCCAATAAAGACGTTCATTTCTTGGGAAGGGGCAAAACAGGAGGGGAGGAAGAGAAGAGGGCCCGTCTGCGGCAGTGAAGAATACGGGGGAACATGTAAGTCGAATATCCATTGGCATGGGCTAGGTTCCGGATTATGCGGAGTTCGGATGATCTGGATAGGAGGCTGAGGGGGAGCTCCTGATGTCCGTCTTTTATATTGTAAGGCCACCACCTGTTTAATCAATAGAAACAGTATTATGATCCACCCTTCTACCTGGTATATCACCTAGAATTCCTGTTTTTCGTATTTTTCTTAGAATGCATAGTGCTTTTGCTCTGTGTCGTATTAATTGAGTTATTATTCTACCAATTGGGAGTTATAATGTAATTTTTTGAGATTGTTCTGTTTACCTACAAATGTAATTATCCCGGGCAATGCCAGGTATCTCTGCTAGTTTCTTATACAAATCTACAAGTTTATTCCGATCTTCATGAAATTTTGTAAACTTTACCTTCAGAGCATGATGAAGGTCACTGTCTTCCACAGATTTCGAAAAAATAATAATTATCGAAGAAAAATCGATGTTCATGATGGCAGCTCATATTAAAAAGAAGTATCTCATGACCAACAGTGCAAGGTAAAGTTTGTGCAACACTATGTATCAACAAACATGCAATTCGCAAATACTATGCACGGATCAACAATATATATTTCATGACCAACAATTCAAGGAAAAGTTTGTATAATAGATATCAACAATGATATCATCACGCAATTCACCAACACTATGCACGGATCAACAATATATATCCCATGTCCAAAAATGCAATATGGCAATAAGTTTCTGCAATATGGATAAGTTTCAATTTGTAACAATGCATAGAATTCCTATTATTCAGGCTTTTATTAGAAAACAGTTCTTAGTACTTAACAATTTCTTGAAAATCCTTAAAAATGATCATGACCTGGTGATAATACAGATTGCACACACTATTGAAAAAGATTACTAGAGTACACAAAGTGATGAATGGCCAAGTTTTGCTTCAAGATTACGTGAGTAAGAAATTATTTAGACTAGCAGTGGCATCCTTGGAGAGGTCCATCCATTGTGAGCCTTTTTTTTCGAATTTGCATTAAGAATTTTTACTGAATTAATTCTAAGGGTTTTCATCTGTTTATTTTTAAGATATTTCAAAATTTAATCAGAAAAACAAAGAGCCACGCTGGGGTTATCACCCAGCTTATCTGGTAGCACAGCAGACACAAGCATTTCATAAATATACATTTTGATTATTTTCTGTGTGAATGTTAATATTTTGAAAACTGCGATCCTGATAACGTGATGATTGAACATTCGTTTCCAAGTATTTTTAATAATGAGCAAAAATGACGATGCAGTGACAGGACATAAGTAAGGCAGCATCTATTGAGGACGCAAAGGACTCACACAGGTCTCCCTTTAGCTGACTATCAAACGTCTAGACGACTAGCAAAAATTCATGTGCATGGAAATGAAAAAAGAAAGAACGAGTAAACCCTGCAGCTAAAACAGAAAAATCTATACAGACATTGGAAACATCTGAACAAGGGGAGTTTCGAATAAGCCGAGAGGGTATAAGAGTTTCGACGTTAAGGGCTATAAAAACTTTGGTCTGAAGTATCTGGTGATGTTCTTCAGTTGAAAGATGGATATGAACTTAATCTGAGCCAAGTCAACAAGCCGTAAATAAAGTCCAGTATATCACTTAGAATTCCTGTTCTTCGGATTTTTATTAGAATGGATAACCCCTTCGCTCTGTGTTGTATTGATAGGGTTATTGTTTAACCAATTTGGAGTTATAATTTAACTTCTTGAGAATGTTCTGCTTATCTGCATGTATAATTATCTCGGGCAACGTCGGGCCCTCTGCTAGTCTATATATATAAAGAAGGATGTTTGTTTGTGGGTTTGTTTGTCTGTTTGTTTTTGGGTTTGTTTGTTTCTTATGCAAATCTACAGTTTTATTCCGATCTTGATGAAATTTTGCATACTTAACCTTCAAATCATGAGGAAGGTCACAGTCTACCTCAGACTTCGGAAAAATACTAATTATCGATAAAAAATCGGTATTCATGGTTATGAGAGGGCATATCAATGATCATAAATATCTCATGACCAACAATGAAAGGCAAAGTTGGTGCAATGATCAGGCTTTTCTTAGAAAAGAGAGTTCTTCGTACTTTTACAATTTCTTGAAAATATTTAAAAATGATCACTAACTGGATATAATGGAGAGTTAGCAGACTATTGAGAAAGAGTAGAAAGACGACAGAAGAAGCAGTCCTTTAGCTCCGTGGTGTATTGAACAACTGCTAAGCATGTCAATAGAAGAATCGGCGATCGCTAGACTACACAAAGAGATGAATGGCCAAATTTTGATTCAACACATCGAGAGCAGAAAGGGAATAGCAACAACATCAATTGTACATCTAAAGTAAGATTATGTGAGTAAGAAATTATTTAGACTAGCAGTGGCATCCTTGGAGAGGTCCATCTATTGTGAGCCTTTAAAAATCTTTTTCAAATTTACATTAAGAATTTTTACTGCATCAATTCTAAGCGTTTTCATGAGTTTATTTTTAAGATATTGCAAAATTTAATCCAAAAAAAAGTCCGAACCACGCCACGGTTATCACTTAGCTTATTTGGTAGCACAGCAGATCCATACATTTCCTAAAAATACATTTTGATTATATTCTGTGGGACAGTGTATATTTTGGAAACTGAGATCCTGATAATGCTTTGACTGAACGTTCGTTTCCAAGAATTATTGATAAAGAGCAAAAAGTGAAGATGTAGTGACAGCACATTATTAAGGCAGCGTCCATTGATTAAGCATAGGAGTCAGGGGTTATGTGTCAATTCCTTGAGGGTCAATTCGTCGAGCGTCAATTTGTCGGAGTCAATTCATCTAACGTCATTTCGTCCACTGTGTGAGTTGTTCGGGTAGTTAGTTCGTCGGAGATCAAGTAGTCGAATGTCAATTCATCGAGGTATCAGTTATTCGGGCGGTCAATTTGTTGGAGACAAATTCGTCGGATGTTTCAGTTGGTCGAGATAATAAATAAATGGTCAGGAAAAATTTTAATGAAATTTATTAATAAAAAAATTTTTGTTTTTAATTTCAATACTGGAAAGGTAACAATAAATGCCATTACTGTTAAAAATCAGTATTTTAATATAGCTTTTGTAAACAATGTGATACAGAGGCTAAAATGAATTGTAGCTACAATAAACGTGATCTTGTTGACAAATGATCAGAACATTTGTCCCAAACTACTTATATCGCTTCAGTATCCTTCATTTCCAGAATGAAATTAATAACTGTATAAAATTAATTATTGGACAAATTGTGTACATACAGGAAATTTAATTTTTATTAAGTAAGAAATAAATAATAACATAAATATTAAGCTCCATCTGCTTACCAAAACATCTAATATCCTATGACGATTTACCAAGTTTAACACAAAATTTCACGTTGGGCTCTTTGTTCCAACTTGATAGCCACATATTCGCAGACTAACCTATGCACATTATTATAACAGAGAAACAGATATGCTCTTTAACCACAACAATTTCACAATCAAATTGTTGTGGTTAAAAAGCAAATCTGTTTCTTTGTCAACTATACCTATCCAATTGAAGAAGAATTTATCCTGTTCTTTTACTATTTCGTTAACACCAATGTTGACAAATACCTATGTAATTAGTTTAATTTCCTCCAATCCAATAACCTGAAAAATGTTTATATTAAATGATCGCAATGATGGAAATTATCTTATAATTGCGTCTAATCAGAGGCGAAGCTAAGGACACATGAAAACGGGTATCATAATGAGGGGTGAAAATTGAGGAAAAAATGAGAGCGAGAAAGAGATGTTAATAAAAGGTTATTAAGAGCTATATATACAAAAGCATTACTTATGATGGGACACAACTCCCTTACAATTAATAAGTTCTGGGCATTTTTAGATGACAGATTCATTCAAACTGTTCAATTGTCCAAAGTAAAGTTACAAATTCACTGGTTTTTGATGGGAGCTTGAAAACCATTCCCCTCAACGTGAAATTTTGTGTTAAATTTGGGAAATCAGCCATAGAATATAAAAGCTCAAGGAGCTTATATTATTATTTAATTTTTAATTATTAAAAATTGAATTTCCTGTATGTGCTCAATTTGTCCGATAATTAATTTGATACAGTTATTAATTTCATTCTGAAAATGAAGGTTACTGAAGCGGTATGAGCATTTTGGGGCAACAAAATCACGTTTATAGTAATCATTCATTTTTGCCGCTCTATCACATTGTTTACAAAAAAAGCTGTATTTGAATACCGTTTTTAACAGTAACGGCATTTATTGTTTACCTTTCTAGTAATTAAATAACAAAATATTTTTCGTTAATAAGTTTTATTAAAGTTTTTTTCCGATCAGTTATTTATTATCTCGACCAACTGAAACACCTAACGAATTTGTCTCCGACAAATTGACCACCCAACCAACTGACACCTAGACGACTTGACGTTCGACTAATTGACGTCCGACGAACTAACCACCCGACCAACTAACACAGTTGACAAAATGACGTTCGACGAAATGACTCCGACGAATTGACCCTCGACGAACTGACCTGATACCGAGTCAGGCGTGTCTCTCTTGACCTCCCTATCAAAAGTCTAGATGATTGGCAAAAAATTGTGTCTGGAAAGGAAAGAGAAAGGACGAGTATTGATCGGAGAAACTCAGCAACTAAAACAGATTCGTTATATTTTAACATACCCCTTTCAGTTACGAAGTTTTTTCAGACCCCCCCCCCCCTCCCCGAGGCAATTTTTTGTTCCTTTTATTAAAAAAATTCTTGGTTTACGCGTTTATTTTACTACTTTTCCTGAGATTTTATCATCAACGATTTTGACTCATAAAAATTCGACGAAATCATCCTAGAAGGTTACCTAACAATGTGAAACTAACATAACAATGTTGCTATTATTAACGAACGGAAAAAGAACTTGACTGTTGCGGTTGCTGAGTGACTGGCAATAGATAAAAAAACGGAATCGATTTGGAATGTTCGAGGACAAGCAGCTCAATCAGGAAAGCTTGTGTAACTTTATAGACGACGACGAACAAGTTAACCGAGGAGTGGAGAATTATCGAAATAGTGCCGTGAGTCCAAATGTGAAATTAATATTGAGAACGCCTATGAACTACAACCCTGACAATCGAGAAACCACGTTCGAACGACGACCAAATGGACGTTCGCCCAGCCAATAATAAGACGACTACAAAAATAAGTAATATCAATTTTATTTATTCTATTTATGGGGGCCCCGTGCCTGATCAGTTTTTATAACTTCAAGCAAGAACTCTATTAAGAAAACACCGTGATGAAAGTTTATTACCGTATTGCTCGTTTCCTTGGGACTAGGGTGTGCAATCTTTTAGTAACTTTACCCTACCTTACTCTGGTATAAATGCTTTTGTAATTGTTGAGGACCACTTCTCCCCTACTCAGTCCAGGCCTTGCATATCCCGGCAGGAGTAATTTCTACGACTGGTGAATTTGACTTTTGAATTCAGCCCCAGTCACCCCCTCCCATTTTTCCTGACGAACTTATGCAGAATGAAAACCTAAAGTGACAAGAAAACGAACATAAATGAATTAATAAAAAAGGAGGAGAAATAGGAAAACAAATAATAAAAGAACTAGTTAAATAATGAGACTTATCTTAGAGAAAATTTCACAATTAAGAGCAAAAAAACTGAAATAAGACAAAAAACTTTTGATGATAAAGTTAGAATAATAGACTTACAGAAAACTGCATGAAAGTGTCCAAAACCAAAGATTAATCGTTATAACGAAAGAACTAAAGAGAAAACGTTTTAAGAATCAGTTTGTCACGTGTCAAAGAGTGAACAGAACGAGATCGGGTGGGTTGTAAAAGAAATAAAATAATTTACTTGCAGAGAATTTACACGCAGTGGAAACATAAATGAAGAAAAGAATTAGATGAGAATTTATCATTAACCCGTCAAAATAAAATTCTCTTGTCGTGATGGGATAGACGAATGGCGAAAGTCTTGATTCGGTGAAAGGGACAAGTACCCGGGGTTGTGATTGAAGTCGGGCTGTACATAGCAGCACGTCCGATGTCGTCGATCACAAGGGTCAACGGACGGCGTTGAACGCAGAAGATTGAATATCCGCCGTTGCTTGTAAAGGTGGAATGAATACGGAATTCGGGGTGAATGTGCCGCTCACTTGGTGGGTGAAAAAGATGACGACGTTGGCAGTAGAATGAAGAACCAAGTATATCTGCGTAGCAAGACGACAAATATGAAGCTGAAATTGTGCAGACTGCTGCCTGAAAGAATAGATATCACACACAGTGGATAACCGATGCCACTAAGACACGTCGCACTCAAAATGTAGAGAAATTCACCAAGCATACATATATACTTCGGAAACCATTTGGTACTTAACACAACTCCGGAATTCATTTCGGAGAATTTGAAAAAGGTTATCGCACTACACTAACTGCTAAACACACTCTTCACAAAGATACAATAGGCTTTAATAGAATTGGATAATAAATTCGTCGAAGCACTGTATCACTGGACGCATATAACACAAAATTCGATTAAACATTGGCGTAAGACACAATAAGCCCAGAGATGCTCTAACTTGATTTTCGTACTGGCAAATCAAAATCACACAAACACAAACTTGGTTCTGTAGAAACGCACTTCCGATCACGGAGGTAAGGCACAGCAAAAAAAATTATATTATAGTAGCACTAAACAATGCAGCAACACACTTGTGATGTATGCTCTCTTCGTAAGCATAAAACTTGAGCAACACAACTATGTCAATTCTTCGTGTCTGCTTGTGTGGCATATTACTCGCCCCGGCACTTAGATGAATATATCCCCTGTGGATTAAACTAGAAGATGATTGAGGTCGTCGGTTTCCTGATTCTGCCAACGGATCAGTGCGAAAAAAAAAATAATACAATGAAAAAGTCTGCCATGCTATACCGTAAAAGTAAGATGCCAATTGTGGAAAGATCGTTAAGCCTAAGTTTGGCGGTAGCCACTATTTCTCGCAGGTAGTTCACACAATGTAAAGTTCGTTCGTTGTCGGAAAACTCCCTCTTTTCCTGCCTCGAAGTATTGGACAATGGAAAAAAGGAATACTCCTAATCATGCGTGATCGAAGTCGGAATCTAATTAGATGCCTGGAAACACCATACAGACTGAATGAATGTCTATTTGAGAGTCACAGTTTATGATAGTCAAGTGGCTGAAAGCAGCAACGCCTACCTGAGTTTGTAATCGCCTCGTCGTCGGCTGCTCCGTCGCTCGCTGCTTCGCCGCTTGTTGAGTTCTCCTGCTCCGTCGAACGTGGCTCATGGAGTGCATGGTTGACAGGTGATTCGGTGGAGGCAAGGCCCGAAAGATCCTCCATCGCTGGACAAATGAGGTGTTGAATTCTGAACCAAATTAGCTCGTCGTGGCGGGCGTGTCGATATGCTGCTCGGTCGTCTCGGCACGTGTAATTTCCTCGCGTCGTGACGTTGTCTCATGTGGCTGCCATTCCTTTCCCTTTTCGGCGTCGTACTTGCTGCTCTCCTGAAACGTTGCAGCGGTTTGCCCTCTACCATAAAAGCTAGACGAATCTTTCCTGAGTCCTGCTCGGGCATGAGCCATCTCCTGCACTGGTTTCTCTCGACCTCGTGGTTTGTCCATCTGTGTCGTTCTCTCACTCTCGATCTCGCTGTTTCATGAGATATTCTCGGATTGTCTGACTTCCGATTTTGAAGTTGATTTTTGTAATGGAGGTTCAAGCGTGTCACGATCTTTGAAGGATACTGTTTGACACGTAACACAGTTACGACCATAAATAGACTTTACCCTGAGACGACGTACTCCACTGGCGACTTACACTAAGTAAGACTGTAGACTTTGTTTAAAAGGAATTAGCAAATTATAGTTTACAGACTTTATTCTCTATTTCGATAGAACAGTGTTGTCAGAAACATTTAAGTGAAAGAAACTATTAAATGGGCATTTAGTTATTTTTGTCTTCAAATAATTTTCTTCTTTTTTTTACGAAGGTTGGGGCATAAGTCTTGGCAACTATTTTTTTCCTTGTAGATATGTGAACGGATCACAAACGTATATGTGTCTTATGGAAGTTCTGCAGGCATAGTGTGTATGCAGAACAACAGATGGCTCTGTGATAGCTGGTAGTAGCGCAGCGAGGGCTGTGAATTCAGTCAGTTGGTGAGTGTCATGCGAGATGGAAGTAACCCGTGTTGAGCAACGCGCTTACATCAAAATAGCCGATCTTCGAGAGAGAAATGCGATGGAATGTCACAGTGAATTAGTGGAAGCCCTTGGGAATAATGCCCTACCATACGGTACAGTAGCACGGTGGGTAGGAAAATTTCAGCAAGGACGTGTGTCAACCAGTGATGAGCCATATTGCCCTGTATACTACTCTAATAAATTAGTGTGTTACGATATTTCAGTGCTATTCATCGTCCACACATGTAGTTAACACCTTGTCCTTTCGTCTGTATATGTCACATTTTCCAACCGGATTGGTATCTTCAAGAAAAAAAAAAGTTGCCATGACTTTTGCCTCAACCCTCGTATTTTTCGTCGACCTTAGCACATGCGTGGTCCCACTACTTATTGTTTTATAACTTTATCTCTTATGAATAAACCAACCCCTCGCAGGATAAAGGACGAACCAACCAATGCTGACTAGTATATATTCTTCTGAAAGGATTTAAGAACGCAAATACGTTTGAATTCCAGATCTTATTTTTCAGAAATACGAAGCATTTGAATTATTTGTATCCTGACCAACATCGGTCCGCACAATATATAAAGAAGGATGTCTGTTTGTGGGTTTGTGGGTTTGTTGGTTTTTATTCAAATCTACAGTTTTATTCTGAACTTTATGAAATTTTGCATACTTGACAATTAAAGCATGAGATAGGTTACACTCTACCTCAGATTTCGAAAAGATTAAAATTATTGAGAAAAAGTGATACTCATGGTTATAGCAGGGCATATTAATAAGAAATATCGCATGAACAACAATGCAAGGCAAAGTTTGTGCAACATAGGTAAGCCTACATATTGAGGCTTTTCTTAGAATTGAGAGTTCTTGGTACTCAACAATTTCTTGAAAATCCTTAAAAATGATCCTGACCTGGGGATAATAGATTTTTAACAGACTATTAAAAAAGAATGAAAAGACATCAGAGGAAGCACTCCTTTAGTTCCATGCTATATTAAGCAGATAGTAAGCTTGTAAATAGAAGAATCGGCGACTGCTAGACTACAGAAAGTGATGAATGGCCAAATTTTGTTGCAAGACATCCAGAGAAGATTGGGAATTGCAACAGCATCATGTGTAAGATTACGTGATAAAGAAATTATTTAGACTAGCAGTGTCATACTTGGATAGGTCCATCCATTGTGAGCCTTTAAAAAATTTTATGGAATTTTCATTAAGAACTTTTACTGTCTTAATTCCAAGCGTTTACATGTGTTACTTTTTAAGATATTTAATTATTTAATCAAAAAAGCAGTCAGAGCTACGCTGCGGTTATCACCTGGCATATTTGGTAGCACAGCAGAACCAAATATTTCATTAAAATACATTTAGACTATATTCTGTTTGAATGTGAATATTTTGAAAACTGAGATACTGATAATGAGATGATTGAACGTTCGTTTCCAAGGATTATTAATAACTAGCAGAGGAACCCGGTAAAAAGAACAACCTCAAAAAATTAAAGTATAACTCTCAATTTGTTAAATAATAACTCAATCAATACAACAGAGAGCAAAGGGAATATTATACATTCTACGAAAAATACGAAAAACTGGAATTCTAGGTGATATGTAGAGTACTTTTCTTGACTTGCCTCACCACTGCAGGGCATCACCAGATACTTTAGACTCAAGCTTTTCTTGCCCTTGACGTAGAAGCTCTTATACTCTCTTGTTCTATTTGAAACTCCAATTGTTCAGATGTTTCAAATTCCCGTATAGCTTTTTCTGTGTTGGTTGCAGAGTATCTCCAACGAATACTCATTCTTTCTCTTTCCTTTCCAGAAACATAAATTTTTGCCAGTCGTGTGAACGTTTTATAGGGAGCTCAAGGGTAAAAAGCGTGACTCCTCTGCCTCATCAATAGACGCTGTCTTATAAATGTTCTGTCGCTACATCATCATTTTAAGCTCATTAATAATAACTCTTGGAAACGAACCTTCAATCATTGCATTATCAGCGTTATTAACCAATTTGGAGTGATAATTTAACCTCTTCAGAGTGTTCTAATTACCTACAAGTATAATTATCCCGAGCAATGCTGGATCCTCCGCTAGTTTATCTTTCTTATATATATCTTCTATATATATAAAGAATGATGTTTGTTTGCTTGTGGGTTTGTGGGTTTGTTTGTTTGTTTTTTATACAAATCTACAGTTTTATTCCGATCTTGAAAAAATTTCGCATACATGACCTTCAAAGCATGAGGAAGGTCACTGCCTACCTCAGATTTCGAAAAAATAATAATTATTGATAAAAAATCGATATTCATGGTTATGGCAGGGCATATTAATGAGAAATATCTCATGACCAACAATGCAAGACAAAGTTTTTGCAACAATGGTATCAACACGCAATTCACAAACACTCTGCACGGACCAACAATAAATGTCTCATGACCAACAATGCAAGGCAAAGTTTTTGCAATATAGAATTCAATGCATAGAATTCCTGTTATTCAAGCTTTTATTAGAAAAGAGAATTCTTAGGACTTAATAATTTCTTGAAAATTTTTAAAAGTGATCAGCAACTGGCCATAATGAGTTAGCAGACTATTGAGAAAGAGTGAAAGACGATAGAGGAAGCACTCCTTAAGCACCATGCTGTATTGAGCACATGGTAAGCAAGTGAATAGAAGAATCAGCGACTGCTAGACTACACAAAGTGATGAATGACCAATTTTTGCTTCAAAACATCGAAAGAAGAAAGGGAGTGTGCAAATAATTAACCTTCAAATCATGAGGAAGGTCTCTGTCTACCTCAAAATTCGGGAAATTAATAATTATCGATATTCAATGTTATGGCATGGCATATTAATGAGAAATATATCATGACCAAGAATGCAAGGCAAAGTTTGTGCAACAATAAGTATCAACAATGGTATTAACACGCAATTCTCAAACACACTACACGGACCAACAATATATATCTCATGACCAACAATGAAAGGCAAAGTTCGTGCTTTGATCAGGCCTTTTCTTAGAAAAGAGAGTTCTTAATACTTAACAATTTCTTGAAAATATTTAAAAATGATCAGTAACTGGAAATAATGGAGAGTTAGCAGACTATTGAGAAAGAGTGGAAAGACGACAGAGGAAGTACTCTTTTAGCTCCGTGGTGTATTGAACAACTGGTAAGCATGTCAATAGAAGAATCGTCAATCGCTAGACTACACAAAAAGATGAATGGCCAAGTTTTGATTCATCACATCAAGACAAGAAAGGGAGTGGCAACAACATCAAATGTACATCTAAAGTAAGATTATGTGAGTAAGAAATTATTTAGACTAGCAGTGGCATCCTTGGAGAGGTCCATCCATTGTGAGCTATTAAAATTTTTTTTTCAAATTACCGTTAAGAATTTTTATTTTAATTATTCTAAGCGTTTTAATGTAGATATTTCAAAATTTATTTCCAAAAAAAGTCAGAGTCACGCCGCGGTTATCACTTAGCTTATTTGGTCCAAACATTTCTTAAAAATACATTTTGTTTATATTCTGTGGGACTCTGTATATTTTGGAAAGTGAGATGCTGATAATGCGATGACTGAACGTTCGTTTCCAAGAATTATTGATAATGAGCATAAAGTGAAGATGCAGTGAGGGAACATTATTAAGGCAGCGTCTATTGATTAGGCATAGGCGTCATGCGTGTCTCCCTTGACATCCCTATCAAACTTCCAGATGATTGGCAAAATATTATGTGTCTGGAAAGGAAAGAGAAAGATCGAGTATTGGTCGGAGAAACTAAACCAGAGAAAGCTCTACGGGCGTTTGAAACATCTGAACAACGGGAGTTTCGAAAAGAGCAAGAGGTTATAAGAGCTTCTACGTCAAGGGCAAGAAAAACTTGAGTCTGAAATATCTGGTGATGCACCGCAGTGGTGAGGCAATCCAAGAAGAGTTTCGATAAATTCGGTATATCACCTTGACTTCCTGGTATTTGTAGTAGAATGGATAATCCCTTGATTAAGTTTTTTTTAACCAATCGCAGGTTATAGTTTTATTTTTTGAGATTGTACTCTTAACCTACAAGTGTATTTATCCCAGGCAATGCCGGGTACTCTGCTAGTCTTTCTATCTTTCTTCTATCTATCTTCTGTCTATCTATATATATAAAGAAGGATGTTTGTTTGTTTGTTTGTGGGTTTGTTGTAGGTTTGTTTGTTTTTAATACAAATCTACAGTTTTATTCCGATCTTAATAAAATTTCGCACACATGACCTTCAAAGCATGAGGAAGGTCACTGTCTACCTCAGATTTCGAAAAAATAATAATTATTAATAAAAAATCGATGTTCATGGTTATGGTAGGGCATATTAATGAGAAATATCTCAGGACCAACAATGCCAGGCAAAATTTTTGCAACAATAAGTATCAACAATGGTATCAACACGCAATTCACAAACACTCTGCACGGACCAACAATATATATCTCATGACCGACAGTGCAAATAAAAGTTTGTGCAACAATAGGTATTAACAATGGTGTCAACACGCAATGCACCAACACTAAGCAAGGATGACCAATATATGTCTCATGACCAACAATGCAAGGCAAAGTTTGTGCAATATAGGAATTCAATGCATAAAATTCCTGTTATTCAGGCTTTTCTCAGAAAAGAGAATTCTTAGTATACATAACTATTTCTTGAAAATCTTTAAAAATGATCAGTAACTGGAAATAATGATGTAGCAGACTATTGAGAAAGAGTGAAAGACGATAGAAGAAGCACCTCTTTAGCTCCATGCTGTATTGAGCAAAAGGTAAGCACGCAAATAGATGAATCGGCGACCACTAGACTACACAAAGTCATGAAAGACCAATTTTTGCTTCAAGACATCGAAAGAAGAACGGAAATTGCAACAACATCAACTTTCATCTAAAGTACGATGACGTGAGTTAAAAATTGAGTTTTTGGAACAATAAGTATCAGAAATAGTATCAACACGCAATTCACAAAGAATCTGCACAGACTAACAATATACATCTCATGACCAACAATTCAAATAAAATTTTGTGCAATAATAGGTATCAACAATCGTGTCAACACGCAATTCACCAACACTATGCAAGGATCAACAATGTCTGTCTCACGACCAACAATGCAAGGCAAAGTTTGTTCAATATAGATTTCTATGCATAGAACTCCTGTTATTCAGGGTTTTCATAGAAAAGAGAATTCTTAGTGCTTGACAATTTTTTGAAATTCTTTATAAATGATCTGTAACTGGAGATAATGATTTAGCAGACTATTGAGAAACAGTAAAAGACGATAGAGGAAGCACTCTGTCACGTGGATTTTAGCAGCATCAGAGGCGATCGAGAGGAAAAAGCGATGACGAAGAAGACGCATATGACAAGATTTACATCATCATAAAAAGTTCTCGCAAAAGAGACGAGAAGAGCACGAGGGGGAGAGAGAGTTCGGAAACGAAGGAGAAAGGACGTACGAGGGGGAAAGAATAAAGGAAATTGCAACAACATCAAGTGTACATCTAAAGTAAGATTACGTGAGTAAAAAATTAATTAGAGTAGAAGGCATCCTTGGAGAGGTCCATCCATTGTGATCCTTTAAAAACTTTTTTTTTGGTAAATCAAGTCCTGGTATATCACCTGGAATGTATTTTTTCAGTGAAGAGGTAAATTCCTGTCTTTCGGGTTTTTCTTAGAATGGATAGCCCCTTTGCTCTATATTGTAGTGATTGAGTTATTATTTAACCAATTTGGAGGTTTAATTTAGCTGTTTACCTACACGCGTAATTATCCGGGCAACACCGGGTCCTCTGCTAGTTCTATATATACCAAGAAGGATGTCGGTTTGTGGGTTTGTTTGTTTTTTATGCAAATCTACATTTTTAATCCGATCTTGATAAAATTTTGCATTCTTTACCATCTAAGCATGCGGAAGGTCACTATTTCAGGGAAAACATAATAATTATTGATAAAAAATTGATATTTATGGTTATAGCAGGGCATATTAATAAGAAATATCTCATGACCCAAAATGAACGACAAAGTTTCTGCAACAATACTTACCAACAATGGTATCCACACGCAATTCACAAACACTCTGAACGGAACAACAATATAAAACTCATGACCAACAAACAAGGAAAGGTTTGTGCAACAATAGGTATCAAGAATGGTATCAACACGCAATGCAGGGATCAACGGGATATATAACCCGCATAGTAAAGCATCGGTCTCTTAACATCAAGCTAAACCAATATAGTTCTCTCTCATCCATGCCAAGATATGTTAACTTTGTAAGAAGCAAGGAGATGTTGACCTTATCAAAGGCTTTAGCAAAATCAAGAAAAAGAGCATCAACTTGTCTACGATTATCTAGATGTCGAGTAACGAAGTGCATAAAGGTTGCAAGACTTGACCGCGTACTTCACTTAAGGTGGAAGCCATGCTGCTCATCCAGTAAATAAGGCTCCACAAACTTCGCAAGCTGATCAGCCACAAGTGACTCTACCAGCTTCAAAGCAATGATAGTAATTGGCCTATAGGCCTTTTGAGCAGATGGCTTAGTCTTTTTCTGAATTAGGTGAATAAACACCCTCTTCCAGGCAGCAGGATAATGTCCAGAAACCAGTGAAATATTAAACAGATGCGACACTGGCAAAATCAAAGCTGATTAACAACCCTTAAAGATAAAATCAGGGATATTAGGCACAATGCACATTTTGGACGCCGACAGTTTTTTCGATCGATCAAGGGTCGATCCTGAGTCGAGTTTTTGGACTTGAGATTGCGGTTTAGTAAGCATCGCTCATACGTCAAAATTGCGTAAGATCAGAGTAATTGCCATTGGAAGGCTTTGATATTACGCAATTTTGACATATGAGCAATGCTTACCAAACCGCGATCTCAAGTACAAAAGCTAGCTCCTGGGCGGAAACTGCTTGAAACCTGAAACCGTTGTTAACATGCTGCTAGCATTTTGTCAGATTGGCTTCATCAATATCACACGCCACATTATTGTCCATATTTTTTGCAAACGTCACTGCCAGATCGGAGAGCTCGGAATCATCTAGCTGAGAGGACTTAACTTTATTTGAATTAGAAATCTTGCTAGAGATCTTTCAAAAAACACGAGGATTGGAGTTAGTCGAATCCTCCAAGAATTTAAAATAATTTTGCCTATCTGCAGTCCAGTGCTTTTTGAATACACGTCTTGCCTCTACATACGCTACATAGTTTTCGATTAATTTAGAGGACTTAAAAGCCTTGTGCAACCGTTGTTTAATGCTCCAAAGAATTTTAGTATTATCCGATATCCATCTTGGGAACGTTTGAATATACGCACGCCCTCTCTGTTGGTATCTATCATTCACACAGGATCTGTGAGCTGGAAACGAATTGTGAACGGCGTTCATTATTATATCTATAACGCCCTCCCAGATACTATCAACATCGTTGGAAACGAAAATGCTGCTCCAATCGGTGTTCGCCAAAGTTCGATACAAATTCGTATAATCTCCCCGGCGAAAATCATAATCCTCAATCTTCACGTGGGTTTGTTTTGCAAACACATCTTGAAAACGGAGGAAGACAGTGGGATCATAAGCATCAGGAGCAACTAATGTCTCATCCGCACTAGAAACTAACAAATTCATATTGGTGTAAACCTTATCAAGGTTAACGCCATACCTATTCCGGACTGACCCTGCATTCACAAACTCCAACTCTCTCAGCCAGGTGTCAACAAGGAAGCTCCTGTGTTTACGTCTTGCCGATTGTTGATGCAGCTCAGTTCCGTCAGAAAAATTAAAATCTTCAAAATCTTTATTGCACAAGAATGGAGGAATATATACGTTCACAATGATAAATGACGAAGAGCGACATACGGAGGAAATATAAGATATCTCAACTGCGACAACATCCACCTGATTAACTTTTGTGATGAGTGAGCACCTTTTTGCTTGGAACTCAGCCGGCACAGCAATGAGAACACCCCCACCTCTAGCCTTCAAAATCCGTTCACTCCTAAAAACATTAAAACTAGCTCCAAAAAACATATAATCCGATATAGACTCGTTGAGCCAAGTTTCCGAAAGACAGTACATAACGTGCGGCTTCTCCAGCATGAAATCAAACACCTGAGCAATTTTCGTTCGGGGACCTCTCACGTTTTGATAATAAATGCCCTTAATCATGTTTGTTGAGCTCCGCCTCCTCCTGGCTATTAACTCCTACATGATCGATGTCCAAACCAGCTTCTCCTGAGCCGATAGCGCTAAGGGCGGAATCAATTTGACTTTCGTATAATTTTCCGACGAACAAAGATAGTACCACCCCTTCGGGCGAAATAACGGAATTAAACAAGAGCTCAAAATCGGGCTCGCTCAGGAAATAAACAAACGACGAATCGGTGTTAAATTTGGTTTTTAACTTCATGCATTTCTTAATAACCAACAGTGGGAACAATTTAGTACGAAATCCCATAAAGATTCACTGTGATAGACGGCTTAAGCCGCGAAACAAAAAGTCTTTTCTCCCTCTGATTACCAGTGCACACACTTAACAGACTATCTTTCATCACACTCGAATCAATTAAAGAAGGCTTATTCCGCCCACTCTTCCCCTGTGACGGCCTACTAAATACCATTGAATTCATTAGACTTCCGTCGAGCAACTGATACTTCTTGCCACCATCAAAACTAAGAGCATTTTTAAGGGCCACTCTTTTAGCCGGAGCATCCACATGAATAGAGCCCGTACTCTGCGAATTACATTTATCCTGTGTAAGGTGCTAGTAAAGGCCAAAGACGTTTACCCGCACGTACAGCCAACGCTTCTAATAACAAAGCGTTAAAGACCCAAAAACCATCCCTTGACTAAAGCAAAAAAAACAATAACCAGAACCCGAGGTAACCGCGAAGGTAAGAGTTATACTTACTTGAAGGAACCAAGGGGATCCCCCAAGTAAGGTGAAAATAGAGAGAAACTCAAGAAAAAGAAACCCCTGTGAATTAACCACTAGCTAAATACTTGAAAGGCTAACCTCCCCACCTAAGGCAACCCCAAAACTAAGAATAAATAAAATTGAAGGTAGAAAAAACGAATTCCAAATAAATATTTTCCTTTATTACCGCAGATGAACAAGGATAAAACAGAATAAGGAAAAACTGCAAAAAAATGGTCTCAGGAGAGAAGCGGGGTTAACAAACTCTTGCAAAAGTCGAAGGAGCTGGCGCGATGATCCACACAAGGAAGTAAAACTCAAAGTTGGAACAAAGGCGAAGGTAGAACGTAATAGTCTAGTGGAAGAAGGCGGATCACGCAAAGCTTGGAAGATCTGGAAGAGTGATAGAAGTTCGAAAAATCAAGCAGTGATGCCCACGCTGTAAACGAGCAAGACCATTAACAGCAAGTACCAAAGGAAAATAAAAACTCGAAATAAAAAAAAAATCATTTTTTTCTTTTTCTTTTTCTCTTTAACAAAATTAGAAATACTGGAGAAAAAATTATAATATCAACAAAAAATAAGTGAATAAAAGTGGTACAGGAAAGATAATAAGGTATAAAAATTCGCAAACCCCGGACCTCCTCCGCACAAATCCTAAAGACGAGGTACAAAATATACACTATAATAAAGACAGCTGGAACAGTAACAGAAAGTAACACAAAAACGCAGGTCGGGACGGTGAGGTCCTGGAAAAGAAAGCAAAATTGTCATAAAGAAAAATTGATTAAAACAAAAGCATAATTTCCAATTATTAGGAAAAACCGATTATAACAATATAACCAGGAAAAATGATTTCACAGAAAAAATTAAAAAAAACACAAGGTAAAACTAAGACTTCGAGAGATTGTCGAAAAGGTCAGTCTGATTCATCGAGCAAAAGTGTCATTGCTACGAAAAATTTTTCATGATGATTCATATTTATAAAGTCATCTCAGGAGAAGATAAAGCAAGACGTAAGTGGACGCTCCACAACGAGAGAAAGACCGCTCTCGAAACACCTGTAGAAAAGTACGATTTCAAGGACCGATGAGGCGAAAACTTATCTTAGATGAACTTGCTCACAACTGGAACTGGTTGACGGGAAGGCAATGAATGGTCTAAAGTGGAAGTAGCGTTTCGTCTGTCTGGAACACTCACAAGATAAGTGCTTAGAAGTAAACTATGATAAACGTCATGGTCCGGAGATACAATCAGTTAAGATCCGATATAGAAACTAACATGAACCACTCGTTCATGAGTCGAAGTAAAGTTTGACGTCGACGAAAGTAATAAGTTCGTTTTCCAAAGGAAAGCCATCTCCTATCCCAAGAGAGGGCTGAGGAGCTGATGTTGGAGCTGAGGCTGATGGAATTGCCTCAGCGGACGCCTAATCGTGAGATCTTAGAATCTAGGCGTCCAGGCGCACATGCAATAAGTGGCGGGCAGCCCATATGGGGCTGCGTGGCTTATACAAACGCCTCAAAAACGAGGCCCGTTCACATCTGACGAGGTATCAGAAGGCCATCGGGAAGGTGAAAAGGAAAGTCTGGTCTCCTCCGATGACCTCGCATAAGCACTTAGATGACGTATAGCGCTTTTTAAACGTAACGGGACCTATCCGTGACCATTCAAGGAGCAGAAAAGATCCAAGCTGAATGGCCACTTTCCTCCATACGATCGAATTTGATAGAGGATGGCCCTGCGATCGACTCCAATGGGCCAGCCAGAGTTCTTTATTTATAAAGGCGATCGCAACGGCTTGGTCCGGTTTTAATACCTCGCCAGTAGAATCGTTTAAGAGGAAGCGCACAGACTGATATGAGAAATGCACCAGCCCATAATGCTTCCTCAAACGATCCCAGATCGACATAGCAAACGGGCACTCGTAGAAAATGTGACAAATGGTCTCAGCTACGCCGCACACGGAACATCCAGCAGACCTGACCACCTTCCATAAAAACAGATGATGAAGGGAATAAAACCCGTAATGCAGCAGCCGCCATTGATAATTAAACAATGTTTTCTCAAAAGCGAAAGATTTTAAAAGCTTCATAACTGCTGCCCACGGGCAATCGGGAAGAAGTCGCACGATGTCCGTCGCTTCGTCAGGGTCAGTCTGCTGAAAGAACCATGCAAGCCGAAGCATTCCCCATTGCTGAGGATCAATACGGCATAGCATCGGTAATATCAGTTCAAAGTCCTGGTTGAAAGCTTGGTATAAGTCGGGTTGATGTTGATACGTTACAACTGGCAACAAGGGGGATAACGGAAGCCTATTCACCTTGAAGAACAACCTTAGATGTAAGAAAAGGAAGTTCGCCCATAAAGGGGGAGGGCTAAGGAATACCCGAATCAAGGTAGCCCGCCTGGCCGCAATGAGATATCGTTTCGTATCGGGTAAACCCTACCCCCCTGTCTCTAATGGAATAAAGAGGAATGCTGCTCTCAATGGATGACGTTGCTGAGCAGTCGTCCCCAAAACACAGTTCTTCACCTGACGAATCTCCATCTCGAACTCCTCCTTTGGGGTGGATACTTGGAGGAGCCGGAGGATCTCTTGTAACATGAGGAGATGACGACATCGGCGACGAGCAGCATCTAACCCAATCTTCCGAAAGAACCGTTCGATCTTAGTTTTTAGTTCCAACCACGAGGCAAGCGTAGGAGGCACATTACGAAGGTGTTTGTCGACGAACTGAGCGAACACACCCTGGTATTCCTCTTCGTCGAGCAGAGAAACATTCAGGAACCACTTGCAATGGACTGCAGAGCCTGCGGATGATGCTGAAAATGGAGGATTCCATGACCACATGATGGCACTGTGGTCGGAGAATGAGCATGGAATTACCTCCATTTTACCCGGCTTACTAACAAAAGCATTGTCGACGAGAAAAAGGTCTAATCTTGATGTAGTGGGCCCTTGATGGAAAGTAGCCCCAATGTGATTACTCTGTGGATTGTGTGTCCATAGGTCGAACAATGCATTTTGCTGGCACAGACGACACACATTACCAGACGAGAAGATGTTGTTGTCGTCTGGATGGTAGTTCAAATCTCCAGCAATCACCACAGGCAGCGATGAACACAAAAAGTTATTTAAGTCTGTGAAAAACTCTGATCTACACGGAGCATATACATTAAGCAATCGGAAATTGACACCAGATGTTGAAATGTCCAAAGAAATTACCCTGCACTCGCAGTCATATACACAATTCGACACCAGAATGGAGGGGTTGAAGATGATGGAGGCAACCCCTTTCCCATTTGGCGACGAAGAGTTGATGAAGAATTGTCCGTTGGTATATTGACTGCGAAGGCCCGGAAGATCGTAGCACTGTTGTGAAGTGGCGAGCTTTACTTCTTGAAGTAATAAGATGTCCGGCCTGTACAGGGCAATGAACGATGACAACACCGATTGCTTAAAAGAGGAACCCAGAGAATGCACGTTCAGGGAGATGACTTTCATTGAGGATTTTTAATGGCGCACCTGCTGACCTGTATCCAGTTGAGACTTGGGCTTCCCAGATGATACGGGAGGCTCCGTCGATCTTCTCATCGGAGATCGCAGACGACCTGATGAAGAAGAAGGGCTGCGCTGGTGACTCGCGTGGCTGTCTCTCTCGGATGAAGAAGTTGCACGTCTCTCGTCCCTGTTGCCACGATACCGCCTGGACTTTTTCTTGCGGGGACTCCTCGTCCTCACAAGAAGATCCTGCTGTTTCTGCGCTGATGGAAGCGAGGTCCCAGCAAAAGATGTCATCCTGGAAGGTGACGACGTATGCATAGACTGCGCAGGCTGTGAAGATGTTGACAGCACTGGTGGAGGAAGAGATGGAAATTCCTCCACTGAGAAGGCAGAATCTGCTCCTACATCGTCCATACCAGAAGCTTCGTCTTCAACCATCGACACATCTAGAGATGACTGAGGAAGAGGCGTTATCTCTGGGAGCTTGGAAGGAGACGATGATGACCTCTCCCTCTTAGGCTCCGAAGATGTAGTTGGAGTCGACGATGATCGAGATGGTGGCGGCATCATCTCCTTCTGCACCTCTGGAAGAGTCGAAAGAGCCGTTGTAGAATGGCTCTTTTGCAAGGTGGATGATGACGACGAAGCTTTGGTTGCCACTGTAGACTTGGCCGGTGATGACATCGGGGGTTGTTGCTGGGACGACATTCTTGAAGGCGACGATGGAAGATCTGCTGGTGCTGCAAACACCCTCTCCTGGCATTGGTAAAACTTGCTTACTAGGCGATTGCAAGCATCGCAATGCTTTAGAAGAGGGCAGTCTTTCCGGACGTGAGACGTTTTCTTGCAGTACCAGCAGCACTGCCTTTGACCCTTGTAAGATTCACGAACTTTGTTGCCCTGCATTACCAGGTTTTCAGGAATGTCCCTCTGAAGGTTCATCTCGACTACGAGGTCACCAGTCCTCTGCAGAGGAGAGTCCGGGTGTGTTGGATACCCGACTTTTTTGACCTGACCGTAGTCTGACATGTAGCGCTTCAGGTAATCTTCCTCCATCAGCGGCGAAGCACCCCGGATAAAGATGGGCAAATATCCAGGCTCAGCGTAGACCAGGCGGACGGTGGTTTGTCTGACCTTAACAAAGTCCGCAGACACGATACGGTCTGCTATTTTTCGCTGTCGGCAAAGCATCCTCCACTCGGTTGAAGAAAGTCTTTGCACGACAGAAACAGCAGGATCGCCCGAAGTCAACACAGGCGGGATGTCCGTCTTAGCATAAAGGGCTTTCATAAACATACTGACGGCTAATGGACCGTCGGTAATCATGAGCACCATGTTCTCCATGGTGAGAGAAAAGTTCGGGGGGGGGGGTGAAACCTCCCCCGGGGTTGCCGGGGGGAGGGTCACTCAAGTCACAAGGTTATTCCCGCACGCAATGGAGATGACTAGTTGCAGCGAGAATAAACCTAAGTCTAAGTCCAGGAAATAAAGTCACTCACACAACGAAGCACAAACACTTATTTATCGGAGGAGCTGATGTTGCCTCTCTTGAAGGTCTAGCTGAATCTGCCTTACGATAATTTTTTTCAAGCCAAGAAATTACAAAATCCGAAGAAAATTTAAATATCACGCGCACGCGGCACGGCATCCGAGTTCAAGGAAACGAAGACGGATAGACGCTCTAAGAAAACGAGCGGTCGATTACAACGACGACTGAACAATGAAAAGTTAGGCTAACAACGGACACGCGCGAGTAACCAACCATAGCATTGATAAGGAATCGCCATAAAAGAATTATAGCGAACAAAAAATATTTTAAAAATAGTAAAAAAAAAAAATCGTTTTATCTCATGAAGCAAATTAAAAAGAAGGGAATAGTTATAATTCTATTAACGTTAAATACTACATCCAATATCTATAGAGAAAGGCGAGGACTTCCATCCATCCTTTGCCAAAGAGAGCAAACTCTAAAATCAATCATTATTTTAAAAAAATCAAAGGAAATAGTTAAACGGCAAAAAAAATCTAATAGTAGACTGGGAAATCAAAAGGAGGGACGTATCTAAAGTTTAATAAAAAAACACGACGAGAAATGATTCATCAGATAACAAACAAGATGTGTCAAACAAATGACGCGATGAAAGACGGGCCAAAACCAGATGCTAAAACTAATTGCCTCAGCGGGAAATTAAATATTCAATTATCCGTCAAACGCAAAGAAAAAAATTCACCACGGGATAAACGACCGAGGACACGCAATGGCGACATTAATGCGCAATATACAAAGAACCGCGATCTCAGTCAACATATAAATGAATCCCACTGGAAGAAAAAACTTATTTAGCGCGAGGACAAAATTAAACAGAACAAATAACTCCCCAAAAGAGGTATCATTAACCCAAGACTAACGCGAACAGAACGCGTCAAGTGAACCCTTTAATATATAAAAAGGAGGGGGAACACAGTAACCTCCGTTAAAATAATTAGTTAAACAACTAATAAATAAGACTCACGTCCGAGACAACTGATGATCAACCAGTTTTAGGGTAGGCGATACGCGACAGAAACCAGGAACATCAGTAAAGTGGAAGCTTGAAAGACACAGCGCTAGAGGGGAACGTTAAAGATATTCTCTACTAGAGAGGGATAGGGAATCCAACAAAAGAGATCCAGAAATTAGTTGTAGTGGGGGCTCAAAAATTTTCAAAGAACGGCTACTAAATCCTAACCGATAAAAAAAAAAAATAACGGCACGTTACACCTGACACTCAAGAGTAGCGATAATTTTATCAATTTTCTTGTTAATCATTCTCTTTTCATCTTGTAATTTATTCGCAAGTGAAATAAATTTTTTAACTGTTCTTATTAAGTCTCCTACTGCCTCTAACATCTGATCAAGGTTGAACTTATCTGTTTCGCATGATGAACAGGATGAGCTAAAACTTTGATCGTACGAATCCACGGTGCCATCCACTTCATTGCTCGTGCCTCCAACGCAGCTGGAACACTGCCATGTTGATTTTACTCGCTGTATGTCGCCTTTTGCCAACTTAACGCATTTGGCATGAAAAGGGATATGACAATCTCCTGTACAGGCGATATACGGTTGCCTGCATGTATTGAATTACTACAAACAGGGCAGAAACCTATAGTACCCTGTTTGACTTTCTTCATATCCTTAGTCATTGGAGAAGGAGCGAAATTCACCCACGACCAGCACTCTCTGCCACCTGGCGACTAATAATAATAATGGTGAATAATATAATCATACAATAATAATATATTAATAATGTACTAACAACAACAGGGAATAACTCACCAGATAGACCAGTGGGTACAGCCTCATGTTATCCCCCAACAGGCCGAAGCCCAAAACAGGGTTATGGAAAAATACATATAAAATAGGGAGGTAAGCAAAAAAAAAAATAATCAAAGAGAGAAAGGAAAGCAAAAACAAGAAAAACAAAGCGAAAGCTGAGTCACAAAATAAATATCAACTACGGAAAAAATAATTAAAAGACTAGATTGAAAAGGTAATGTCTTAAAGAAGTGGCGCTAAGAAAGATGCGAACAGAGATGGGAGAGAGAAAAATAATATTAAGAGAACAACAATAGATGCATGTCTTTGGCGTCAGCTAAATTACGTTATTGAAATGCTCAGAGTAGATATTGACTAATTTAACAATAGGGTTAATTTGGGAAAAGTTGGACCTCCACTTTAAAATAGATCTGATCTTGAAACCGCCTCTGGCTTTTCTTAGACTATGCAAAGTAAAATCATTAATAAGCGAGGGGGCAATTAATCTGCCATGGCAAATATTAAGTAGGATATTGAAGAAATGTCTGCGTATAATATTAAAAATTTTATGTTTGTAATGAATAGAATTGTGATGTCTGACATGATCGCAAAAGAAAGCATTAAAACTAAATAGTTTGCGCTATAGAAAAGTGATAGGTTGCATATTACCCCCGTACCAAATCCAGACACAGTAGAGAATTTTTGGGATTTATAAACAAAAGCTTTATAAAGCTGTAGAAAGGTGTTAATATCAGAGAAAAAGGATGACAACCTCTTAATTAATCCTCTTTATTAATAATAATAATAATAATAATAATAATAATAATAATAATAATTTCAATTTTTTCAATTTCAATTCAATTTCAATTCGAATCAAGATAATTTTACAAAATTTACAAGAATCATTTACAAAATTTAAATTTACTTTTTACCAAGATTTTTACAACGATGTGGTAATCAAATCTTTCCTATAATATTTCTAGAGGCCAATTTCGAAACCCAAATCCGAAGCCTTTTCTGGGCTTGTATGGATATAAAAAACGGGTCTACTTAAGTATATACAATTTTTAAATAAATATATATTATTCCATTTAATATATAACGGAAAACATTTTTCGTAAGACTTCTTTTATCTAACTTTGAGCTTACATTTTGTGTTTTTCCAGTATAAAAAACTAGACTTCATTAAATTAAAGGATGTTAAATTTAGCATCCATTCTGGTACATTATTAAATAAGTATGGAACATAAAATTGCCTTTCTCGTTTTCCATAATTATTAAAAAATTGGGGTATGTCAAAATTTATATTCTTCTTTAAAGAATATTCTTGTTTTTTACGTTTTAAGTAATTTTTCGAAAAATAATTTTGTGTGAAAACCATATATTCAAATAAAGTTTCGATTTTTAAAATTTTTAATTCCTTATATTGAAGATTTATTGGATGTTCTTGTAATTTAGTGCCATATGTTATTTGTTTAATGATTTTATTTTGTATCTTAATAATATCTTTAAACTCTATTCCAAATTTATACAATAATAAGCCATAACGAATACGTGATTCAAATAACGAATTATACATCATTTTTCTAATGTAAATAGGGCAATAAGGACTGATATGGTACATTAGACATATAACTTTATGTAATAGTAATTTCAGAGAGGAAATATGTGTATGCCAATTTAGCTGGGCATCAAAATACATTCCAAGATATTTGAAATTAATGACATCATTTATTTTTGGACACGTGCATGCTGAAGATCTATTACAGTGTATTTCATGAATATAAATTTTTTCTTCAAAGAAATTCACATAATTCTTGTGGGGAATTTTAAATCTCATTAAATGGGTTTTCTGAATATTTAAACTTAACAGACTACCCTGTATCCACTCAACTACATTCATTAAATTTTGTTGTGTTATCTTAAGTGCCAGCTGTTCGCTTCTGTGCATAGTTAATATGGCTATATCATCTGCGTATAAATAAACTAGGGAATCATCAGCACAATTGGGCAAATCATAAAAACATGAAACATGAAAGGACTTAAAACTGAGCCTTGGGGGATACCGCATTCCATTTTAGTCCTAGATGATATTTTATCCTTAAAATATACTATGTATTCTCTATTACTCAGATAATTTTTAATAATATCTAAAAAGCTTCCTCTAATACCGTAATTATGTAGCTAAGATGTTAATACTGTATGATCTACCATATCATATGCTTTATTAAGATCTAGAAAGACCAAAGTAGCAAATAATCCTTTGTGAAATGCATAGCTTAGTTTGTCATTCAGATCTAAAAGGAGGCCTTTGGGTAGAGATCCCTCTTCTGAAACCATAGAATTCCTTATGGAATAAATTATATTTACTAAAAAAAATTTCTAGTTTTTCCTTTATCCAGTATTCTAATATTTTCATCAAATATGATGATATTGCAATAGGTCTGTAATTATTTAGGTCCTCCTTATTACCTTTTTTATGTATAGGTCTTATTTTGATTCTTTTCATTGCATTGGGAATATTTTTATTTTTTAATATTGCACTATATAGATGTTCTAAAGGTTTTAGTAGAGTTTTTAAATTAGTCTTAATATCTCTCGATCGAATCCTATCGATCCCTGGGCCTTCATTAATAGGTAATTTATTTACTATTCTTACTATATCCGTTTCCTCTATGTCATCTAGTATTATCGTATTGCATACACTATCGTCTCTTATAACATGTTGGTCAGTCTTCAGTATTGTTTGTCTAATTTTATCCACTTGTGTTTTGAAATTTTTACTGAAAGCTTCAACATTTTTTTCTATAAAATGGTTCGTTTTTATATTTTCTATTTTTCTATTACCTCTTAAATCGTTGATCAAATGCCAGAGTGCTAAAGCATTTTTGGTGTTTTTATGGAAGCATTTCATGAAATAGGTACGGTTTAAGCTACGAAGTTTTGAATTGACAGTGTTATTTAGTTCTTTGTACTCTTGTAGTAACTCCTTGGGAAAGTTAGAAAGTTTGCATTGTTTCCATAATCTATCTTTCGCTTTAATTAAATCTAACGCTTCTTCCGTTATCCATGGTTTTTTGCTTTTACTTTTTTGTGGTTTTTTAATTATAGCTTTTTCATATATTTCTTTAAAACCATTTACCAATAGGTTGTATATTTCATCACAATTTGTTAGTTCCATAATATTGCTCCAGTTATACTTCTTAATTAGACAATTAACCATCCTGTTATTAATGACAGATGTCTCATTAATTATATTCTTCTCATATCCATTGTCATTTACTAATTTTAAAGAACATTCAATTAGATTATGATCTGCAAATTTTGTATCTAGTACTTTGACATCACATTGCCATTTCAGTATTCTTACTAGAACATGTTCAATAATAGAGTTAGTAACTTTTCCATTATATATCTCAGTTCTTGTTGAAGAGTTCACTTTTTGAAGGATTCCATTTTGGGCAGCAATCAACAAGTATATATCTTTGTATTTATTTTTTTGGTTTAATAAGTCTATGTTGATATCTCCTAGAATTACCAAATTTTCTCGTTTCTTTTTTTCGCTTCAATATATGATTTTAATGAATTTAAAAAAACCCATCTATATTCTTATTAGGAGGTCTATATATACAGGCAAATGAACACCCATCTGTCTTCGATCCATCTATTAATTGAAATGAACGTGTTATCCCCTCACATTCCTGTAAAAAAAAAACAGTATCAAAAGTAATGTTTAAATTGTTTTTATAAAAAATCATCACTCCTCCGCCCTTTTGGTCTTTTCTTAAAAAACAATGTTTGCTAAATCCATCTAAATTAAACAGTTCTTGTTCTCCCATATTAATGTTCACTTCAAGTAGGATAAACATACCACATGTTTGATCATTATTATGTACGAAAAGTTCAAATTCGTTCCAGTATTTTCTTATACTTCTAATGTTAATAAAATATAATTGAAAAATAAACATTTTGTTAAGAAATAATAACAGTCATCTACATCGAACTGTTGTACCAGGAAAACAGAAGAAAGAAAAATACAGTTTTAAATTATAGTTTCTCAACGTCTTCTTTATGTAAGATATTTTTCACCTTTTCTCTATCACTTTTACGTACAAAAATTTTTCCCTGTTGTACCCATACATATTTTCAATTTCTTTCTTTAGCAACCTGTTTCACCCTGAACAGGAGTGAACGATTTGCACTTGTCAGATTTTCATTAATATAAATATCCTTTAACTGATTGCTATTCCGTGCCATTTCTCGTAACTTTTTTTTACTGAGCAAGAAATTTTGGGTAGCTTTTCTGTTTGTAAATTTAACCATTGTTATTTTATTCCTCCCTACTGAAATGGGATAAGCCGTACTTATATCTTCCTTTGCAAAATTTGTATTCAAAATTTTTGCTAGCTCCTCAATTTTAGGGATAATTTCATCATTTGTATTATATTTTAGACCTGTGATTTCTATATTTTTTAAGCAATTATACTGTTCTAAACTATTCATACGTATAACTAAGTCCTCATTCATTATCTTAATATTCTCATTTTCTAACCATAGTTTGGTGTTTTCATTTTCTAATTTTGTTAATTTACTCTCATAAATTTGTTGTTTCTGTTCAATATCATCAAACTTGTCTGACAAGAAATTTAGACTTTTTATTATTTCATTTACTTCACCAGTTATCTTTTCTATGTATATTTTCAAGTCTAGCGCCGCTTTCTTTAACGGTAGAAGCTGATCAATCTTTTCGTGCAATGCTTGTAGACTCTTCATTTGGCTTGATATAACGGTCTCGTTTTCTTCCTCTTCATTCATTGGGCGTTTGGTTGCTATCTCTCCGGCTCTGACTTGTTTGTTGCTACGACAACTTGCACATTTCCATGATTCTTTTTTCTGTTGTGCCATACCTCGCCACGTTGATTCTGCCAATGAACACCCATAGTGCATACCATTTTTACAAATTGAACATATAGGGTATTCTCCATGGTCCGGTAGGGACTTGAGACAGCGTGGACAATTTTCAGACATAAAGACGACTTATCACTTCAAAGCTGGGCCATAAACTGTACTATCTATCACTAATTAATTTTTCACTGTATCTCTTCAGAACTAAAGATAATAATGATAGATTATTTATTCATATGATGCAGGATGCTGCGATGTAACAATCAATTTTTCTCATTCAATTAATTGTTTAATGAGCCATTGTTGTTTTATATGATCTCAGCAGTAAGTCTATTTTGAATTACAGTTCGATAAAAGAAATTGTCCTTTATAAATAATCTAGGATTATGATTACTGCTTGCCAATTATAGTTCAGATCTGTAGGTATTCCTGAATCTATTGATATAAAATTCTAAGAAATCGATACATAATTACCAAGTGTAAGAGCCATATCTCAGCAGAGCAAAAATCCACATGTCCAATACAATACTAAAACGTTTGTCTTCGAAATCGTCAAGATTTAAATCCTTAAAATTAGTCTTAAAATTAATGATAAGTTTCATTAATAATAATAATAATAATAATAATAATAATAATAATTAAACAGGACAGCACAATTCTAATTCCCAAAAAGAGAATAATGTTTATCATAAAAAATATCTACAAAGGGAAATTTCTTGTTAACTATATCTATTAATTTACTAGCAAAATTTAAGTTCATCACACAAGTCCTGCTAGTGCCCAATAATTCGGAATCCGAATACCAATCAGATCAAGGGTACTTAAAAAGGGTAGATTTTCCCATTTATACATTTATAAGGTATTTAAAAGCACTTTTTAAAAGAATACATTGAAAATCAAACAGCGGGGCCAAGGAGGTGGAGTCAGAAATATAAGTTGTATGAGAGAGAAAACGAAAAAAATTACTTAATTTGGCTTGTAAATGATTTACTACAGATATAAATGGACAAAATTGTGAAATATATTTTTCATAAATACCTCATTTATTCCTGTTACAACCGCAACCATATTGAGATGATACTTGATAAGCTTACCCATATCTTATTCCCTTTGTTATTATGCAGCATTGCAGAACCGAAATTAAATAAATTAATACCGTTAAAACATGAGGAAATATGTATTATTACAGTAAAATGAATAACAAAGATTAATAAACATTTTCCAACTATGACTACAACTAAAACCCCGAAACAACCACATGGCGGTCGCCATGAAACAATGATGACAGAGCGAGAAAAGCGATTGGGTAAAAAAATGAGATTTTTAAATTCTCATAATATGAACACTCATCAAAACTAGAATATTATCTCAATAGCTTACAGAAATATCTGTACGAAAAGAAACATGAAGATGTCGACCAGAAAGAACTGATTCAACCACAAGAAAAGACTCAACCTGAACAAACACCGTCGCCATTATTTGCCTGATTCACCACCGAACCGAATTCCCTAACAACTCTTTTACACACCTGAAGTTCAACGGAAAGCAGCTATGGGGATCCCATGTTTCAAACTGGATTGATGACTCAGTTTCCCCGTCCACCAATCATAAAGACCCTCCTATTGGACAAAGAAGGTTCATATGAGCGCTTCAGGAGATGGACGTACCAAGAGAATTAATTTCTAATCCACTGTATCACTCCTGTCAGCAAGAGGGGAAGAAGAGGAGGAGGTAGTTAAACCAAAGAGATTAATGTTATTATTACTAATATTAATATCGTTGGGTTAAATAAAAAGCAATAACGCACTGGTTTGTGCTAGCTACCACACAAATAAATATAATACTTTTTTAAAAAATAATGTAATAAATTATAATGAATTCGTTAAATTTCTAAAATGTAAAATTCTGAATAAAAAATAAAATTTCTAAGAAAAATATGAAAAACAGGTAGTCCAGGTGATAAACCGGAGCATCTAAACTCTTCTTGACTTGCCTTACCACTGCGGAGCATCACCAGATAATTTAGACTCAAGTTTTTCTTGCCCTTGATGTATAAGCTCTTATGCCCTGTTGCTCTTTTCGACACTGCCGTTGTTCAGTTGTTTCAAACGCTCGTATAGATTTTTCTGTTTTAGTTGAAGAGTTTCTCTGACCAATACTCGTTCTGTCTCTTTCCTTTCCAGACACAAATTTTTGCCAGTAGTCTGAACGTTTGATAGGGAGCTCAAGTGAGACACGCGTGACTCCTATGCATAATCAATAGATGCTGCCTTATAATTATTCTTTCACTGCATCTTCACTTTATGCTCATTATCAAAAATTCTTGAAAACGAACGTTCAGTCAACGCATTGTCAGTATCTCAGTTTCCAAAATATACACTTTCCCACAGAATATAGTCAAAACATATTTTTTGGAAATGTTTCGGAACACGAAATTAGTATTTTTGAAAAGGCTATGTAATGATACAGTATGACAGTCGACCGATCGATGGCGCTCTAATTGCAAAAACAATTCTTTCTCGTAAGTGAAAGTATTTCTACAGCTAAAATGAGGTTAACGTATTCGTTGATTTGGTATTTGACTTTAGTAAAAAAATTACGTTTAGCATAACCCAAGAACAACGACGTGGACGTAGTAGTTTTTTGTTCCCTTCGGGGTGCTTGTTTTTAGTGTGTCCCCTTGCCTCTCACTTATCGGGGTGCTTGTTTCAGGTGAGTCCCCTTGCCTCTCACGATTGGGCCAATAACTTTATTGTAGTAAATGCTCAAATTGTGCACCGTTTACTTCTTTTCAGTAAGCTAATCGATGATAAACAGATTCGATGGAATTGCTTAAATATTCTGCAGGTATTTGGACAACTACATCAATAATTCTCTGACGCAATTCATCTAAATTTTGAGGTTTCGTTTCGTAAACCCGATTTTATAAATAACCCCACAAGAAAAATCAAGTAGAGTTAAATCTGGTGACCTGGCAGGCCATTCGATCGGACGTCTTCGTCCAATCCAACGATCAGGAAAATGTTCATCTAAATAATTACGAACGTTCCGTCCGTGATGATGCGCAGCAACATCTTGCTGAAACCAAACGTGCTGCAAGTTATCGCCAGCAATCTCCCTTAATGCTAGAATTATTTCATTTCGAAGCATGTTTTCATACCTTTGAGCAGTAAGATTACCATCGATAAAGAATGGCCCAATCAAATAATTATTTATTATTCCAGCCCAAACATTTAATCTGTGGATATTGGGTTTTACTCTTTCGCATCCAATGAGGATTCTCGTCTGCCCAATACCTGCAATTATGCCGATAACAAGTACCATTCAAATGAAATGTTGCTTCATCTGAGAATACAATGTTGTAAAGAAAGTCTGGATCTTGATCTATTCTAAGCATCATGTCGTCCCAAAATTCTAAACGTCGGTGGGGATCATCTTCATTTGTCTTATGAACAATTGTCATTTTGTAAAGATGCAATTTATTACTTTTCAAAATCCTGCGGACTAAAGATGTACCAATTTCTTGAGCTTGGGCAGTTCTACGAAGACTACTGTGGGGATTTTCCGTAAATGATAATAAAACTTTCAACGCTTCTTCTTCGTTCGTTGCTGACTTTGGTCTACCTAATTTAGCTCGATCTTTCACAGAGCCTGTAGCTTCAAATCTTGTAACCGTTCTCTCTACAGTCGATTTGGAGATAG
This sequence comes from Rhysida immarginata, assembly GCA_023313115.1. Lineage (NCBI taxonomy): Eukaryota > Metazoa > Arthropoda > Chilopoda > Scolopendromorpha > Scolopendridae > Rhysida > Rhysida immarginata. The sequence goes on along the minus strand of JAHWFO010015471.1, from coordinate 674,494 downwards.
GATACATTCCAATTCGAAAAGTATCATTGAAAATATCTCTTGCTTCCGAGTATGACCATTTTTTTATCATCCCAGCCTAGCATCATCAGTAATGATATTTTTCTTGTTCATTAAGATGAGCCATTCTGAAAGAAAAAACACTTTTTCAAGTCAAATTTTTCTTTACAGATGAAGGTTCATCTGCTTGAATCAACTTAAACAATTGAACTAATGTGTCATTTAAAAAGTACCTACCTTTCTCTTTCTTTTCCAGACAGATAAATTTTTGCCAGTCGTCTGGATGTTTGATAGGGAGCTCAAGTGAGACACGCGTGACTCCTATGCATAATCAGTTGATGCTGCCTTATTAATATTCTTTCACTGCATCTTCACTTTATGCTCATTATCAAAAATTCTTGGAAACGAACGTTCAGTCAACGCATTGTCAGTATTTCAGTTTCCAAAATATACACTTTCCCACAGAATATAGTCAAAATATATTTTTAGGAAATGTTTGGACCTTTTGTGCTACCAAATAAGCTAGGTGATAATCCCAGCGTGGCTCGGACTTTTTTTGGAATAAATTTTGAAATATCTTAAAAATAACACACATGAAAACGCTTAGAATTAATACAGTAAAAATTCTTAATAAAAATTAGAAAAAAAATATTTATAGGCTCACAATGGATGGACCTCTCCAAGGATGCCACTGCTAATCTAAATAATTTCTTTATCACATAATCTTACTTAAGATGTACACTTGATGTTGTTGCAATTCCCTTTCTTCACTCGATGTCTTGAATCAAAAATTGGCTATTCAACTCATTTTGTAGTCTAGCGATCACCAATTCTTCTATTGACCAGCTTACCATTTGCTCAATACCTCACGGAGCTGAAGGAGTGCTTCCTCTGTGGTCTTTCCACTCTTACTCAATAGTCTGCCAACTTTCCATTATCTACAGTTACAAATCATTTTTAAAGATTTTCAAAAAATTATTTACTAAGAACTCTCTTTTCTAAGAAAAGCCTTAATAATTAGAATTCTATACATTGTTACAAATTTTGCCTTTTATTGGTGGTCATGAGATACATATTGTTGATCCCTGCTCAAGAAAAATTGCGAGTTGATACCATTGTTGATATCCTGTTCTTGTATCATCATTTTATGTTCATTGTTATATTTATTTGAAAAGAACTTTCTATCATTACATCGTCATCTTAAGTTCATTGTTATAATGCTTGGAAACCTAAGTTCTGTTATTACATAATCAATTTATGTTCATTGTTATAATTCTTTGAAATGAACTTTCTATCATTGCATCATTTACTGCTCATTGTTATTGGTAAATTGCGCATTTATACCATTGTTGATGCGAACATGACGGGCTTATTGTTGCACAAACTTTGACTTGCATTGTTGGTCCTGAGATATTTATTGTTGGTCTGTGCCAATGACGTATATTAAAGATAGACTCCGAATCCCATTGTTGTAAGTTGAAGCAAATTGGGAAGCTCCATGCCCAGAACTGTCATGGCTGAAAGTGAGTGAAGATGATGCAAAACACATGACTAAACACGAGAGTAGCTGATTAATAAAATTTTTTATAAACAATTTTGATCATGGTTTCAATTTCAATTTCGTGTCGATTGTCTTTCAGTAATGTATTTTCATTTTAGTTACGTATTTTGAATTTATTTTTGTGGAAAATGATTCCTGATTCTTTTTCTTGTCTGTTTGTACAGTTGTACGCAGTTTAACTTCGAGGAATGGTTTTGAATTAATTATTCCTCAGGCCCAAAATCTTCAGAAACAAAGCAGCCAGACAGCTAATTACTCCACGGCTCACTCCTGCCCAGAACAATCATGGCTCAATTTGCTTCACTTTTTGCCGCTGTTAACAATAAGATTCGGAGTCTATCTTTAATATACGTCATTGGTCTGTGCAGAGTATTTGTGAATTGCGTTTTGATACCATTGTTGATATCTATTGTTGCACAAAATTTGTCTTGCATTGTTGGTCATGAGATATTTCTCATTAATATGCCCTGCCATAACCATGAATATCGATTTTTTTATCGATAAGTTTTTTTTCTGAAATCTGAGGTAGAGAGTGATTTTCCTCATAGTTTGAAGATCAAGTATGCAAAATTTCATCAAGATCGGAATAAAACTGTAGATTTGTATTCAATACCCACAAACAAACGTCCTTCTTTATACAGGGTGTTTTTGAATTGAGTACAGATTTTTTGGGAGATGATAGAAGAGGTCCTTAGAATTTTTTTTGTCATATGAACATGGGGTCCCCGCAGCTCCGTTTACTTACAATACTACATTGAACAATCAAATGACACCGGGACTCAGTGTGCGTTGGTAGGCCTAGATTATTTTATTTTTACCAATTAACAAAAGCAATCTACTGTAATAACTTCTAAAGTAATTATTTGCAAAGAAATTTCAAGGTGCACGTGCTTGTTTGTTGAAAAGTCTTAGGACAAACTTCGTCAAGCAGATTCCATGGTATCCAACCCCTTTGTAAAATATGATTAGTCCATATGTAAATGAACTAATCACATTCTGGGAAAGCAGTAGGTAAAGATTTGCTTTAAAAGTTCGCTTGATGTGTTAATTGTTAAAAATAAAATAATCTAGGCCTACCAACGCACACTGCGTCCCGGTGTCATTTGATTGTTCGATGCAGTATTGTAAGTAAACGTAGCTTTGGGGACCCCATGTTCATATGACAAAAAATACTTCTAAGGACCTCTTCTATCATCTTCTAAAAAATCTGTACTCATTTCAAAAACACCCTGTATACAGGGTGATTTTCATCGAATGTAAAATACTTAAAGGGGGTATTATAGAGGTTAAGATAAACACAAAATGTTCTATGAACATGGGTTCAAATATGAACGATAACTGAGATATGAACAGAAATAAAAATGCCGCCACCAAGATCAACAAGTTAATAACTCAG
>JAHWFO010015471.1:628281-666540 GCA_023313115.1 Rhysida immarginata | reverse complement strand
AATGGTATCAGCACGCAATTCACAAACACACTGCATGAACCAACAATGTATATCTCATGACCAAGAATGCAAGGAAAAGTTTGTGCAACAATAGGCCCATTGTGTTCTCATCAACAATGGTATCAACGCGCAATTCACCAATAACAATGAGCACAGAATGATGATGTAATGTTAAAGCAATCTTTCCAAGAATTATAACAATGAACATAAAATGATGATGTAATATGGATAAGTTTCAATTTGTAACAATGCATAGAATTCCTGTTATTCAGGCCTTTCTTAGAAAAGAGAGTTCTTAGTACTTAACAATTTCTTGAAAACCTTTAAAAATGATCAGTAACTGGAGATAATGGAGAGTTAGCACACTATTGAGAAAGAGTGGAAAGACGACAGAGGAAGCACTCCTTTAGCTCCGTGATGTATTGAGCAAATGGGAAGCAAGTAAATAGAAGAATCGGCGACCACTACACTGCACAAAGTGATGAATGGCCAAGTTTTGCTTCAACACATCGAGAAAACAGTGGAAATTGCAACAACACTAAGTATACATCTGAGGTAAGATTACGTGAGTAAGAAATTATTCAGACTAGCAGTGGCATCCTTGGAGAGGGCCAGCCATTGTGAGCCTTTAAAAAGATTTTTTTCGAATTTTTATTAAGAATTTTTACTGTATAATTTCTAAGCATTTTCATGTGTTTATTTTTAAGATATTGCAAAATTTAATTTAATTTTTTGAGATTGTTCTGTTTACATCCAAGTTTAATTATCCTGGGCAACGCCGGTACCTTTGCCAGTCTTCTATATTGATAAAGAAGGATGTTTGTGGGTTTGTTTGTTTGTTTTTTTATACAAATCTACAGTTTTATTCCGATCTTGATGAAATTTTGCATACTTGACCTTCAGGCTTTTCTTAGAAAAGAGATTTCTTATGCACCATTGTGAGCCTTTAAAAATTTTTTTTTTCGAATTTTCATTAAGAATTTTTACTGTATTAATTCTAAGCATTTTCATGCGTTCATTTTTAAGATATTGCAAAATTTAATTTGATTTTTTGAAATTGTTCTGTTTACCTGCATGTGTAATTATCCAGGGCAACGCCGGGTACCTTTGCTAGTAGATATTTAAAGAAGGATGTTTGTTTGTGGGTTTCTTATGCAAATATACAGTTTTATTTCGATCTTGATGAAATTTTGCATACTTAACCTTCAAACCATGAGGAAGGTCACTGTCTACTTCAGATTTCGAAAACATAATAATAATTGATAAAGATTTGATATTCATCGTAATGGCAAGGCATATTAATGAAAAATATCGCATGACTAACCATGCAAGGAAAAGTTTGTGCAACAATTGGTATCAACACGCAATTCACCAATAACAATGAGCACAATTATTCAAAGAATTATAACAATGAACATAAAATAATGATGCAATGACAGAACATTCGTTTCCAACAATTATTAATAATGAACAGTTATTAATTCCAAAATAATTAATAATTAATTTATTTTTATTTTGATTAATTATTTTTGTTTATTATACAGGGTGTGCCAACAGAAGTGGAACGGTCGAATATTTCGCGAAATTTACATCGGATCGAAAATCTGAAAAACACGTGTTCAATATTTTTAAAAAATCTATCGAATGACACCAAACACGACCCCCACCCCACTCCCGCGGGTGGAGCGAGGGGAAACTTTGAAATCTATAATGGAAACCCCCATTTTTTATTGCAGATTCGGATTCTACGTGATAAAGTGAACAAGTTATAACTGAAATTTTTTTTTGATTCGCGTAAGATGGCGCTGTAATCGCAGAAAAACAAGTACAGATCAGAAGTCTGCAAACGGTCAAATTTCTCTGGACATACGCTTTGGAACACAAAATTAGTATTTTTGAAAAGGCTTTCTAATGATACAGTATGACAGTCGACCGACTGATGGCGCTATAATTGCAAAAACAATACTTTCTCGCAAGTGAAAGTATTTCTATAGCTAATATGAGGTTAACGTCTTTCGTTGATTTTGTATCTGACTTTAATAAATAAACTACGTTTAGCATAACCCAGGAACAACGACGTGGACGTAGTAGTTTTTTGTTCCCCTCGGAGTGCTTGTTTTTTGTGAGTCCCCTTGCCTCTCACTTATCGGGGTGCTTGTTTCAGGTGAGTCCCCTTGCCTCTCATGATTGGCGCCAATAACTTTATTGTAGTAAATGCTCAAATTGTGCACCAGTTACTTCCTGTCAGTAAGCTAATCGATGGTAAACAGATTCGATGGAATTGTTTAAGTATTCTGCAGGTATTTGGACAACTACATCAATTATTATCTGACACAGTTCATCTAAATTTTGAGGTTTCGTTTCGTAAACCCGACTTTATAAATAACCCCACAAGAAAAAATCAAGTGGAGTTAAATCTGGTGACCTGGCAGGCTATTCGATCGGACCTCTTCGTCCAATCCAACGATCAGGAAAATGTTCACCTAAATAATTACGAACGTTCCGTCCGTAATGAGGTGCAGCACCATCTTGCTGAAACCAAACCATCTCCCTTATTGGTGGAATTATTTCATTTCGAAGCATGTTTTCAAAATCCTGCGGACTGAAGATGTACGAATTTCTTGAGCTTGGGCAGTTCAACGAAGACTACTGTGAGGATTTTCTGTAAATGATAAGAAAACATTCAACGCTTCTTCTTCGTTTGTTACTGACTTTGGTCTTCCTAATTTAGCTCGATCTTTCACAAAGCCTGTAGCTTCAAATCTTCTAACCATTCTCTCTACAGTCGATTTGGAGATAGGATAAATTCCAATTCGAAAAGTATCATTGAAAATATCTCTTGCTTCCGTGTATGACCTTTTCTTATCACCCCAGCCTACCATCATCAGTAATGATATTTTTTCTTGTTCATTAAGATGGGCCATTCTGAAAGAAAAAACACTTTTTCAAGTCAAAACTTTCATTATAGATGAAGGTTTATCTGCTTGAATCAACGTAAACAGTTGAACTAATGTGTCATTTAAAAAGTACCTACCAAATGGATGAAGCACAAAAAATCACAACAAAAATAGTCCACTTTTTGTTTACCTATTTATTAATAAAGAAAAGAATTTGTTTACAAGCGGAAAGAATAAGAAAGAGTATTTTGAAGGATTTTATTATGTGAATTTAAACGATGATATTTGCATTTTGTAAAATGAAAATACATACTATCATTGTTAGATATTTTTTCACAAATCTTATTTTCCATGAAAACAAAACCATTCATCAAGAATTAAACAATGTTACAATATTGCATTAAAATACTGTATTAAGTATGTTAGTTATTTTAATTGTTTAAATATTTTCATTGAAAAAATTGATTTCCTCTTAATTATACCCACGGGGGTGGGTGAGGGTGGATATTTTTAAGTACTGAATACAGTTTTACACGTAGAATCTAAATCTGCAATAAAATGGGGGTTTCCATTTAAGATTTCAAAGTTGGCCCCGCTCGACCTCTGTGGGTGGGGGGTCGTGTTTGGTTTCATTCGATAGATTTTTGAAAAATATTGAACACGTGTTTTTCAGTTTTTCGATCCGATGTAAATTTCGCGAAATATTCGACCGTCCCGCCTCTTTTGGCACACCCTGTATCTTATTTTTTATTTAATTTGTATTTTTTATTTAATAACTATTATTTTTTGTATTCCAGGGTTCTTGTGTCTCGTCCTTCTCTTAATATATACCTGTTCGTAATAATGAACAGGAAATGGAGATAGATAGAGCAGTGTCTCTCGATGAGGCAAAGGAGGTACACATGTCTTCCTTCAGCTCCCTAACAAGAGTTCAGACGATTGGGAAAAATGTGTGTGTTTCTTTGTGTGCGTGAGTTTGTATTTACCTACAAGCGTAATTATCCCGGGCAATGCCGGGTCCTCTGCTAGTCTTCTATACATACGAGGTCTGTTCAAAAAATACGTAGACTGACGTCATAAAACAAAATATACTTTATTCAGAAGTTACACATCTGGGTCCCCTTCAAAGTACTCTCCTCCCCGACGCACACACTTATCCCAACGTTGTTTCCACTTTTGGAAACAGTCCTGGAACGCTTCTTTTGTGATGTCCTTCAGCGCCTTCGTCTCATTTGCCTTTGTGTCGGGAATCGTCTCAAATCTCCTTCCTTTCAAAGGTCTTTTGAGTTTGGGAAACAAGAAGAAGTCACAAGGAGCGAGGTCAGGTGAGTAGGGTGGGTGAGGAAGAACAGTGATCGAGTGTTTGGCCAAAAACCCTCGAGTTCTGAGGGTTGAATGGGCTGGAGCGTTGTCGTGATGAAACAACCAATCACCACTCATCCACATTTCTGGCCTTTTACGCCGGATAGCATCCCGCAGACTCAAATTTCCCAAAAAATTTCACAGCAACTCTTTGCTCGTTCAAGTCACTCATTCTAAAAATCCGCCAAACGAAAAAAACACACTTCACAAACAACCGCAAAGCTAATCAACCAATACTGATATTTGCAATCAAAAAACTGCCTTGTAATCAGCGGATCTGTCAGAAGAATGCGACACCAAGCGATTTTGATTGGGACCAACAGGGCCCACGCAATTCAAACAGTCTACGTATTTTTTGAACAGACCTCGTATAAAGAAGGATCTCTGTTTGTTTGTGGGTTTGCTTGTTTTTTTATACAAATCTACAGTTTTATTCCGATCTTGATAAAATTTTGCATCCTTGACCTTCAAGCATCAGGAAGGTCACTGTCTACCTGAGATTTCGGAAAAATAATAAATATCGATAAAAAATAGATATCCATGGCTATGGCAAACCATATTAATGAGAACTATCTCATGACCAACAATGCAAGGCAATGTTTGTACAACAATAGGCCCATCGTGTTCGAATCAACAATGGTATCAATGCGCAATTCACCAATAACAATGAGCACAGAATGATGATGCAATATGGATAAGTTTCAATTTTTAACAATGCATAAAATTCCTGATATTCAGACTTTTCTTAGAAAGGGGAGTTATTACGCATCATTGTGAGCCTTTAAAAAAATTTTTTTCGAATTTTTATTAAGAATATTTACTGTATTAATTCTAAGCATTTTCATGCGTTTTTTTAAGATATTGCAAAATTTAATTTGATTTTTTGAGATTGTTCTGTTTACCTGCATGTGTAATTATCCCGGGCAACGCTGGGTACCTTTGCTAATAGATATATATAAGATATATTTTACGAAAAATCTATATATATATAGATTTTTATCAGTTATTTTTATGTTTTCGAAATCTGAAGTAGACGGTTAAGTTTGAAGGTTAAGTATGCAAAATTTCATCAAGATCGGAATAAAACTGTAGATTTGTATAAGAAACCCACAAACAAATCTACAGTTTTATTCCGATCTTGATGAAATTTTGATATTTATCGTAATGACAAGGCATATTAATGAGAAATATCTCATGACTAACCTTGCAAGGAAACGTTTGTGCAACAATAGGTATCAACAATGGTATCAACATGCAATTCACAAACACTCTGTACAGACCAACAATATATATCTGAAGAAAATTGTGGCTAATTTATTTTAATACATTTATTATATTTAAAAAAAAGTATATAATTATATAAAACTGAAATTATTTATATATGTGTGACATACAATTTTACTGTATAAAAAATTTAAAACAATAAATAGACGAATAGAATATACATACCTAAAATAAGTCATAAATTGAAAAAGGAGAACTGTGATTAATTTATTTTAACACAATTAAATTGAAAAGAATATAAACATGTTATTAATATAATCATAAATAGAATTTTACTTAATATAATTTAATGCAAAGTTGAAAAAATAAACAGGTACTTATTTATATAAATGAAAATAGAATTTACTGAATATTATTGATTGAATAGAAAATAGTAAATAAATTTATTTTAAATACATTTAAAGAAATTAAAATGTATAATAAAAAAGACATTAAAATATATTGAGAAACAACCGAGTCATACGAGCAGTCACTCGCAAACCCAAGCTATTCTCTGCATGAGGAGCTCTGTCAGTTTTCTTGTGCTCAATGTATTGGGTTGCCGAGGTCTATAATTTTTAATGGGTCCTAAAATTCTATTCAGGTTTTGTATAATAGTTATTGGGAACTATGACCCTAATAATTTTTTCAACTCTCTACACTGAGCATCTCTCTACTGAGATGTGCATAAAATTTTTTAAAGGCTTTAAAAAGTCTTGTTGTTATTTCAAGAAGGTCAATAACAGCAAAATCACCTTCGTGGTAATTAAGCCCATTTGGTAAAATGTGGTTTGCTGTTTTTAAATATTCATCATCGGTTGTACTTAATTGAAGTCAGCTTAATGGATAGAATATAGATTCTCCCATCACTCTACCGGGTCCTCTGGTCCAATACAGGCCTGAAAAAGTAATGTGCACGGCTTTATAGAGGGTAACAAATGTGAGTGAGTAATGAATATATATCCATTCAGACAATTAAACCAACTGAGTCTATGTAACCTAATGCTAAAAAGTGCAAAGAAATACGTTACTTTTTGAGGTAAAATCATTTATAAAAACGTGGATTTAAAACTTTAAACAAATAAAACTTACCTATAAGTATTAAGAGCAACGTGCAGTTCATTTTCAAGACTAGCAATTGTTGAATAATTTTGGGCTGATTTTGAAAGCATTAAGAAATATTGCACTATACCTAGGCGTGGTGAATTAGTATAAATATTGCTAATACTTGTGAAATACCTATGTAAAATTAAATTAAACACAGCTAAGTACTTTTGAAGAGAAATAAAATAAAACACAGTCTGCTTTGTATGGAGTAAAAATGAATTGGGTGTGAAAGAATTGAAATCTACCCAAACAAAATGAATAATACGAAAAATACTCACTGCAAAAGAAAAATTGTAATAGAATTCTTAAATGTGCTGTATTGAAATAAGCAAATAGTGTTTTAAAGCAGACCAATGTAAAAACAGAATCTGGAAAAGTGCACTAATAGGATAACCTAATATTTATACAAAGCATAAAAAATAAATTATCATACATCACAAAATTTAACCAATGAGATGATGCTGTTATGATTCATTCTCTTGTTGAACCCTTGAAGAAATACTGAAGAACTAATGGCATGAATATGCATTGATAATATGAATTAGAACTATGGATCAAAAGTCTGTTAAAAACATCTCAATTATTACTTGTTGAGCTGAATTATGCGAGTATGAAAATAAAAGAGAGTGAAGTAAAAGTGAAATTTTTATAAAAATACTTGTCAATAAAAATGCTCACATATTTGAATGTTATAGAGAAAGCTGTATACGAGTTTGAATGCTTAAATTATAATGAAAATTAAACTTTTGTTGTTGTTATCACCATAACATAGTATTAACAATTTTCTAAACAATAAAATATATCGAGAATTTCATTACCTATGCTTGGAGATGCTTCTCCAGTTAATAATTATTATTATTTACTTGTGAGTTCACCACTTTCTGATGGTTTGGAGTGGAGAAATTCTCGTTCTGCGGGCCATGTTCCCGTCTCCCATTAGGCTTTCAACCTTGACAACTTGGTTGTCTTTAAGACACCTTGAGAGAGCTTGGCTGTCCGTGGTGTCTGCGATAGCCCAATTTTTTTTTTTATTTATTTATTTATTTATTTATTTATTTATGAAAAGAAAAAAACTTTTACAATGACCCAGTCCAGAGCCGGTATGGCCTCTAGGCCGACAAGTGCGGTCTCCGGAGGGTAAAGCATAAATAAAAATAGTAGCTTATTAATTATCTGGAATTTTTATAAGAATTAATATTAGTAGATTTTATTATGCAAAATTTATGTTAGTATTAGAGTATGAATAGAGAATTTAATATGTTAGTCGAGAAGGGGCATTAGGGGTTAATTGAGTTTAGGAATGATTTTATGTTTCTTTTAAAGGAAGCTGGGTTTGGGGCTTGTCTTAAATACTCTGGCAAGATAGCCCACCATATTATTCCTGCATGGGAGATGCACTTACTTTGGTAGTGACGCTTGGCGAATGGGCAACGTATTGAGGAGGCAGATCTAGTGGGGTAAGGGTGAAAATCGCATTGAAACTGTATTATTGGTGGATTAGGAACATATAGATAGCCATTAATTATCTTAAAAATGAATGATAGAAGCTGCTGGATATAAATTTGATTTATTGTTAGTATTCGGAAATGTCCAAAGTAATGAGTTACCGAATATAGATTAGGAATTTTTAAAAGTATTCTAAAAAACCTTTTTTGTATGCGGAAGATTCTGGTTAGGTTAGTATTAGAAGTAGAACCCCAAAATTGAACACCATAACATAGTGATGAATGATAAGTGTATTGTATAGTAATAATAAAATTTCAGTAGGGAGATATTGGTGTTGTGATATTGTACCTAATCTTTTACTAAGAGTCTTGGATAATTCATTTATGTGATAATTCCAGGAAAGGTCAGGTGATAAATGTAATCCTAGGTATTTAAAAGTATTAGTAGGAGATAAAAGGATTGAATTGTAATAAATTAGCAACTTGTGAGGGACAGAATGTTTATTTTTTTGGGCAAACATCATGTATTTGGTCTTGTTAAGATTTAAAGATAACTGGTTTATTTGGATCCATTTATTTAAAATGGCTAGCGAGTGATTGATAGATTCTTGGATACTTGTAATGGAAGTGTCAGCATAAGAGAGAGTCACATCATCCGCATAGAGGATAACAAAAGAAGGCAAAAGTATGTATGAAAGGTCATTTATGAAGAGGTTAAATAGAAGCGGGGATAATATGGAGCCTTGAGGGACACCATGATTACGTACTAAAGTCGAGAAAGATTTATTTCCAATAGCTAATGTATATTGTCGATCAGATAAAAATTCAATTAACCAATTTAGGGGTGGGCCACGTACGTTATAAAAGTTAGTGAGTTTGTGTATTAAAAGGTGCAGCGGGATGGAATCAAAGGCTTTTGAGAAATCTAGAAATATAGAGACTACGTATTTGTTATCTACCATATTTGAAGTAATATATTCAAACAATTTGTAGCAAGCTGTCTCAATACCGTGTTTTGGTGAAAAACCATGTTGCGCGGAAGAAATTAATTTATTATTAAATACATAGTCAGATAATCGGCAAAAGTAAAGTTTTTCAAAAACTTTAGAAAAAACAGGTAGAATTGAAATTGGCCTATAATTACGGACTACCTTTTTTAGAGACTGGGATGATTTTGGCTTGACGAAGACATTTAGGGTAGGTACCGTAAACTAATGAATTATTAAAAATATAAGTGAGGGGGAGGAGTAGACTAGAGGATACAGTTTTTATTATGTCAGCACGAAATCCTAAAGGGTCAATTGTGGTAGAAGGTTTTAGTTGGCGAAAAATGTTGGCAATTTCTTCTGGGCAAGTAGGAGAGATAAAGAATGAAAAGGATGTAGGGGGAGTATTGTAAGGATAATGTAAGTCAGAATTGGATATATTAGGAGCGGGGGGTAGTAGAGACTTTAAAAATTCTGTTAAGGAGGAAGAAGTAATACTGGAAGGGTCAGAGAATGGTATAGATGATGATGGTGGGCCACGGATAAGTTGGTTTAATGCTCTCCATTTATGCTTACAATTTGAGATTTTGTGAAAAAAGCGGGTATAGAATTCTTGCTTTGTAGATTTAATGATGTTGCGTGTGAAATTTGAGAACGATTGGAATTTAGATTTAGTACGTTGACAAGGGTTACGGCGGAATTTTTGATACAGTGCATTCTTATGTGTTATTAGGTTGAAAATATAATTATTCATCCAGGGTTTGCGGAAGGGATGACTAGGTTTAGGAGGAGAAGGGAAAACAAAAGGAAAATAGCGATTAAGCCCCAAGGTAATGTGAGTCAAAAATTTTTCCATTAAGATATTAGTATCTACATCATTATTGAAGATACCTAGCCAGTCAGTTAGCTCTAGATAGGAATGAAAAATTGCTAATCTAGGAAATGTAACTAATCTGTGTTTACTGACAGGAGTTGATGAATTAGGAATTGATACTGGGACAGAGAGATAAAAAATTGGGAAATGATCTGATATAGCTAGGTCAATGGACCCACCGAGGCTATTATCAGAGAGGGTTGTGAAACACTGATCAATGGCTGAGTATGTTTTGTAGGCAGTGGAATAATGGGTAAAAGAGGGAATTACTTGAGTAAGCCCAGAGCAATGCATTAGATTTAAAAAATTCTCTAGACTAGGGGATGATTTTGAAAAATCAATATTAAAATCACCCATGATAAATAATTTCTTATTTGTTGAACAGAGATCTAATAACATAGAAGAAATATAATTTAGAAAAATTGAAAATTCACCAGAAGGTGGGCGGTAAATTATAGAAATGGTTAAATTTTTGTTAACTGAAATCGTTAAGATCTCATAATTGGGAGTAATTTCTGTATATTTAGAACAAGCAACAAAGTGTAAAGAATTTGAAATATATAATACAATGCCTCCTCCTTTCTTTTGTTGACGACTAATAGCAGTGCATGTATAACCATCAATGGTGGGGACTTCAGATGTGGTATGGGTCCAAGTTTCCGTTAATGCTATTACGTGTGGGGGAATTTTAAGCAAAGATAGGGATAAGAGGAAAGTGGTGAAATTTGCCTTGATGCTACGAATATTTAAGCAATATAAAAATAAGTGGTGTTTAAAGGAGTCTGGGAAATGATTAGTTATAAGTGTGTTAAAGTTATCAAGTGAGATGGGTTTGTCAAAGGACGACATAAGAAAGAAGTTAATTGTTTAACAGAATAGAAATGGTATCTCCAAAAAAAAACATAAAAATATAGGAAAAATAAAAATAAAATATATTAATTAATCAATACGTTCGAGGTCATTTAAGGAGCGAATTGTAACGAGATTTTCAGCCGAATTTTTCACCATTATCTTCCCATTTCGTGACCATGCATTACGGGAACCAAATTTAGTTTTAGCGGTCATTAGTAGACGAAATCGGTATGGTGTTAAGTCCTCAACCAGGCCAAGAGTTGAGCCTCTTAACTTACTCCGGTTTTTTAAAATCAGATCCTTCTTAATGGTGGAAGAAAGTTGCATGATGATTGTGCGTGGTTTCGTCGAAGTACGAGAGCTGAGTCTGTGGATTGCAAGAAAGTCAGAAGAGGACAATTTAACGTTCAGCTTTGATGAGAATAGTTCACAGCATTTGTCGAGTAGATTCTCAGTGGGCTCTTCCGGGAGATTGAAAAGGCGAATGTTTGTACGCCGGGAATACTGCTCGATATCGTCAATCTGAAGTTTTAAAAGATCCGTCTGAAAATTATCATTGATAGAAGTGGGGAGATCCGGGAGGTTAACTGGAGTAGATTGGGCTAAGGACTGCTCAATAGTGGTAAGACGAGAGTCAATTTCTTTTAATCGTGATTCCGATGCAATAATGCGGCCTCTAAGTTCAGATAGAACATCATCAAGTTTTTCAGTGAACTTTTGCAGAATCAGATCTGCAAGGTGATCTAATGTTTCAGAGTTGGAAAAGTACTTAATTATACTTTTCTCAATAGAGGATTTGATGATCTCAGTTGACATTTTAACAGGAGAGTCAGAAGGAGTATTTCTAGTTGATGGTTTCCTAATTTGATTCTTTTCATCTCTCAATGGCATGATGGGAAGTTGGGCGCTGTATTTAAATTAGGAAGATTCAAGAAGTAGATCATTGTAGAAACATCAAAATAAAAATGACACCATTTCAATCTGTATGTGTTCAATTAACCAATCTGGATATTCATTCTTGAGGTAAAAAAGATCTAACTTCAAAGGCTGAAGGAAGAAGTTTAAAGCAACAATGCTAACAATATTATCTTTATATTTTTAAACAACCAGCTTAGGAAAGTCTAAACACTGAACTGTGGATTGTTTGATAAAATGAGTTCTTTTCTTTATCCAAATTTGTAAAATACTAACTTAAAATATCCATGGAACGAGAAATTGGTAAAGGCATCGGCTATGATAGTCGAGGTTCCTGGTTCGAATCCGGGTCGCAGAATTTTTCCTTCCATTTTTCAATTGAAAAATCATTACTCCCGTTGTTGTTACATTATTATTACTATTATTATTAAAACTAGCAGAGGTACCCGGCATTTTAGGTAAACAAAACATTAAGTTAAAGTTTAATTCCCAAATAGTTAAAAAATAAATCAATCAATACAACACAGAGCAAAGAGGCTATGCATTCTACGAAAAATACGAAAAACAGGAATCCTAAGTGATATCCCGGGAGTTTATCTAAACTCTTCTTCACTTGCCTCGTCACAGCAGAGCATCACCAGATACTTTAGACTCAAGTATTTCTTGCCCTTGACGTAGAGCTCTTATACCCTCTTGATTTCTTCGAAACTCCCGTTGTTCAGATGTTTCAAATGCCCGTATAGCCCTTTCTGTTTTAGTTGCAAAGTTTTTCTGAACAATACTCTTTCTTACTATTTCCTTCTCATTAGTCCTTTAAGTCTCCATTATCTGCAGTTATTGATCATTTTAAAGATTTTTTTTCTATAACCGGAAACAGTCAGGGAATCCTAAATTCCAAAATTTTGAAAAATGTCAATAATATCCTTTCATGACAGCCTTTTTTTTGCCTGCTGATGATCAGGTAATATCAAGGGAAATTCAGGGAATTTTACGAAATCTTTTTGCTAGTCACCCTATCATTCCTATCCTTTTTTATAATTTGAATCTCATATGCGTTATCCTGTCCTATCCCAACACGTCTTCTAATTAATCTCATTTGTTCTCTTCTTGTTTTTCAGCCAATACCGTATTACTATTCCCTATGCAAACTATATATAAACCCGTCCATTAGTACTATTATTTTTTAATTATTTTTGCTTATTATATCTTATTTTTTATTCATTTGTATTCTTAAATAATAACTATTATTTATTGTATTCCAGGGTTCTTGTGTCTCATCCTACTCTAAATACATATCCGTTCATTGTTCTCCGAGACCCGTACCCTGTGATTCTATTTCTTCCCTCACTGTTTTCCTCTCATATTCTTTTGTATATCTATATTGTCTTGTCCATTTCTATCCAGTATGCCTGTTCTCTCTCTCTCTCTCATGTTGCTATCCTTAGTGATTCTATGTTAAAGTATTTCCCCACACGTGTCCCAGTTAATTCCTCCCACTCCCTGTTTTTCCGCTCTCGTAGTGGTTACACCTTTTCGGATATCCCAACATTCTTACAAGACATCTCATCCGGCATTGAACATCTCATCATTCAGATAGGCACGAACAATATCTCTCCATCAATTAACAGTCCTGAAACTGCCATTCAATCCCTTTTACAGCAACTCACTATCATCTTCTCCACCAACAAAGACATCCAAGTCACTTTATCATCAGGCCTACCACGCTACATAAATCTCCACAGACCCTTACATTCACAGAACACCTCGCGACTTAATAAAATCATTGCACACTTCAATAAAATAGCACATATTCTATCCAGCACTTCTAAACGATTTCACTTTTTACAACACGGCACACTCTCTCCTAGTCACCTTTGCAGGGATGGGCTACATCTTTCACACAAGGATTTAAATCTAATTTCACAAAACATACTTAGTTATTGTCAACCTCTTGCCAAACTCAACCTTATCTCCAACACTACACAAGACACTGACAACCAGACAACATGCAACATCTCCGACAACACCCCCTCACCATCTGTTTCTTCGTCAAGCCAAAATCATCCCAGTCTCTAAAAAAGGTAGTCCGTAATTATAGGCCAATTTCAATTCTACCTGTTTTTTCTAAAGTTTTTGAAAAACTTTACTTTTGCCGATTATCTGACTATGTATTTAATAATAAATTAATTTCTTCCGCGCAACATGGTTTTTCACCAAAACACGGTATTGAGACAGCTTGCTACAAATTGTTTGAATATATTACTTCAAATATGGTAGATAACAAATACGTAGTCTCTATATTTCTAGATTATATCACACGCAGCTCTACAAAATTACGATCAACACAAAACATATGACTAACAGCCACCCAATCTCCTGCTTTTTTCCAGCTCCATAAGCTATGCAACAAGCTCTGTACCTACATGCTCACAAAATCACCTTTTCCCATTACATTACTCTCGGCGCAATCCTCAAAGGTTTGGTCTCTGCCCCAAGCATCCAATTAGGCCCCTTACCCTCTCCCACTCTGTCGCAAGTTTATTCCACTGTTTCTGTCTCTCAGTAACCATTGCTCAGGCATTTGCACAAGCCTTTTTCAGGCCATCACCCAACACGACTTTCTCCCTTCTCTTAATCCCCTAGATATTGATGATTTCATTTGCAAAACACTTGATTTTCTTAATTCCAAAAAATATAATTAATTTCAGAGAGACCGTATGTCATTCCCTAATAAAACCGATTTTCTCTCGAATCCTTTATCCGCCTATTTTCTGAACTCCCTGTCTAAAAACGATCCACCTCCCTCTACCAGCTTTAGCTCTTCTACTCTTGGCATAACCACGGTTATTAATCTTTTGACCACTAAGTTTCATCTCTCGAAATCAGAACCCTTTCTAAAGGCCTTTTCTTCTGTTCCACTCCTAATACCATTGACACTTGATATCATTTCCTCTGTCGATAGTTTCAGCAATGCCCTCAGATCACGTCCATCCATCTGCATGAATCCTTATAATACTAATCCTGCTACCGGGTCAACCTTCCATATTCCCAGCAACTGGACCCTCCTCATGATATCAATCCTGATCTTGAGGTTTACATCAAGTCCATACAAAATGACATCCTCTCCATTACTAAAAACATTAAAACATCTCTTCCTAACCTCACCAATAACAAATTTCTTTGTATCAAGCACCTTATTAATAACCCTGATATAACAATTTAGCCCGCAGACAAAGGGGGCACTCTTGTTGTTATGAATACCTCTGACTACATTAACGAAGCTAATAGACAACTCTCTGATCTAACGTTCTACAAGAAACTAACCTCCGACCCTGCTGACACGTTCAACACCGAACTTAAAAATATCCTCTTTCGGCTTGAATCCTCCTCCGAAATCAATAAAAAAAACCGCCTCCTCCTCGTTTCTAAATTCAGTTCCCTTGGTCGTTTCAATCTTCTTCCTAGGATTCATAAACTGGCAATCCTGGCCGTCCAATCATCTCTTGTAGGTACACCCTCTCTGAGCCACTTTGTGCTTATGTCGACACCACATATGCCACATCCCATCCAGTCTTTCTTCCTATTTCAAAGACACTAACGATTTTCTCTCCCATATTCAGCGCCTTAACGACTCTAATTACGATTTAAAGAACGTCTTACCCTGCATACTTAATGTCTTTTCTGTCTACACTAACATTCGTCATGATGATGAGATTGAAGCTGTTTGGAACAGTCTCAAGTCTAACAAACCTTTCCAAGTTCCTTCTACTCACACCATCTGCCTTCTCCTTCACATCATCCTCACCTCCAATATCTTCACTTTTAACAATGAGTATTACATCCGGTCCAGTGCCTACTATGGGCTCCAAAATGCCTCACAACTATGCCAACATTTATATGGGGGAAGTGGAAACCAAAATGCTTTCTACGTCTCCCTTAAAGCCGTTGGTCTGGCTGCAGTATATTGACGAAGTTTTCCTGGTCTGGCGACATAATGAAGACTCTCTCTATCTTTTATAATCCATTCTAACTCCATCCATCCCTCTATCAAGTTTTCTCACAATTATTCTATCACAACTTTTTTTTTGGATGTCTCTATCTCTATCACTAACAACAGATTGTCTACTAATCTCTATAAGAAGTCCACTGACAGGCACCAGTACTTAAACGATAGCTGCCATCGACGCCATTTCGAGGATAACATCCCTTTACTGATGATTTATCGATATTGTGAATTTCTATCAACACCATGTTTGCCAATGACGTCCGCTCGAGGTTGGTATTGCTCATTTGTCTGTTTTTACTGTTGAGCAGAGGTCAGTTAACTCACATCCATAGAATATGTAATAATCAGTCTGATAAGGAGTTCCATGCTAACGACCTTACCCACTCCTTAAAAGTAAGAGGCTACCCCAAATCTGTCATACGCCCTTCTATCTATAAACATCGCAATTCCTGTTCTAACAACAATCCTAAACCTTCTCCAGCCATGGCAACATCTACGTTAGTTCTTTCTTATCATCCAACCCTCAATATTATTAAAATTATCCTAAGGAAACATCAACATATAATTGACAACTCTCCTCTAATCCATTCCATTCTACCCGATCCACCTAAAGTTTCTATTAAACGGACATCTAATTTTAAAGATATTCTGGTCCATGTTGCTATTACTAAACTACGCACTTCCACTAAGGGATGTTCTCCTTGCAATGAAAAGCGTTTTGGCGTTTGCCATTTTCTTAACCCTGCTACCTCCATTTCCAGCAGTGCTTCCTCCTTTACTTTCAAAATTAACCATAACCTGACATGCACTTCTCACAACCTAATATACCTGTTACATTGCAAAGTACGCCAGAAACAGTATGTTGGTGACACTGGCAATACCATACGTTCCAGATTTGCCGGAGATAAAGTCGACATCCTTAGGAATGCTGACACCCCTGTCACTAAACACTTTAATTCCCCCGGCCACTCTTTACAGGCCACCAGCCTTTATATTCTTCGTAGTAACTTCCATAACAAAAAAGAGAGAAAGCAATTCGATTCTTTTCTTATTTCGAAATTCAATTCCCTCACCCCTTAAGGCATTAACCTTAGCAAAGGCACCATTCCCTCATTATCTTTTCCATATCCCTCTCCAACTTCAGCTATTCCTTTATTTGTCATAAGCTTTCTGGGCGCTTTTCTTTTCCCCTTTTTTCTTAATATTTTATTTCCTCTTCTTAATGTTCTTTCATATTTTTCTACCTCTTTGTTCATTTTGTGTCCGTCCCTGCACACTCTTTTTCTCATTGACTTCTTGTTCTGTTTTATTTCAGTGACCTTTGGCATGGTGCTGTTATATGTGGTGCTATTTTACAGCGTGACTAGCGACCAGGAATTATCAGGGAATTTTTCTGTAACCGGGAACAGTCAGGGAATCATAAAATCGAAATTTTTGAACAACGTCAATAATATTCTTTCATGATAGCTTTTTTTTGTCTGCTGATGATCAGGTAAAATCAAGGGAATTTCAGGGAATTTTACGAAAACTTTTGGCTAGGCACCCTCTCATTCCTAGACTTTTTTTTAATTTTAATCTCATATGTATTATCCTATTGCATTTTTCTCGCTGCCCTCTTATTATTTCCTATTTCTCATCCATCCTATCCTATCCCAACACGTCTAATTAATCCCATTTTTTCTCTTTATGTTTTTCAGCCAATACCGTATTACTATTCCCTATGCAAACTATATATAAAGACGTCCGTTAGTAAACTTTAGTACTGTTGTAAAGGCCGGTGTCCCACAGGGTTCTGTCCTCGGGCCTGTGCTATTTAATTAGTTTGTACAGGATTTCCAGAAACCCGATAATTGTAATCTGTATTTTTATGCGGATGACACTGCCATTATGACATGGGCACACCAGCCGGCTCACGTTATCACTTGGCTGCAGTGCGCCTTGAAGCAGTTCGAAGACTGGTTTAACTGCTGGAAGTTGAACCTTAACGTCGGAAAGTGCAAGGCTTTGTACCTCAAAAGGAAGCTCAAGCATCCCCCAGATTCTCTTGTTCTGTTCAATAAGAAACTGGACTGGGTGGACAACTACAAGTATCTGGGAGTTATCATTGACTCAAGACTCTCATGGAACCAGCATATGTCCTATGCTCTGAATAAAGCGAAGAGGGCTAAGTACAGTATCATAGCTCTCATGGGTCGCAACAGCGCCCTCAGCATTGACAACAAGCTACTTCTAAACAAATCGATTATCCGGACCATACTCCTCTATGGCATGCCTGCGTGGGCGACTATCTGTAAATCCAGATGGAGTGAACTACAGTCATTCCAGAATGTTACCCTGAGGACCATTGCCCAGCTGGACAGAAGGACGGTGAAAAACCAATCCATCCACTTGGATTTAAACATGGCCCATATTGGAAAGTTTATACAGGATCTCCTTTTGATTATGATACAGAAGATGAAGCCTCACGACAATAAGCTTGTGAAAGGGATACTGAAGAACTCAATGAATATGAACTGGCATACGAAGTATCGTAAACCGAGGCACGTTCTTGACATCAATTTTGAAGATATTAGCAACGTCTCTTTCCCAGACTACTGCAAGATGTGATAATCTTATTTCTCCTTGTATTTTTTTTTTTATTTCGTTTGGTTTTTGTTTCTGACAATCGTATTTTCTTTTTTGTATAATATGGAAGACCGCTTGGGTTGGTTAGGCTTCTTGACTACCTCAGTGTATTTCATTTGGAGTTTATTCTGGTTGGATGAGCTTTGTGAAAGCGCTGCTTTCGTCCCATCCTAACAAATGTACACTTCACTGTTCGATTGTCGATTGTCTTTTCATAAAATCAGGAAATTTCTCTAATATTCTATTTGATTTTAGAGATTTATCCTTTTTGCTTTGATAAATGATTCTAAAAGTCAGAATTTTTATTTTGATTTTGAATTTATCTATTATTATTTAATTATTTTTGTTTACTATATCTTATTTTTTATTCATTTTGTATTTTTAATTAATAACTAATATTTATTGTATTCCGGGGTTCCAGTTGTCTCGTTCTTCTCTAAATATACAAGTACTGAATAACAGGAATTCTATGCATTGTTACAAATTCAACCTTATCTATATTGAACAAACTTTGGTTTTCATTGTTGCTCATGAGATATATATTGTTTATTCTTGCATGGTGTTGGTGCATTGCGTGTTGATACCTCTTGTTGCACAAAATTTTACTTGCTTTGTTGGCCATGAGATATAATGTTGGTCCATACAGAGTTTTTGTGAATTGAGTGTTGACACCATTGTTGATACCTATTGTTGCACAAACTTTAGCTGGCATTCTTGATCATGAGATATATATTGTTAATCCCTGCATAGTGTTGGTGCCATGTTGATACCTATTGTTGCATAAAATTTTCCTTGCATTTTTGGTCTTGAGATATACAAGGTGTTTTTGCATTGAGTAAACATTTTTTGGGAGATGATAGAAGAGGTCCTTAGAAGTATTTTTTGTCATATGAACACGGTGTCCCCGCAGCTCCATTTACTTACAATACTGCATAGAACAATCAAATGACACCGGATCGTTGCGAATTGTGCTATGAAACAAATGGCGGTCATTTCGAACAATTTCTGTAAAAGTCATACAGTAGATTGCCTGTGTTAATTGATAAAAATAAAATAATCTAGGCCTACCAACGCACACTGCGTCCCGGTGTCATTTGATTGTTCAATGCAGTATTTTAAGTAAACGGAGCTGCGGGGACCCCATGTTCATATGACAAAAAATAATTCTAAGGACATTTTCTATCATCTCCCACAAAATCTGTACTCAATTCAAAAACACCTTGTATATTGATCTGTATAGAGTGTTTGTTGATTGCGTGTTGATACTATTGTTGATACCTCTTTTTGCACAATCTTTTCCTTGCATTGTTAGTCATGAGACATTTCTCATTATTATGCCTTGCCTTTGCCATGAATATCGATTTTTTATCAAGAATTATTATTTTTTCGAAGTCTGAGGTAGACAGTGACCTTCCTCATGTTTTGAAGGTCAAGTCTGCAAAATTTCATCAAGATCGTAATAAAACTGTAGATTTGTATAAGAAACCCACAAACACACAACAAACATTGTTACGCCATACTTCGAATTACGAACGAAATACGTTAATTTTCAAGCGAGGAGGCGACGGTAATTACGAAGTGCGACGTAACAGAATGTCAACCAATGAGAGCAGAGGGAAGGTGAAGTGGAAAGAGAAGAAGAGGAGGAAGAGGTCATTCAACGGTAATCGAGCGACTGTGAATAGCAATGCAGATGAGAGGAAGGATCCTCGTGAGGCCCGGTCGGATAGTGCAAGTCCGAAGTTATTCTGCGTTCGTTCGAGGGACCGTGGAGCGGTTTTAGAGGCTAGCCGCCCAGCTCGAAGTGGAAGTCGGCAGTTTTTCCCGCACGTGGCTGCCGAGGGAGAGCGAACTCGCATACGGCGAGAGTCGTTGTTGAATGGACCTCAAATTGGAGTAAGTCTCTTACCTTCATATATATTTGGATACAGTTGGATTACTGGTCCCAAATTGCCGATGATAAAACTGGATTTCGACACGAATTCGAACTAAGACATGCAAAAGGAATTTTCCCGCTGGGGCTTAATGGATTCGTCCAAGATGAGAAGGGACGCCTGACGATGCATTAGTTCGACTAAGATAATCACGATAATTTTCTCAGTCCGAGTGTTTCGAGACTAATTATACGTTTTGAGCTTTTGCGCTCGCTTTATCTGGAAATTGGTGAATATGGCTAATTAAAGCTCTTGCGCTTTGGACCGTATTTCTATGTCTGGGATTTGCTCCAGCTTGTGACTTTTTGCGCCCAATCTGACATTTCCGGCTAACGTCTGTAATCCGAATAAGTTTCGGGTGTTTCACGTTTAAGAAGTTTGGTTTTGCTGCTCTCTGGAAATTTAAGTGAACCACTCAGCTTTTGTGTTTTCGTGAGTGAGCGAGCACAGAATCAGTTGTTAATGGAGTTGCGTTATTATTTTGCTCCTTAACTATAACTTTTTAAGCTTTGCCCTAAATAGACTTTCATTGTTAGTAAACTGATGGATTTAAGGTGTTTCTTTTTTTTTGGATACTAATGACTGTCTTTCCTTTATGACTTTTTATTAAGCAACCTGGAGGATTTTTCTTTGGACGGGGAGCTTCCGAGAAGTAACGCCCCCCCCCCCCCCTGCTAGCATCTGTGGATTCTACTCAACGGTATTTGGGCTTGAATTATTCCACTGCGAGCATCAACAATTGACGTCATCAAATTTTCTTTCAGCTGTGAAGGGAAGTCATCCAGGACGGATCCTGACATCTTTTGGGGATAGGCGTACCTTCAAGGATCCAAGCGCCATTCTATTTATTTGAGAGCAGTTTGTCTGCGTGTGTTTAATTTTTTTTTTATCATGAAAATGTAACTTTTTATCAATTCATTATTTTTTTATTCATTTTTCTTGTAAAAGCGAAGGAATTTCCTTTTACATTTGTTTTCACTAAAAAAATCTCTGCTAAGATAATTTTGGTTCTCGAGTCTCAGTTCTTCTGTTCGGGCAAATAAAGAATATATTATATAAGTTTAAATTTTGACCCTTGCAAACATCCTTCTTTATATATATAGAAGACTTTCAGACATATCCGGCGTTGCCCTGGATAATTACACTTGTATGTAAACAGAACAACCTCAAAAAACTTCCCAATTGGTTAAATAATAACTCAATCCATACAACACAGAGCAAAGGGATTATGCATTCAACTAAAAATACGAAAAACAGGAAGTCTAGGTGATATACCAGAATTTTATCTAAACTCTTCTTGACTTACACTCAAGATTTTCTTGCCCTTGACGTAAAAGCTTTTTTACCCTGTTGGTCTATTCGAAACTCACGTTTTTCAAATGATTCAAACGCCCGCTTAGCTTTTTCTGTTTTTTCTTGCAGAGTTTCTCTGGCCAATACTCGTTCTTTCTCTTTCCTTTCCAGAGACAAAAGTTTTTGCCAGTCCTCTGAGCGTTTGATAGGGAGCTCATGAGAGATATGCGTGACTCTTATGCCTAATCAACACACGCTGCATTATTAATGTTCTGTCATTGCATCTTCATTTTATGCTCAGTATATATAATTCTTGGAAACGAACGTTCATTCATCGAATTATCAGCATCTCAGTTTCCAAAATATACACTTTCCCACAGAATATATTCAAAATGTATTTTTAGGAAATGTTTGGATCTGCTCTGCTACAAAATAAGCTACATGATAACCCCGGGTGGCTCAGAATTTTTTTTGGAATAAATTTTGAAATATATTAAAAAGAAACACATTAAAACGCTTACAATTAATACATTAAAATTCCTAATGTGGCCACCACGAACGTTTTGAACTGCTCGCAGCCGAATGGTGAAGTTGTTCATTACTCTATTCAGGATTTTTGCATTCACAAGGGTGCAGCAGTCGACTTTGCTTTGTCACAGCTGGTCTAGGGTTCTTGGTGCTTTAGTGAACACACTCTTTTTAAGGAACCCCCCAGAGAAAAAAATCACATGAGTTTAGGTCAGGACTCGTAGGGGGCCAAAGAAAGCCACCCCCGAATCGATCTGGAAACCTGTTTGAAATGACACGATTTCCGAATTTCTGATTGAGAAAGTCCAGCACTTCATTAGTTGTGTGAGGCCTAGCCCCATCCTGTTGAAACCACTGATGTCGAAGCGGTATACGCCTTCTTCGCAGCTCGGGGATGAAGAAGGTTTCCAAAATATTAAGGTAAGCCTGTGACATTACAGTGCCCTCAAAAAATAACGGACCAATGATGCCTCTTTTGGAAATCGCGCACCAAGCCATAATCTTTCGTGGATGAAGAGGTGACTTGTGGATCTCATGAGGGTGCTAAGAACCCCAAAAACGAACGTTGTGTTTATAAACGTCACCTGACAGATGGAAGAAGGCCTCATCTGACACCCACAGGTTGTCCACTATGTCCTGATTGGCTTCCATTTCTGCTTCAAACTGCATCGCAAATTGTCGTCGCTTCTGTCTTCCAGTGTCTTTTAAATCCTGATAAACATGGATCTTATACGAGAACAGGTGTAAATCCCTTCTCAAAATTCGCCACGTCGTGGTATACGACAGCCCTTCGTCTATGTCTAGGCGGCGAACAGTTTTTTGGTAGAGGAATCGACCAACTTTGTGCGAACATTTTCGACAACTTCGGCAGTTCGAACACGAGCTTAGCTCCCGCCTTTTTTCTTGCCTTTAACACATCCAGTGGCACGAAATTGCTTGACAAAATCCATGATTGCTTACCTGCCTGGTGCATCTCAACTGTTATACTCGTTTCGGAACTTTCTTTGCATGGTTACAGGTGATTTTGTCTCGAAATACCATTCGACAACCTTGCATTTCTGCTCTGTTGATAACGCGGGCGCCATTTTTGAACAATACGATTTTCATACAGTGCCGTTGCAACAATACAAACTCTAACTATTTAGAAATTCGATATGGCGCTCATATTCTTTCAATTGTTTATCCCTGGTGCACGTCATTCGAGTGAAATGGTCAGAAATTGACTGAATCACCTGGTATATTATTGGTCCTTGCAGAGTGTTTGTGAATTGCCTGTTGATATCATTGTTGATAAGTATTGTTGCACAAATTTGCCTTGCTTTCTTGGTCATGAGATATTTCTTATTAATATGCCTTGCCATAACAATGAATATCGATTTTTTATCAATAATTATTATCTTCTCAAAATCTGAAGCAGCAGCGTCCTCATGCTTTGAAGGTCAAGTTTGCAAAATTTCATCAAGATCAGAACATTACTGTAGATTTGCATAGGAAACAAACAAACAAACAAGCCCACAAACAAACTTCCTTCTTTATACATATAGAAGACTAGCAAAGGTACCCGGCGTTGCCCGGGATAATTACACTTGGATGTAAACAGAACAATCTCAAAAAATTAAATTAAATTTTGCAATATCTTGAAAATAAACACATGAAAATGCTTAGAATTATTACAGAAAAAATTCTTAATGAAAATTTCGAAAAAATCTTTTTAAAGGCTCACAATGGTGATGGACCTCTCCAAGGATGCCACTGGTAGTCTAAATAATTTCTTACTCACGTAATCTTACCTCAGATGTATACTTAGTGTTGTTGCAATTTCCACTCTTCTCTCGATGTGTTGAAGCAAAACTTGGCCATACATCACTTTGTGCAGTCTAGCGGTCCCCGATTCTTCTATTTACTTGCTTCCCATTTGCTCAATACATCACGGAGCTAAAGGAGTGCTTCCTCTGTCGTCTTTCCACTCTTTCTTAATAGTCTGCTAACACTCCATTATCTCCAGTTACTGAACATTTTTAAAGATTTTCAAGAAATTGTTAAGTACTAAGAACTCTCTTTTCTAAGAAAAGCCTGAATAACAGGAATTCTATGCATTGTTACAAATTGAAACTTATCCATATTACATCATCATTTTATGTTCATTGTTATAATTCTTGGAAAGATTGCTTTAACATTACATCATCATTCTGTGCTCATTGTCATTGGTGCATTGCGTGTTGATACCATTGTTGATGCGAACACGTTGGGCCTATTGTTGCACAAACTTTGCCTTGCATTGTTGGTCATGAGATATATATTGTTGGTTCATGCAGTGTGTTTGTGAATTGCGTGCTGATACCATTGTTGATACCTATTGTTGTACAAACTTTGCCTTGCATTGTTAGTCATGAGATATTTCTCATTAATATGCTTTGCCATAACCATGAATATCGATTATTTATCGATATTTATTATTTTTCCGAAATCTGAGGTAGACAGTGACCTTCCTCATGCTTTGAAGGTCATGTATGCGAAATTTTATCAAGATCGGAATAAAACTGTAGATTTGTATAAAATACATACAAACCCACAAACATCCTTCTTTATATATAGAGAAGATAGAAGATACTAGCAGAGACCCGGCATTGCCAGGATAATTATACTTATACATACAGAGAACAATCTCAAAAAATTAAATTATAACTTGCAATTGGTTAAATTATAACTCAGTCAATAACATACAGAGCAGAGGGACTATCCATTCTACGAAAAATATGAAAAACAAGAAGTCTAGGTGATATACCGGGACTTTGTCTAAACACTTCTTGAATTACCTCACCAACGCAGAGCAACACCAGATACTTTAGACTGAAGTTTTTCTTGCCCTTATTTAACCTCTTGTTGACTTGCCTCAGACTAAAATGATATCCATCTTCACCAACGGTGAACATTACTGGATAATTTATACCCAAGTTTTTCTTTCAAGGCTAGTGTAAATAATTTGTTAGTCACGTAATCTTACTTTATATGTACACTTGATGTTTTTGCAATTCCACTCATCTCTCTATGTCTTGAATCAAAACTTGGCCATTCATCACTTTGTGTAGTCTAGCAGTCGCCGAGTCTTCTATTTACTTGCTTACCATTTGCTCAATACAGCACGGAGCTAAAGGAGTGCTTCCTCTGTTGCCTTTCTACTCTTTCTCAATTGTCTGCTAACTCTCCTTTATCTCCAGTTACTGACCATTTTTAAAGATTTTCATTAAATTGTTAAGTAGTAAGAACTCTCAATTCTAAGATAAGCCTGAATAGCACGAATTTTATGTATTGTTACAAATTGAAACTTATCTAATACGCACCAGCTTTTCCTTGCATTGATGGTCATGAGATATATATTGTTGATTCTTGCATAGTGTTGGTGCATTGCGTGTTGATACCATTGTTGATACCTATTGTTGCACAAACATTTCCTCTAGTAGAGGTACCCGGCGTTGCCTGGGATAATTACCCATGTAGTTAAACAGAACAATCTAAAAAAAATAAATTATAACTCCCAATTGGTTAAATAATAACTCAATGAATAAAACACAAAGCAAAGGGACTATCTATTCTACGAAAAATACAAAAAACTGGAAGTCTAGGTGATATATTGAGACTTTATCTAAACTACTTTTGAATTTCCTCACCACTGCGGACCATTACCAGAAACTTTAGACTCAAGTATATCTTGCCCTTAACGTAGAATCTCTTATACTCTGTTGCTTTATTCGAAACTCATGTTGTTCAGATGTTTCAAATGCCCGTATAACCTTTTCTGTTATAGTTGCAGTGTTTCTCTGAACAATACTCGTTCTTACTCTTTCCTTTCCAGACACATAAATTTTTGACAGTCGTCTGGACGTTTGATAAGGAACTCAAGGGAGACACACGTGACTCCTTTGCCTCATCAACAGACGCTGCGTTATTAATGTTCTGTCAATGCATGATCATTTTATGCAT
Source organism: Rhysida immarginata (assembly GCA_023313115.1). Classification (NCBI taxonomy): domain Eukaryota; kingdom Metazoa; phylum Arthropoda; class Chilopoda; order Scolopendromorpha; family Scolopendridae; genus Rhysida; species Rhysida immarginata. The sequence continues at coordinate 640,472 of JAHWFO010015471.1, read as the reverse complement.
CCTTATTAACAATTATAGGACACGAACTTTCAATCATCGCATTATCCCAACACAGTTACGAAAATATACAGACTCCCACAGAATATAGCCAAAATGTATTTTTAGGAAATATTTAGAATTGATGTGCTACCAAATAAACTAGGTGAAAACCCCGGCGTATCTCGGATTTTTTTTTCTGATGAAATTTTGTAATATCTTAAAAATAGACACATGAAAACGCCTAGAATTAATACAGTAAAAATTCTTAATGAAAATTCGGGAAAAAAATTTTTCAAGGTTTACAAGGGATGGACCTCTCCAAGGATGCCACTGCTACTCTAAATAGTTTCTTACTCACGTAATCTAACTTTAGATGTAAACTTGATGTTGTTGCAATTCCACTCTTTTCTCGATGTCTTGAAGCAAAACCTGGCCATTCTTCACTTTGTGTTGTCAAGTAGTCACCGATTCTTCTAATTACTTGCTTACCATTTCCTCAATACAGCACGGAGCTAAAGGAGTGCTTCCTTTGTCATCTTTTCACACTTTCTAAATAGTCTGCTAAGTCTCCATTATCTCCAGTTACTGATTATTTTTAAATATTTTCAAGAAATTGATAAGTATTAAGATCTCGTTATTTTAAGAAAAGCCCGGTTAACTGGAATTCTATGCATTGTTACAAATTGAAACTTTTCTATATTGCACAGAATTTGTTTTGCATTGTTGGTCATGAGATATATATTGTTGATCCTTGCATAGTATTGGTGCATTGCGTGTTGATACCATCGTTAATACCTATTGTTGCAAAAACTTTGCCTTGCATTTTTGGTCATGAGATATTTCTCATTAATATGCCCTGCCATGATCATAAATATCAATTTTTTATTGATAATTATGATTATTTTGAAATCTGAGGTAGACAGTGACCTTCCACATGCTTTGAAGGTCAAGTAGGCCAAATTTCATCAAGATAGGCATAAAACTGTAGATTTGTATAAGAAACAAACAAACAAACCCACAAACAAACATCCTTCTTCTTCTATATACTGGGTGGGCAAGAAATAACGTGAGGTGTTCAGAGCTCGCTAACGGGAATTCTATTAGGGCAAATGCAGCACATTTTGGTGAATATACTTAGTGGAACATGCAGTTTCGATTTCTGCAAAAAAAAAAAAAAGTACCAAAAGTCGCCATTGGGGGCGCTTATTTCAAGAAAACAATGAATGGCCTGACGATGACGTTTACTCTGCCTGACCGGGCGTTATTAGTCAAGTTGTTTTATCAGAAGAGCGACGATGCAAGTGCTGCCCTTCGTGTATTCCGTGGATTGAAAACGGTACGAAGAGGGCCGATGAACATAACTAACTTACGGAATATGATTGAATGATTTGAATCTACCGGAACTCAAGGAGTGCAACCAGGCCAGGGACGCAAACGAATGAGGCAGCAACACGTTGAAGAAATTGCAACTGCTGTTGTGGAACAGGAGATGACTACTGTGCAGGGTACCAGCAGTATTTTGTACCCATTTGCTCAATACAGCACGGAGCTAAAGGAGTGCTTCCTCTGTTCGTCTTTCCACTCTTTCTCAATAGTCTGCTAAGTCTCCATTCTCTCCAGTTACTGTTCATTTTTAAAGATTTTCAAGAAATTGTTAAGTACTAAGAAATCTCTTTTCTAAGAAAAGCCTGAATAACAGGAATTCTATGCATTGTTACAAATGGAAACTAATCCATATTGCATGATCATTTTATGTTCATTGTTATAATTCTTTGAATAATTTTGTGCTCATTGTTATTGTTAAATTGTGGGTTGATACCATTGTTGGTACCTATTGTTGCACAAACTTTGCTTGCATCGTTGGTCATGGGATATATACTGTTGGTCCGTGCAGAGTGTTTGTGAATTGCGTGTGGATACCATTGTTGTTACTTATTGTTGCAAAAACTTTGTCTTGCATTGTTGGTAATGAGATATTTCTCATTAATATGCCCTTCCATAACATTGAATATCGATTTTTATCAATAATTATGAATTTTTCGAAATCTGAAATAGACAGTGACCTTTCCCATGCTTTGAAGATCATGTGTGCGAAATTTTATCAAGATCGGAATAAAACTGATTTGTACAAAAAACAAACACACAAACCCACAAACCCACAAACAAACAAACATCCTTCTTTATATATAGAGAGAGAGAGTAGCAGATGATCTGGTGTTGCCTGGGATAATTAAACAGTAGGTAAACAGAACAATCTTAAGAAATTAAATAAACTGATGTGTTTTTTGGAAATAAACTGTAATAGCTTAAGCAATGCTAAAACGTACTAAACACACAAACACACACACAAAGAAACATACACACTTTTCCAATCATCTGAACGCTTGTTAGGGAGCTGAAGGAAGACACGTGTATCTCCTTTGCCTCATCGAGACAGACTGCCCTATCTATTTCGTCTATTATATCCATTTCCTCTTCATTGTTACTAATTCTTGGAAACGAATGTTCTATCATTGCATCATCATTTTCTGTTCATTGTTATAATTCTTTAAAATGAACTTTCTATCATTGAATCATCATTTTGTGCTCACTGTTATTGGTGAATTGCATGTTGATACCATTGTTGATACTTATTGTTGCAAAAACTTTGTTTTGCATTGCTGGTCATGAGATATTTCTCATTAATATGCCCTGCCATAACCATGAATATCGATTTTTTATCAATAATTATTATTTTGCCGAAATCTGAGGTAGACAGTGACCGTCCTCATGCTTTCAAGGTAATGTATGCAAAATTTCATCAAGATCGGAATAAAACTGTAGACTTGTATAAAAAACAAACCCACCCACAAACATCCTTCTTTATGTATATAGAAGACTACAAGGTACCCGGCATCGCCCGAGATAATTACATTTGTAGTTAAACAGAACAATCTCAAAAAATTAACTTAAATAATAATTCAATCAATACAACACAGAGCAAAGGGACTATCTATTCTACGAAAAATACGAAAAACAGGAATTCTAGGTGATATACCGGGACCCGATATTTTAGACTCAATTTATTCTTGCTCTTGACGTAGAAGCTCTTGCTCTATTCGAAACTCCCTTTGCTCTCAAGTTTCAAATACCCGTATAGCCTTTTCTGTTTTAGTTGCAGAGTTTTTCTGACCAATATCCGTTCTTTCTCTTTACTTTCTGGCACATAAATTTTTGCCAGTCGTCTAGACGATTGATAGGGAGCTCAAGGGAGAAACACGTGACTCCTTCGCCTCATCAGGCTGGTGGAGACAGTGTGGATGTGTCGCGGATCTTCTGTTGGGAGCAGTTAGGTCCACTGATTTTTCTAGAGGGCAATTTGAATGCCTGTGGATATCTGTCAATAGTAGAGGACCAGGTGCACCCATACATGCTCATGATGTACACCCAATGTGATGGTGTGTTCCAGCAGAACAATGCACCCTGCCGCAAGGCATGTCTCCTTCTGGATTGTTTCGAGGAACACTTTACTGAATTTTGAGTGCCTCCTTGGCCCGCTAATTCGTCAGACATCAATCCAATCATACATCTGTGGGAGCACCTTGTTCGCCATTTACGGAAGCTGGATCCTCCATCTATGACTCTCGAAGCTCTGTGAATACCGCTTCAAGCGGAAAGACCGCCATACCATCGGACACATACGTTGCACTTCTTGCGTCCTTGCACAACGCCTAGAAGCAGTTATAGTGGCCAATGGTGGCTACTCCCATTACTAAGCGGGTGGTCATTATTCAGTGATATGACAGTGTAGATAATACCTATAAGAGCAGTGTGTGCAGCTGTATCTCAAACTTTGTACAAGAAAGGTAAAAGTTATTTTGAGAACCCTGTTGATGGGTAATTCTATGTACCAATTATTAAATTAAATAAACTCTAAGATTCATTATTTTACACACGTTGTATTGTATAGTGTATACAATTATAATTTTATAACGTCCATTTTACAATCCATTGGTTTATTAATATTTAGATATATAATCGATTTTCATTCTTTCGGACATCATCAGTATTTCCAGTTGAAATGTTTAAATGTTTTTACAATGGTATTCTTTTTAAATTTTGACCAATACTTCTTCTATTCATTGTTTTTTGTTGTCATTATCTTATTTATACATTGTAGTTTTATTAATATAAAATATAGTATTAATTTATCCTATAAATATATGTTTAATTACATAGTTCTTGTATTCTTTTGTCTTTGCTTAATAGAATAATAAAAAAAATTGGGATTGGGAATGGATACAAGGAAGATCAAATAAATAAAACAATCATCAATATAGCTACAGAAATCAGAGAAAAACAACAAAATAATACAAATACAAAAGAAAAAGAAAAGAAAAGAATTTATTTAACGTTCCATGGAAATATAAGTTACAAAATTAAAAAAATATTTCAAAAGAAAGAAATAAAAGTAACCTTTAGATCCAAAAATAGATAAATAACATTACTAGAAAACAAAAGAGAAATTATAGCAAAAGAAAAAAGCGGGGTATATGAAATTAAATGCAAAGAATGTAACAAAATTTATATTGGAAAAACTTATCGAAATTTAGAAACTAGATTCAAAGAACATATATATTATATAAAAAATGCACTAAAAAACTCCAAGTATGCAGAACACATTTTATTAAGCAAACATAAAACCGGGAATTACGAAGAAACATGCAAACTAGTCTGCAAAATTAATAATAAGAGAGAAATAATAATCATCGAAAATTTTATTATTTTTATGGTAAATAAATTTTATCCACAAGAGATTTTAAATAATGCCGAATAATTAGATAGTAATTTATTATTCAATCAAATACTGAAGGAGGAGAAAATAAAAGAACTATTAAGCAAAAACAGAGGAATACAAGAACTATGTAATTAAACATATATTTATAAGATAAAATAATACTATATGTTATATTAATAAAACTACAATGTATAAATAAGATAATGACAACAAAAATCAATGAATAGACAAAGTATTGTTCAAAATTTAAAAAGAATACCATTGTAAAAACATTTAAACATTTCAACTGGAAATACTGATGATTTCCGAAATGATGAAAATCAATTATATATCTAAACATTAATAAACCATTGGATTGTAAAATGGACGTTATAAAATTATAACTGTAAATAACTGTGTTTCTTAAAATCTGCAATGCCTAGCTCCTTAGTTAGTGTGTTATGGTAATATAAAATCGTTTAAAATGTAATTACATTTTCAAATAGTATTCTTGAGATGCGTATAAAATAGTGACATTTGAGCTATGATGTCAAATTAATTTTGTGATTTTCAATTGAAAACGTCACATTGGAAAGGCAACAAACCCCCTTGTTGTATGTATGAAAGCAGATAAGTTAAATAACGAATGTGTTATGCTATTACTAATGAATTTGAATATCTATCAGAGTGTAAAAACACAAACGCGACTTATATATCAATACAAATTAATCAAAGAAGAGTCGGCTAACATCTATTATAAGTTATCACATTTTTTTAAGTTCTTTATAATTATTAACTGTTGTAGTTTTATCTTTAGCATACAAAATTATTTGCATTTTATATAGTCGTATTCTATTGTGTAATTAATAATTGGAACGATCAATTTTTTTGCCTTTTTAATCAGCATATAATTTTGTTATGCAATGGTGTGAAAACCATATAAAATCTCTTCATAGACTCAGAAGAAAATAAATTGTTGAAAAATTTTTACTCTGAAAATTCAGAAAAAAGAATCAAAACCATCTGAAATTAAGAAAATAAACTAATTTTGTTAAATAATCAACAGTCATTTTGTATGATAACCCCTTTCAAGAATCAAAGTCGAAATCAAAACAAAATATATGTATATTGTAAATAGAAATAATAATGATGATAATTATAAAATACGAGGTGCATCCAGAAAGTAAGTTTCCCTATTTAAAAAAAAAAGAACTCACACTTACAGGAACATATTTATTGGCAACAAGTACAGCAATGTTTCAGCTATTTTTCAACATAGCCACCCCCAGAATTAGGACACTTGTCGCATCGTGGGATCAACTTTTGTATCCCCCTGTTGTAGAACTCTGCCGCCTGTGAATGGAAGCAGCGTGTGACAGACGTCTTCAGCTCTTCGTCATTGCCAAAACGCTCACCGGGGGAGAGGAATTTCTTGATGTGCAAGAAAATGTGAAAATCACTGGGAGCAGGATCTGGGCTGTAGGGTGGATGATCAAACAACTCCCAGCTAAATTCCGTCAAAACAGCTGCTGTGCGTCGAGCCGTATGTGGACGAGCATTGTCATGGAGGAGCACAAAACCTGCAATAAGCATTCCACGCCTCTTGTTTTGAATGGCACGTCGCAAGTTCCGCAGTGTTTCACAGTAACAGTCAGCGTTTACTGTTTCACCACGTGGAAGGAAGACAATGAACAGAATGCTCTTCATGTCCCAGAACATCGTGCACATCTCTTTCCGTGCCGACAGCGTCTGTTTGAATTTCGTCTTGACCGGAGATCCACTATGCCGCCAATGCATTGACTGCTGCTTGGTTTCCAGGGTGATGTGGGAAGTCCAAGTCTCATCGCCCGTGATGATCCTGTCGAGGAAATCGTCGCCGTCATAGTGATACCGTTACAGAAATGTCAGTGCTGCTCCTAAGCATTGAATTTTGTGTTTGGGTGTCAGGTTTTTCGGCACCCACCTAGCAGACAATTTTTTGAACAGCAGGTGCTTAGTTGACAATCTCATGCAACAAGGATTGCGATATCTGCAGAAAATGGGTTCTCAGCACCGTAATCATGAAGCGACGGTTCTCCTTCACGTGCTGCCACACAAGCTCAACAAGATCATCATTGATGAGGGATGGTCGGCGACTGCAGAGCTGACGATGAAAAACTATGACTATTTGGAAATGGGTATCTATTAGTATAAAATTTAAACATAAGTTTGAATCTGTTGGATTGTCATTAGCAGTTCTAATTAGGGCTAACTCAGTTGTAATGAAACACTTGAAGTGATAGAATGTATTTAAAATTCATCGATGCCAAAATTTTAGAAAAATTGTATAATCAGTTGAAATTAAGAATTATAATCCTCCAAAATAAGAAAGAACCCAAATTGTAAAATATTCAAGAGCTCCCCATTGTTGGTGAACCATTTGAAAGAACTAAGTGGAAATTAATAAAAAATATGTATATATGGTTAATATTAATAATAATAGTATACACATTACATTTTATGAATAGAGACGAATAAACTGTAAAAATTATGTTAACCTTAAGAAATGATAAAACAACGTTAAATTAATTTCATTAAAAAGAAGTTAGAAAAACGAGCACTGGAAAGCAATTTTAGAAAATATAAAACGAATCGAGAAAAAACAATTTCGGATCAGTTGAGAAAAAATAATTTCATATGCATGCTTATATTAACACCTTTTATATAAACTATGTATAAATCCTTGTAAAAAGAAAATAGCACTTGCATGTAGTAATATGGAAAAAGATGCTATAGATGATCTAAATGAGGCGTATTATAAATTATCAACAAAAAATTACATTAATTTATCTTATGAAGATTGGTATTGAGTAAATGTAAACTAAATATACAGGGTGATTATAATTAAAGTTTAAGTTTCAAAACGCTATAAAAAATAACCATTTAGTAGAATGATGTCCAATTGGAACGGAATGTTATTGAAGAAGGGGGAATGTTTATGGCAAAAGAAAAAAAAGTAGGTCTAAATTTTAGCAACAGATGGCGCTGTAAGCATCAGAATTTCGACTACAAATGACAAATAAATCGTAAAACAAAGGCTAAGGTGTAAGTTACACATTAAACCAACTGTACTATTCAGTGTGCAAAGCATCCATCAAATCATCGGACCAACGCCTTTTTTCATACCCTTTAGTGTTCTGAACTTCTGCAGAGCTACTGGTGCGGAATCATTGTTCTTGTAAAAAAGCTTTACAAGCAGAGCGCGATCCTTCAATGAGACACCCATGGTGAACTTCTCGGACGAGAAATGAGGAAAAGCCGTATACCAAGCGTTTTTATAACAAATGAAATGAGTCGTGCGCATAACAGGTATTTTGATTTACATATTCTAATGCTTACAGCGCCATCTGTTGCTAAAATTTGAACCTTCTTTATTTTCTTATGCCATAAGCTTTTCCCCTTCATCAATTACTTTCCGTTCCAATTGGACTTCATTATACTAAGTGGTTATTTTTTATAGCGTTTTGAAACTTAAACTTTAATTATAATTTCCCTGTATATTCTAAGACTAAGCACATTGTTAATTACCTACTTAGATTAAGTATCCAGAATCAAACAGTTAATGATTCTGATTCACTTTAATGAATAAATCAATATTTTTTATTAATTATAGAAAAGTAATAGTGTAATAACGTTAGATAACGGACATTTAGTAGTAACATGAGACTTGAGGTTGAACTCAGAAAGAGCTGACGAGGTAAAAATGAGATCATTTAGCACTAGAATGAGGAGACTTAAAACCTGAAATGTAAATTTAACCAAAAGAACAACACAGAGCGAGAAAGAGAGAGAAGAGAGAGAGCGAGAAAATAATGAGTTCGAAACACATTTTAAAGTGAGTCAAAAATGTGCAAGAGTAAAAATTGAATTAAGAATTTCAGTATTAGCGCATACAGAGATAAACTGAATGTATACTTTATGTGTTAGGACTTTGTGAATTATTTTGAATGAATTTTTTATCCATTAAATAACGAAAATAAAAGAACTAGGTAGTAAAACGAAGTCATTTGAGAAATTAAAAACCTTTAAGAACTAATTTATTCTTTTTATTGTCTACTTTTTTAAGAATAAGGACTCAGGACATATGTGTGACCTGGACAAGTAGTAATATTTTGTAATAAGAGATAAAATTTAAAAATAAAAGAAAGTGAAATGGTAAGGTAAAATAAAAAATAAATAAAATTTGTACTATGTGTCAAGGCGTATTATTAACACATAATGACATTTGAATTAATTTTTCAAGTGACTTTGAACACAATAGAAAATTAGTAATTAGGTAAAAACAAAATTTGATGGACAAAAACATTTGCCATCCACCATTTTTATTGAAGATGAGTTAACTAATTTAGTCTAATATCACTTGGTCAACGAACGCTTTGAGCACCTGAAAGATTATACCTGGCTTTTTTGGGTTACCTGGCAGGCAATTTATTAAAAATCAGTCAATCCTTATTAATAAAACCGTAAAAAATCAATAAATCAATGAAAAAACCATTAAAATCGATGAAAATCTGTAAGGCAACACCTGATCACCTGTCAACCCTTTGGATACCTATAATGTAACACCTGTCTATTTTGAGAGTTACCTGGAAGAATACCTGGCAATAGTTAGGTTTACCAGACAGGTAATTTATTAAAAATCAATCCATACGTATTCAAATTATAGCAATGGGAGTGATCAGATGTATTTAAAGGAACATAAATAGAAGGTGTGAAATCAATAAAAACACAACCTGAGCACCCTGAATCAATAATATTAATTAGGACACATAATTAATGAATAAAATAAAAAAATCAGGTGATTTGATCACAATAGAAAATTAGCAATTAGGTAAAAACGAATGTGATGAACCAAATCATTTACTATCTGTAAAGTAACACCTGTCAACCCTTTGGAAACCTGGCTATTTTGGGGTTACCTGGAAGACAACACCTATGGTTACCTGGCAGGTAATTCATTAAAAATCAATCCACACCAATTAAAAATTAATAAATCAATGATAAAATCAATCTATACCTATTAAATAATAATAAATCGATGGAAAATCAATTAAAAATGCTGCGTTGCCTCCCCTCTAGGTGACCCCAGTGGGACTATACTACTGGCATCCAAGTCGCGGAAAGTGCTTCTTGAGTTTGGTTAATGTGTTCAAATATGCCTTAGAATTAATGGTGCTGGCTCTCGGCACCACATCCATGAGTAAGACACTATCACAGTCCCAAAACACAGTAAAGATAACAGGAAACCACTGATCCACGAATCATTGCTTTCTATTCCAGATCAATTAGCTTTCGTTTTGTTTATTTGCTGGACATCAATAAGCTAGATAGCTTCTACTAATATGGTAATTAGTTTGTTTCATTTAATAACTTTAATATAACTGAATCAAATGTATCCTAGAAAAGCTCTAAAAAGTTGTCTTTTAGGGCTAAGGCGACATTGTAAGCGAATTAACGTACTATAATTCTCAAAATACAATATTTCATCTTCATTATTTAGAAAAGGCGGACTCAGGTGAGTAAACATACTACATTCCCAACAAGCAAGTACTAAGGTTGAATTATGCAATGTTTCATTCTATTATAATTTGTTATCCATGCGATATATTTCCTGATATAAAGGGAGGAATTACCATGTACCGGGTTTACAAACAAAAATCATCATTCTTACATAACAGGTAGGCAAGTTAGTAAGTGTGTGAATACGCGGTCGGTTCCCTCCCCTCCCGCAAAAGGGGCCATAATCCTTGTAAGTATTCATGAGAAGGTGTGAAATCAATAAAAACACAACCTAAGCACCCTGAATCAATAATGTTAATTAGGACACATAATTAATGAAGAAAATAAAAAAAATCAGGTAATTTGAACACAATAGAAAATTAGCAATTAGGTAAAAACGAATGTGATGAGCCAAATCATTTACCATCTGTAAAGTAACACCTGTCAACCCTTTGGAAACCTGGCTATTTTGGGGTTACCTGGAAGACAACACCTATGGTTACCTGATCATTAAAAATCAATCCACACCAATTAAAAATTAATAAATCAATGATAAAATCAATCTATACCTATTAAATAATAATAAATCGATGGAAAATCAATTAAAAATGCTGCGCTGCCTCCCCTCTAGGTGACCCCAGTGGGACTATACTACTGGCATCCAAGTCGCAGAAAGTGCTTCTTGAGTTTGGTTAATGTGTTCAAATATGCCTTAGAATTAATGGTGCTGTCTCTTGGCACCACATCCATGAGTAAGACACTATCACAGTCCCAAAGCACAGTAAAGATAACAGGAAACCACTGATCCACATAAAATTTTTAATCGGAGGTACGCGCATTTTGGCAGCATTTCGGATGCACATGCGTCCGATTTAAAGTTTTATGTGGATCAGTGGTTTCCTGTTATCTTTATTGAAGTTCGTCCACAGTGTCCGGCTCCATTTCTCTCCCAAAGCACACTGATCATGACCTTACCAACAGAACCAGTTGCTTTGAATTTTTTTCTTCTGTGGAGAGTGTGGATGACGCCTTACCTTCGATTGTCGTTTTGTTTCGGGCTCAAACTGGTGCATCCAGGTTTCATCAGCTGTCACAATCTGAAACAAGAAGGCTTCCCCTTCAATTTCAAAACATTGCAGCAACTCAGAAGAAATGTTTTTTCTCAGAGCTTTGTGTTCCTCCGTAAGACAGCGCAGAACTCATCGTGGACACGTTTTTGTGTAATCAAGAGCACGGATCATTTCACCCGGACTTCCTTTGCTGATTGACTGCTCCACTGCGAACTCCTGAGTCAGTCTACGTTGGTCCTGACGAATGAGTGCATCAGCACACTGCATCTTGTCAGACGTGACATCCGAGAATGGCTGCCCCAACCACAGCAAATCTTGGTGCTCTACCAAACTACTTTTTGATGGCCTCACACTCTGTGTCCAGTGACTAACCGTACTTCTCTCGACTCCTGATGCACCATAAACTGCACACAAAGGTTTGTGGATATGTCCAACCAATTCTTGCTCCGCAGTGAGAAATTCAAAGAAGAGATGCTGCTTGTAACATACATCATTTACAAATGCCATGTTGTTCCACTGCTGCACATACGCTATCGGTCAGAAGAAACGGGAAATTTGCGCGTGCACTCTGAAAACTTCAAAGAATGCATATCTCTAGTTTTGCACTACCCTCGTAATAACCAACAAAAGGCCACTGAAAAAAAAACGAATATTGGTCAGAGACAAAAAGTCATCCACGCATCAGAAATATCTGAACATCGAGAAAGTCCACAGCGGGAAATTGCTGAATTACTTAAGAGAGAACTGGAGCCGGACACTGTGGACGAACTTCAATAAAGATAACAGGAAACCACTGATCCACATAAAACTTTTAATAGGACGTATGCGCATTTCGGCAGCCACGCTGC
>JAHWFO010015471.1:525822-627881 GCA_023313115.1 Rhysida immarginata | reverse complement strand
GCAGCGTGGCTGCCGAAATGCGCATACGTCCTATTAAAAGTTTTATGTGGATCAGTGGTTTCCTGTTATCTTTATTGCTGAATTACTGAAAACCAAATTTGAGTTATAATTTAATTTCTTGATATTATTCTGTTTACTAACAACAGTAATTATCCAAGGCAACAGAGAACTAGCAGACTACTGAGAAAGATTGGAAAGGCGGCAGAGGAAGCCATCCTTTCACTCCATGCTGTATTCGCCAGCATACTGCTCCAACTGAGCAAATGGTGAGCACGTCAACAGAAGAAACAATAACTATTAGAACCACACAAAATGATGAGCGGCCAAGATTTGCTTCAAGAAATTGAAAACAGGGTGCAATTGCAACAACAGTTTACCAAGTAATAATAACCCCAAGCCGATTTATTAACAATTGCTGAAAATGAGAAAAATAGAAGGATATACATAGGGCAGTTATTTTCGAGGAGGTACACGCGTCTCCCTTCAGCTCTCTAAGAAATATTCAAACGATTTGGGTATTTGGAACGATTAAGATTGCAGAACTTCCAAGCAGGAGTTTCTCTTTCTTTTTTCAGTGGGTTGGTTATAAAGGGATGCTGGCTGTTCTTGGGTGACAGTTTTCTAAACACACCCAAAAACAAGGCTTACATCAACGCGACTCTTCAAATCAAAAAGCACACTGTATTGTGCTCTTTAGTAATCGTTCAAAGGAAATTGTATAATTACTGAAAACGAATTCGAGTTTTTATACTTCTTGAGGTTCTGTTTACCTACAACTGTAATTACCCTCAGCAACGTCGGATACCCTGCTAATTATATACAGAGTGAGTCCAACATCTGTTACCCCCTTCCAATTAAAATTCAAATAGTCTTTCAGATTCAGTAACTAATTATTCTTACGAATATCCTTCCAAATTCGATCGACAATTATTGGCTGATGTTGAGTCTTCGTAGGCCTAACGTTTTTGTTGTGAATGGCGAGTACCACAATAATTTCAGGTAGGTACCGCTAGAGTTCCCCGAACAACGTTTGTCTGGACCACGAAATACTATGTCAGGCATTTTGGTTTGGCGGAGTTACAATTAATTCTTCAAGCATATTGGCTGTGGTGCTGTCAACAATTCGTTTAGCTACACGGAGCAAAAAAAAAAGAAAAACAGAATTCGAACAGGCTTCTTTTCAGTCATGCGGTTCAGGCGTCTGGGGAACACCAATGCAGAATCACGACGACTGCAGTCTATATCAGACTGAATTCTCATATCTCAAGTGTAACAGAAGAACTAAAGTTAGGTTTAATGTGTCACTGAATCTGGCAAGTTAGCATAAAGTGGGTGATGGAGATCCTTCCATTATCCATTGTCAAAAGAGAATCCAGAAATTCTAAATAAAGAAATCAAACCAAATTTGAAGAAATGGAACATAATATCAACTAACATTAATGAAATAGTCAATTATAAAAGAAACAGGTTACTCATCTGGTTTGTGGATCCTAAAATCAATGTGTTGATTCACCATTCTTAGACCATTGGAAGAAATTCAATTAAATCAGGAGTATCGAGTTCAAATCATAATTGCAAAGATAAGCAAAATCAAATACAAACAGCAGCTTAGGTCTTTTTACGTATGAGTGTTGGCATTCTTTCTCTATCATTTGCTTGATAGAAGTTATACCATACATAATGCCTCAAGGTGTTAATTTTTACATACGGTGTGCAAAGTCAGAATCACTATCAGGTTTTGTGAAGACAAGATTCTATCTCATAAGCAGCTACATGGTGAACCAGTCAGAGACGGTGAACCACACACTCGACTGATCACGTGATTGCTGCCGTCAGAGGTTGGATATTAATTTTTGGTTCAGTTGGGCATTGTGAAATGCTGGGGGTTCCTGGTTCTCAGAGCAAAATGGATCTTAAGTAACTTTTCTTAAAAATTTTCTTAAGACTTATTCCTGTGATTTTTTCCTTATCTGTGGAGAGTGTATTGGGGCCTCACAATATTTTGCTTAATTACTAATTATCTCTTGTTTCTAGAGCAACGAAGTTTTTTTCCAAAGCTTTTTACACTCTCTTGTAAAAAACTACTTTCGTTTCAAGCTGTATTGTTTGATTTTAATTTTCAGATAATTAGTGCACTGTTGCAATTGACAACTGTCAACTCTGATCCTGCAAATTTGTTGGCTGACAACTGGCCTCGCAAACTTTCTAAATAAAGTTTCTTGCAACGAGTGGTTTTATTTTCCTATGATTTTTGTATTCTGTTGCTCAGTTGGTTGTTTGCTTTTTAAATAATGTTGTCTCTCTCAATGTTACCCCTTTTTAAAGGCTTCCACGGTTACTACAATGCAGGCAACATTCTATATGAAATTTAAGTTAAATTCGTCTTTTAAATTACGAATTTTTACTGTCTCAACGTTAGTGAAGACTTACAAAGGGGTTCTTAACAGATTTAGGTTGTATATGTATGGTTTTAAGGTTCTCTTCAGGTATCATTTGCTTAGTTAAACCTTGTCTTCAAAAAGTATTTACTATCAACTCTTTACATGTTTCTCTAATGGGACACTATTGTGACAATAAGTTTCAGTTTGAATTTTAATATTCTCTCTCTAGATGTTGTACTTTTTACTAATCAGCACACTTTGTACAATGAAGGTCTCATTAATTTGGGCCCCCAAGTGCGGGGGTGGGTCTATTAGTTGGACCAGTACCTAAGCGCCCACTGCACAATAAGGGCGGGGAGGGTGTGACTTGCTAGGGCGATGGGAAGTAATGAAATAGGAAGTGTAGTTGGAATAGAAGAAAACAGGTTTAATAAACATAAACAAGATAAAACACAAACAATATTCACACATGCAAATCATAAATCAAGTATTGTAACTGCCTGCATACACTATGCTTAACAATTACAGACACCCACTGGAACGTTGCCAGTGATCGTAAAATACTCAATGGGAAGAAACTCTATAACAACACTTGATTGGGTCCCCTAATTTCCTCGAGAACTTGTTTATTATAAGTTTTCTACCGGAAAATGACCTTCTACATGAGTTTTCGTTCGTTTACTTTAACTCCCTGGGGGAGCAGAATGCAAAACTAAAAAAGAAGGATAAGTTTAATTTTTTTGAATTTTATTTTTAATTCTTTCCTAAATAGGAATTAAATGCAATAAATGTTCAAAAGGGTTTAAAATGATCTCTTGTGATCCACTATGAAATAAAATACGTCGAAATTCCATTCGAGCAGCAATTAAAGAAAAAAAGAAAATTATTTGAACAAAGTTCTGGTTGGTGCTCCAAAACTCAATTGTTCCATTTACCAGCTTTTCCGTCGCAGCAAAATTACTGAAAAAACATACCAGGCTTCGAAAAATTCCCACAGACGGAAACTTCCCAGTCAATAGCTTAGAGGGCAAGAAATCATCTCCACCCGATGTCATTAAATTTTCCTCAAGGTCTCTTCTCTTTAACAAAATTAAACAGCTGGTCAAACTTCATGGCTTTCAAAAAAAAGAATCATTGCTTTCTATTCCAGATCAATTAGCTTTCGTTTTGTTTATTTGCTGGACATCAATAAGCTGGGTAGCTTCTACTAATATGGTAATTAGTTTTTTTCATTTAATAACTTTAATATAACTGAATCAAATGTATTCTAGAAAAGCTCTAAAGAGTTGTCTTTTAGGGCTAAGGCGATATTGTAATGTTTCAATTATGCAATGTTTCATTCTAATATAATTTGTTATCCATCCGATATATTTCCTGATATAAAGGGAGGAATTACCATGTACCGGGTTTACAAACAAAAATCATCATTCTTACATAACAGGTAGGCAAGTTAGTAAGTGTGTGAATACGCAGTCGGGTCCCTCCCCTCCCACAAAAGGGGCCATAATCCTGGCAAGTATTCATAAGAAATCTCTTAATAAATCGTTGCGTCATACCAAAAGGAATATTAACTTTGAAGGCTCTAAATTAACACTTCGATGTCCAATAAACGATCAGTTATCTTAGATGGACTCGTTACTTAACAATTATACCTAATTTGTTTTTTTCATAACTTTTCACCTTTAAAATCAATTCCGGGAGTTGTCTCTTATTTTAGTTTTGTTTGTTATTCTCAAGTATAATGAATCGTTTACTTAGGTCGTTTTTTTACATTTTACTTCCTTTCTTAGGCTGAAGAACACTGAACTTTTTTAATTGGGAAATCGTTTTCCATCGAAAGCATTGCCAATAGCAAACAACTATATTCGCCTTTAATTAGGAATTTTAATATAATCGGGTCCCGCTTCAAAATATAATAACGAGTTTGTTTTACCTGGTCTTTGTTTCATAACGCTTGTAAAATCGTCGACTCGGGTAAAGTTTTAATCCGACTCGAACTGCCATATACCATCGGAGCAGATCATTAGGCACAAGCTTCCACATTCACCGATCGTTCCACAAAACGGGTGGAATCATGACAAAACTGTGAAAGGAAAAGAATATTGTCAATAAGCAATTCAACAACATTAGATTAAACTTGAATTTTTTTAAAACTTATGTTGACTTCGATAAAAATGATGAAACTGACTTAATTCCACAGGTTTATTTGCCTCGAAATATCGAACAAAGAAATAAATGAAGCTACTTTCTTTAAGAGGTGTACTTTTTTTTTTTTGTTTTCCTACAGAATACAAAGGAATGTAATACAAATCAACTCCTTCGTCTCAGTCTCGAATCAGGAAACAGTGGCGAGGAAGGTTTTTCGAAAACGCTGTAGACATGGTCACGGCGCCGTGGCTTGTCAGCAATCAAGATGGTCGAAAAAGAGAAGGACGTGGTGAAGGATAGAGCATGCAATTCGCGCAACGGATGGTTAATGATCGGCAAAACAGCACTTTGGCAAGCAAATCGTTCAAAGGAGTCGTTCGCGTACATAGTGAAATCACACAGTTCACGAAATATGCAAGTTCCTATTGCTCATTCCATTAATTGTATAATGTCTTTTGGCTGCCCGAGTGCGAAAATTGATACGAGGAAGTGCACTCTTTGATCACCGCTGTGCGTCCTTAAACAAGACTGCCGGTGCGCTTTTCACACATGGTACCCATGCTGGCGGTGGCCCTAGATAAATCTGTGTATAATTTCCCACATTTGTAATTCATTTTAAATAAAAAAATTTCACCTCTGATTTGGCCTCTGTCCGATAGACGAGCTCGGCTTATACATTATTTATATGTAACGTTACTCTTCTTTCACAAAATGTTTATTCCCATGCTTTCGAGCGCCATCAATACTTATGGAATGGCATGTCCAAAGTTGAATGGAATTGCTTTCTTCATATTCCCACAGAAGTTTCGCTAGCCCGTCAAGTAAAAAGAATCTATGTCCACAATTTAAAACAGGTGGCCATAGACGCATAGCGATGATCAAAAGGCGGGCAGCATCAGAACCCCTCCTCCTTGCTATTTCGCACACGGGCAGTGAAAAGACTGTACAATTTCGTGGAATGAGTTGCGTACTTCGAGAATTGTCTGATTTCACTTTCTGCATGTAAATCGCTTAAATATACGCGAAGTTTTTCGCGAACTGCTCCTTTGAACGATACACGCTTGCCAAAGTGCTGTTTCTCCACAGAGTAAGAATGTTTCTTATTCTTTGGTATCGCCCATCACTGATCATCCACTGAGTAAAGCGCATGCTCTGGCCTTGATCACGTCACTTCCCTTTTTTGACCATCGTGAACGCTGACAAGTCACGGTGCCATAACCGTATCCAAAGCGCAGAAACATTTTTTTTGTCGCTGATACCTTGGTGGGAATCAGCTATTTTGCAATATCAATAAGTCGCATTGGTTCTTGAACAATGTCGTCGTGTCCGTTTTTTAAGTCTTATTGTTATCATTTGTCAAAACAGAATACTTAGTAATAATTGTTGTTAGCAGAATAAATAAACTTTATGACATATTATAACTATCGTTTTTATTGTGTTTACACAAAATAAGTATTTTCTTGTATTTCTTTTATTAATATTTTCCCAATTAGGCTCTTTTATTGTAATAATCATTTTAAGAGGCAATAAAGTGAATCACTACAGTTTTTGCGATAATAATTTTTTTTTCTTCAAGTAGGACACTGTCCAGAAATTACGGAAGTGATTGTGTTTCCAATGAAATCCTGTAGGTGTCTCCATGTGTTGCGTTTTCTCACAAACAATGATAGGTTCATGAAATCGTCAAAAGAAGTCGCTGTCCTCAATTGCGTTTCTCTCCATAAGTATTTCTGGTTGGGGAAACAAAAACAAATTGCGACGATAGGAGGCAGTATTTGGCTTTAAAGTTTCCAGCTAATAACCGTTCATCTCTACATGAAGAATTTCGTTTTTCGCACAATAAGTAGAAAAGTAGCTTATGCGAAAAACCTACTTATTGTTTGTTCAGAGGTTCATCCCTTTGTCTGTGGACACAATTCCAACTATGCATTGCGTTTTAATGTGGAGCGTGCGTGTAGAGAATTGCTGGAAGAGACAAATCAGCCTTGCAGTGGGGAAAACGCGTGCCGAGTACTTCATTACGGCTCTGCGTGTGCTCTAAACGTTGTTGAGATGGTGTGCGTGCAGGATGCACATGATTGACGATTATAGAAAGGGGGTATCCGCGCCTAAACCAAAAGAATTTCTTTATTCGTAGGGATCTTATTGTTTATTACGATAACTTGAAATTGAACTAACCTTTTCACACTCTGTTTTCACCAGTCTATTAATATGGGACAGAGCACGAACAAGTGTGAAGGTGAGATAGCCGAAATAGGTACAATATCACATGCTCTAATGGGACTATTTAGTACTACGTGTCTTATAGTACCATTGGAACTTTCCACATTAAGACATGCCATGTAATATACAAAACAACATGTAACAATTTCTCATGAATATAGTGAGTAATTAATAATAGTGGTAATTAGTTTTTTTGTACTTGTCGTAATCGTACCATATGGTACTGTTGGGACTTTCCATTTTAAGTCACGGTATGTTATATATCAAACAATTCATAACGAAGTGCTATATAACGAGTAATTAATGAAAGTGGTAATTACTTCGGTAGTACATGTTCTAATCATACCACATGGTACCATTGAAACTTTCCCTTCTGAGATATGACATATAATATATCAAACCACACGTAACAACGTGTCATGAATGAATATAATGAGTAATTAATGATAGTGGAAATTATTTAGTTGTAAGTGCCCTAATTGTACCATATTGTACCATTAAAACTTTCAATGTTAAGATATGGCATGTAATATATTAAACAAATCGTAATGCTCATACTTTTGATCTTACTCAAACCATTATTGATAACGAATTCAATTATATGAAATTTGTATTCAACAATGGTCTTGAGTGCCTAAACCAATGCGCAAGATCGCTCATTCTGAATACGGGCATAAGACATGGCATGTAATTTAACAACTCGTAACGTCCATAGCAGTTATTGTCCATAGCTAATTGCTATCAAAACCAAACTGCTGTCAAGCTTAAGATTATCAATGTCTGAATTCTAATTAAACTTATTGTTGTCAAAGCTAATCGTAAATAGCTAATCGCTCGCTTCAACAATATATGGTTATATAGAAACGCTTTACCAATAGTAGATGAAGAAATAATCGACGTATACACAGAACGGTTCGACAATTGATGCTCGCTTCGTTTAACATTATTGTAGGAATGGTCATGAAAATGCTTCATGAGCCTCTTGGGGAAGTGGTGAAACGCAACTCTTGTTGCTCTTTCCTCTTTGGGAAATAGTGAAAGTCGCAAGGTACAAAGTCTTTCAATTTTGAAATGCAGTTTTTCATCATTGAACTGTAGGCGCTCCAATCCCCTCTGATGTGTGGCGATCATGTGCGGACGGGTGTTATCCTGCTGCAGAAGAGGATCCAAAGCTGCCATTCAATCTCTGTGTCGACGACAACCCTGGAATTCCTCTCCGCGTTCACCCAACTAGTCCACGCGTTAGCGTAATACGCGGAAAGGAATAGGAACTATGTCAAAAAGCGAACAGTGCATTACGTAGAGGACAAATGTAAGTATCAGATATTTTCTTGCTTATATATCTGATTACAAGTTTTTCAAGATATTTTATGGACAGTCGGAAACAAAAGTGCTTAGCCACCTTGCATAGAAGTAACCTTGCAAGGTGTCTAGTTACTTTTGTAGCCGACTGTACAGTTTCATTTTCATTCCATTTTGTTTGTTTGTTTGTTTGTTTCTTTCTTTCTTTCTGTTTCTCAATAAAATGTGTCTCATAAAGAAAAATAAATTATCTCAAACATGAGTGAAAGGACTCGCGAAAGTTTATATTTTTTTAAAAATGTGCTTGTGGGAATCATATTCTATCTACGTGGGTTGGGGCAAAAGTCATGGGAACTATTTTTTTTTAAAGAATAATAATTGGATCTATGAGGATTTTTATACACGCCATACCTCAGATGTTTAAATTATTAATGAAGATACCTGTCCGGTTGGAAAATGTGACATGTACAGACGAAAGGACAAGGTGTAAACTACATGTGTGGACAATTAATAGCACTGAAATATCGTAACACACTAATTTATTACGGTAGTATACAGGGCAATGTGGCCTTCACGGTTGCTCATCACTGGTTGACACACGTCCTTGCTGAAACTTTCCTACCCCCCGTGCTACTGTATGGTATGGTAGGGCATTATTCCCAAGGGCTTCCACTAATTCACTGTGACATTCTATCGCATTTCTTCCTCGGAGAACGGCTATTTTGATATAAGCGCGCTGCTCAAAACGGGTTACTTCCATCTCGCATAACACTCACCAACTGACTGATTTCACAGCCCTCGCTGCTCTACTACCAGCTATCACAGAGCCATCTGTTGTTCTGCATACACGCTATGCCTGCAGAACTTCCACACGACACATATATGTTTGTGATCCGTTCACATATCTACAAGAAAAAAAATAGTTGCATGACTTATGCCCCAACCCTCATATAGTAACAAAAATCAATGTGTGCGTGTATGTGTGTGTGCGTGTGTTCCTGTATACCCTACATTGAGAGGAACTGCGTTGTTTTACACACCAACATTAAGAGGATCTGGTTGCAATGCGAGGACTTTTTTCGGGTCCTCATATTGCTTAACCTTAGATTACCTCGTAAAGCGTTGTCCTGATGCATAAAATGAACTTTTTTCTAGTTCCTCGTATGTACGCTAAATTTCCTATGTGCATACACACCCTATACACAACTTGTGTGAAGCCGAAATCAAAAACCATGCAAAAGCGCTTTCTGCAAGTGTGTAAAGTGCCTGGAAATACTAAGAAAAAGAGACAACCTTTACTCTATTTGTCAGATGCCAGTTCCTCGTATCTGCTTTAATTTTCACGTGTTAACACGAAAAAATATATATTAATATACCCTTGAATATTTCGATCGCTTCGAGGGTAGCAGTTTTTTCTGGTCTATTGCAGATATGTAAGACAGACATAACCTCTTCTTGTGTCTTTAGAGCATGTCCGGAATCTGCGAGGTGGTTTGCATAGTCGATTGAAAATAATGATAACAACTCGAATTGAAACAATGGTTGTGCATAAACCATGTCGATAACAAAGACCGTGGTTATCAAACGTAAAGGCGTTAAATTTTCTTGGATTCCAAGTGCACATATCAACAGAATGAGGCCCAAATTCAACGGAAGTAGGCAGACTCATGTTGCTAAATACCGCCTTCACCAATTACCGGGATGGCACTCGCCTTCCCTCCGTACAGGATTACCGTTATTAAAAACATTTGCATTTAAAGGCTTGCAAAGATCGTTCTGTTGTTTGTAATTCTTACAGCATGGCTTATAGTCAAAACAGACATGGCGACTTCCATTGGAGAAATCGTTTAGATTTATACCAGAATCGTGTATTATAAGCTTATATTTGTAGAATTATATTTTCATGAAACCATAATGTTTTACATTGATGCAATCTTATTTCTTATATTATTTCCGTACATAATAAAGATTATGTGATCTCGAGCATGAAATCAATTCAGAATAATTACTTTACACACAGTGAGATTTCTACTATTTAATAACTTGTAAAGAAAAATAAAGATAATATCTTCAGATGAGAAATTTGTAACTGTCCCGTTAACCCGTTTTTTCCGTTGATGCATTGTTTGAAAAAATATCTATTCAAATATTTGTTCAAATAAGTGAGAAAACAAATTTTGTAAATTGGAGGAAAAGTCTTTTTAATTTGAATATTCCAGTTATAAGTTGATTTAATTTTTAAAAGTGTTTTCATTTAACTCATTGAATTTCTTTAGTTCTCTTTGTTAGAAGGTTTTATTTTTTTTAATACCTTCATCTGTTTCATCCGTTTTATATGTCTCATCATTGAACCAGAACGTTTGTTGTTTATTCTGCAGCCTTGCTCACTTGGGCTGACGTGTTTTAGTTTTTGCTTCATGCTTTTTGTTTCATGGTTTGTATTTTTTCTTGTTGCTAATTGCGTTAATTGTGAGGCACCATTCATAAACCATTCATTCCTTTATTTTCTCATCATAAATCAGTGTGAAATCACTAATAAAAGTTGAGAAAATCAAACTTTTCGCTATAATACAATATGTAGTAAACTTTTTATAGAATGTACATTTTAGTTTCATTTAGTAAACGTTATTAATAGTAAGTGAAAAATTGTAAATTCTACTTACTCTCAAAACGTTTTAAACTTAAGATTTAAAAACAAATGGAAATTTTTTATAAATTTGTACTAAAAATATGATTTCATTTTCATTCGTAGAAACTAAAACTTTCTTTAAAAAAAAAGAGTTGTTTTATTTTCTGCATAAAAGGGAATATTACATGTTACTGCAATTATTGAAACTGTGTAGAAAGGAATTTCGTAAAACTGAAGCATAAATTGACACTTCTCTTTATTGATAGCAAAGGAATATGCTGTTGTTGCTGTTATTGCTTTTAAAAATAAAATTATTCTATTTAAAGGCAATTTTCCTAATACGCAATATTAGGAACTGATGAATTCTCTTTAAAATTTCAGTTAAAGTTTTCTAAACGAAATCTACGAAATCCCGAAAATGGCATTCATATATTATTAAACGAAATAATCACATATTATTAAACGAAATCCTTTTCACCATCTTTTGTTTAATAATATTGGTTTCAATGATGCTATAAAGTGTTTAATTGTTATATGATATTATATATTATAGATTTTTTAAACTGTTATTATAAAACTTAAGCACAATGATAAATATTCCATTTTAAATTTAAGAATTTTTACACTCTTACAAATAAATATCTTTTTAAAATATTCTGCAAGAGTATTCTTAACAGCATGGTCCGAAAAAAGTTTTATTGCAACTTTTAGGTTAAGTTCATGTTATCTATATATCGTATTTTTTATATAAGTATTATAGTAGAATAATTTTGTAGTTCTGCCGTGAAAGTAAGATGTAAGTAATTGGTTTTGCTAAAGCAATACAGTGTGAAAATCCTTTATTCACCTATGCGTTTCGGCTAGATAGCCATTGACAGGGTGTTAAAACAGACTTGAGGCCCAGTTTGTAGCGCACAACTGGAAAGAGGATGTGATATATGAGAAATCCGAGGCTAACGAGAAACACGACAAATTGAGAAATCCATGGATGTATAGAAATAATACACTGCTCAAAACATTTAAAGGAACACTTCTATTAAGCGGTGTGCAGAAGCAACTACGAATTATATGGCCAAAATCGCCGTATGTGATCATTAAAATATGGTTTATTTAACAATAGAATGCATTATTGAAACAACTGGTGAAGTCGTGTTCAATGGTCTATTGAGATGCCAGCCCAAATCATAACGGAACAACATCCCATTGGTCAGTCTCACGAACTGTTGCGTTGGTGTTTCGCTCACCATGTCGTCTTCAGACACGTAGTCGTCCATCACAGCAGGGCAGGCGGAATCTTGACTCGTCTGTGATGAGAACAGAACGCCAGTGGCGAAGCTGCCAGGTGACACGTTAATGTTCAAACTCTAGTCGCGCCTGTATGTGCTGGCAGATTAGCCTAGGCACTCGATTTGGTCGTCTGGCTCTCAGGCCAACTTCACGTAATCTGTTCCGGATTTTTTGATTTGAAACAGCTACCCCAGTTGAAATCTGCAGGTCATTTCTCAGGTGTCTGGCCGTTGAGGTTCTTCAGGCAGGGCACAAGTCCGCACATAACGATCTTGATTAGCAGTTGTTGAGCGTCAGCGACATTGCCCAGCATTTCGTGTGTACTGGCCAGTCGCCTGGAATCGTGTCCACAGTCGGCAAATGTTAGAAGAAGACACATTGAGGGCATTTGCCAAAGTCCGAAATGATTGCCTGTTTAGAGCAATGTTACGGCTCTCACAGCTTCTACTGCTTCAAGATGCCTTCGTGGCATGTCAGAGCACTAACAACAACGTTCCAGGAATGCCTGCACCTTCTAATGTTCGACCGTTATCTCCAAGCAAAGAGTGTACTGGCATGTAACCACTTTGTTTACTGGGGGGTTATATTGCTATGCAAATTTCTCAGAACATCTGGCAGGAAAATGTGTTGGCTTCAACCATTTCCTATGAGGGAGATAATAGGTTTCATGTTGCAGAAAATGAAATTGCTAAAAAGTATTATTTATGCCCTCTGTAGGGGATTCTACAAGTGTTCCTTTAATTGTTTTAAGCAGCGTACATATATAGAAATAATATATGTAATATTCTATACATCCATGGAGAAATCAAAATGGAAATAATCAAACACATATGGTGCAATAAATGAGGTAAGGGGAGGGTAATAAACCACTTTGTTGTGCTCAGAGGAAGGACGAAATGGAGATGCCCTTCCTATGCCCTAACACTCCCTGCATTACCCAAATGAAGCTTTCTGGAACAACTACACTTGAAACACTGGAGCTATAGCAGGGAGGAAAGAGTAGACTATATAATGTTATAGCAGGGCTATAGCATTGCAAATAGTAGTTATTAATAATTAGATTTAAAGAGTAGATTTTTAAGACGAGATGTCTCCAAGTAATTACTTTAAACCTGAGAAAAATTAAAAATATGAAACAAAAACAACAACAAAAAAAAATAAACAGAAGCATTATTTTTGTGAACTATTTTCTAATGGAGCATAAAATCAACGTTTCATCAAGAAGAGCTCAAATGTTTTGGGTAAACTAACTTTTAAAAATAAATTTTCTGCCTTCATTCTTTCCACTGACCTTGGGTCAAAGAAGCTATACTTGGGCCTGGGGAGGGGGGGAGAAGAGGTGGACAGAGAGAGGGAAGGAGGCTTGGAGCATAAAAATAGAAGAAAGAAGGGTAGTAAACGAGGAAGGAGAGAATATTAAAGAAGAATGGAGATTTTTTTGAGGAGTAAAATTAAATTTTTAATTAAGACATAAGAAGAAAGGGTCAGATAAATGAAAGTGTAGATATAATTAATAAAAGGCATATAAAGTAGATGGTAAGGGGCAAACAGACAATGTAATGGTTAAGCTGAAATTATCTGGATTATGGTGAAGTATAGGAGAGGAACCTGTCTCGCAACCCTTCTGGTCAGCGTTTTAGATTACATCAAAAACACACCCATGGAAGAGACTGGCAGCTAGGGGCTGAGAAGATCCATGACATCACCCCGTGGTGCATACTGAATGTTGGGCAAACAACTGAACGATCTAAATGCCCAGTAGTTTTTTTTCCATAGTTTTGGATGTTTATATATTAGTGGAATAAGTTTGAGTCCAGGTATTTTACCAATCAAAATCAGTAGTTTTAAAATAGTGACATTTTAAAACAATAACCTTGGTTCCCAACCTTATTTTTGAATTGTGACTGTAAGTCAGTGTGAGTGTGTATGGTGGGGGAGGTGCTCCTGTGTGAGTGGTTTGTTTGCGTCTCGGTGTGTTTATGCTCGTTACTGTGTCTGTTTTATCTAAATTACTATGATAATCTGATCATTGATTGCGGTCGTTATGTGAAACTTAGTGTGTTGTAGAACGTTGTTATAACCGAAATAATAAATTGTGTTTAACGTAATTGTTGGGAGAAGTTTGAAATTTCTGTTCGTGGCAACAATAGTTTCAGCAGCAGCGCTGGGCTCTGTTGCAGCGAGGAGAGATTCTGAAAAGAATTGCAGTTTTTCTTTATGCTTTGTTATTGTTAAAAATATTTTTTTTAAAATTTTAATATTTGTGTGTTCTTCTAAAATGTTTGACGAGGATGGACGTGTGTGAAATCGCTAGTGCAAGCAATGAGGAATAAGTGCACATCGAAGCGAAGTTCGAAAATGGCGCTTGCACTTAGCTTGTACGTAGCTTCTTGTAGCAATTGAATTAAAATAATTAGTGTGCAACGGAACTTTATAATCGCTATAAATCGACCGAGCATGCTGTTATTTTAATTAATTGTGGAAAGAATTGCAAGAGAACTGCTTTGAATCGAACGCTGCCCATGTCTAAGCCCCGGTTCATTGGTGATGTTCTTCTGTGGTGCGGAGTTCATCGAAGTTGAGAAAACATCATGCCCACATGATTGGTGAGACCGTTTTTTTTTTATTTTAGAAGAATTTGTCCCACGTCGGTTAAGAGAACTCTCTCAAGTCTGGTGTTAGTCTAAAAACATGACGCCCTGCTTACCGTATCTTTCCCGATGCTTGACGTATACGCATTTGAGCGATAGTGACAATTGATTTTATTGCCGTGGACGCTCGCGTTTAGTTTTCAAGAAAAACAAGCCTTTTACAGTTCCACTAATTTATAGTGGCTAAATGTATGGTTGCTTTAAGTTGAAGATCATTTGCAACAAAGTAACACAATGTCATTAGACAAAACCAGAAGCTGTACAGCTGAGCTCACATAAGCGTTCCCGAGCACTAATTTGGAATGGAGAAGTAAAAGGAGGGCACAGGTGTGTATGGAAAATAGTCGCCCATATCTGTTCACGCTAATTTTGTGTGTTTGAGCTCAAGAGGTCTTGGGTTGCGTCAATAGAAGTTGCTCTATTGGACGGTTTTTAGGGGTTACTGTATTCCTCCCCTTACTAAGAAAACAAAAGGGATACGCGACGCGTTCTAGCGTTGGCCTTATCTTAGAGCTCATTGATCTCGTTTAATGTGGACAGGGAGTGACTGGTACACAGTGCCGTGAGTAATAGGGTATGTTTACCCTGGAAGGTTCCGGGACACTTATGTCGGCAAGATGCCATATGATTAAGATGCCATATGTTGTTTAGATATTATCAATTAGTTTATTTGTTAGGGGGCCCCTGAGTTGATTAATATTTAATTTTTAATGGTAATTAGAATTTTAACAGTGTAACATTTGAGAATTCAGCATTTGATTAAATATGTCTATTTTTGTTTGAAACACACTGATTGGCCTTTTTTTTCTGACCTAATCGAGTTCTACCCTCCCTTGCCTCCACGTTCCGGGGTTCAGATTTGTCGAAGGGTCACAAGGGAGTCCCGCCCCCGCACGTGGGTGGCACAGAATCATGGCCGCTTTTTTTTCTAAAAGTTAAGTAAAACTTGCCACTGCCATACATTTGAATAAAAAAAATGGTATTTTAACAGGCATTTTTATTACATGGCAGAATAAAAATCTCGACAATTCTTATAAAAATAAGGGTACGCAAAAATTCTTATAAAAATTGTGTCGATTAAAAAGTTGGGTAATGAAAAAGTTGCGGGAGGAAAAAATTGTTCACGCTATTTTCGCGAGCACACAGTCTTCTAAATAGTTGCTTGTGATTCACAAAATACGTTTGAATCCTTTTCATTTCAAGATGGATTGCAAACAAAATCTTAATGACAAAATGAGATAGGTAAATAAAGTAAAATCAAGAACAGATGAAGGGTGGTAAAATAAATACACAAATTAAATCTGTAATAAAATTAATATAATAAAATTGAAGTATAATAAATAAAATAAATCAAAATAGAATAAAATATATAATAAAAGTTAAAAAGATAAAACAAATAAAATAAAGAAATAAAATAAAAAGGATAAATTAAAAAAATAAAAAAATGAGAATAAATTAAAGTATTTTAAAAATAAAACAAAATTACATAGATAAAATAGTCAATCGTAATAAAATAAATTAATAAATAAAATAAAAAAAATTAAAATAAAAAATTGGTAATAAAAATATAAAATAAAATCATATTAAAGCTAAATAAATAAAATAAAAATAAATTTTAAGAAATTTTTATTAATTCTAAATAAATCACATAACTATGCTAAGCATATAATAATTTATCAAAAACCTCATTAATATGTACCTTTAAAAATAATCAAAATAAAAGAATTACTATTATTAGGTCCTCAAGTTCTATAATTATTGATAAAACAGTTAAAAAATTTATAAAAAATATATTATATAGCTTATCTTTTTTTTTTGGCAATGGTTAGCTTATTCCAATCCTGAACAAATTGTTTGCTTATTTCTGTCCATAATTTTTCTTTGAGATTTTTATCTGAATATTTATTTAACTTAAAATTATAAAGATGTCACTAATAAATACCTCTATATCAATTACATTTTAAAGAAAAATTCTAAAAAAAGATGTTTACAGCAAAATCAGTCTGAAAGAAAAATCCCAGATAAAACAAACACCGCAAAACTTGCTATATATATATAATTGACGGGTGTAGAGAAGAAGGGCGAGACATAATAACCCTGGAATACACTAAATATTAAGTAAATAAATAAATAAATAAATAAATAGAAAATAAAATGATCAATAATAAATAAAAATGCTAACGTTTCGGAGAGAGAATATCTTTATCAAAGCAAAAAGGATAGTCTCTATCCGAAACGTCAGCTTTTTTATATATTATTGATTACTTTATTTTTGATTTATTTATTTATTCATTTATATATCTATTTATCTATCTTCTTATTGGCAGTAAATATAGGACTTTTTAACAGATGGCGTAATAATTTTTAATCTCAGGGCAACGAAATCTTCACCAGTGTCTGGTTTCGTTACTGCAAATAGAATTTCATGTAATCCATTTTGGGCAACTATTTAGTTAAGAAAAGTTGCCAGTGTGCGCTTACCCTAAATGAAAATATAAATAATCTTGGCGACCCCCCCCCCCCAGAAAATGTTTTGTCGCTGCACTAGTTATTTAACTGCATCATTTATTGTATATTTAATATAATACTTTTGAGGAAGTCCTAGGATTGCTCAGGTCAGCTAGTGCAGTAGGAAATAAAGGAGCCAATTCGTTCAGACATGTTAAAACATACCAATGCTATTAAGAATTTACTGAAAGTCATGAAACAGCGGGAAAAAAATATTTCAACATAACCAATCTTGGTAAAGAGCCTTCTAATAAAAATATAACTAAACAGAACGGGATTTTTTTGCAGTGAAGGAGTAAAGAAAAAAAACAAGACTGCAAAAGCCTATAACATCTGAGGTGAATAATTTTTATAAGATTCTGCTTGGCATTGCACTTAGGAGTTTTAGCAAAAAGCTACTTATAATGCTTGGTCTGTACGTTTATCCGGCTGTCCGCCATTTGCACGATAACTTGAACACGTATTAACTTTTTGAAATTCGGTTTTCAGAAATATGACTATCAAAGTCTTAGCTCGACTATATCAACTTTTCAGGATTTTTCGTGGACCCCTTCAAGTCTATTAACGTTCTAAAACAGTGACAGTAAAGAATACTAATATTATTGCATTTCATATAACAATCGATATGTCAAGAATGAATATATTGTTACTTTCTGTTCATCTTTTAATCATTATTGACATCGGCACGAGCACGTGAAATTGCTTTGTTAACGCATGATTTCTCATCTGCTGATAAATTATATCATTAAGTAGCGGAAGAATGGAGCTATACTCTGTCCAAGCTATACTCAGCTATTCAGTTAAACTTTCTATTTCAATTGTTAGACATTTTTGAATCTACTTTGACAACAATGTCTAACAATTGAAATAGGAAGTTTAGCTGGACACGCCCACTCCAACTTTTGTTGGATAGATTATAGATATTGGTTTTATATGTCCGTCCGTCCCCTTCATAATTTCTACATTTTTTGAGGTAGAAGGTTGAAACTCGGAATATAGCCGTATATGCCCATTCAGCTTACTATGGGCATGCCCACCTTCACTATTTAGTTTGTCTTGATTGGTGCACTGGGGTCAGAATTACGGGGGTGGGATTCAGAGAGAACAAAAGATATCTATGTGATGTTTATGTGATATTAAGGATTCCTCCAGGCAAGATCTACAAAAAATTGTACATTACTATGAAGTTCAGGCCCAATTGTTCCAGTGGGGCCGGAGTTGCAGAGGTGGAAGTCACTTCGTCTTTAGAACTATGGCCACATATGGCATGTGGTATGTCATTCCATCGGAAATGATGAGAAAAAAAAGAAGACTCGAGCTTCTTTACATTTTCAACACAAAACGTTCAAGAAAATCAATTTTTCGATTAAAAAACTTGCGGGGAGGTAAAAAGTGCAGATAAAGGGGTAATTATAGATGACCGTAGGATATGCTACTTGCCTTACTCGAGGTGGGGGGAGGGGAGAATTTCTTATTAACAAATATATAAATGTATTTCTGCTTCAGTTCTTGGAATGTTTACAAGATTTTATTAAAAATACAGGAGAGTTTGATCATCACTATGCAGCTAAATAACTCTAGTGATCAAAAATTATTATCTGTTGAAAATGAAATATTTTAATAAATAAATTACTGATTTTGACTGAATTTTATATAAATTTTGAAAAATCAAATTTTTAATAAAAATTAAAAGTTTATATTTGGAATTCCTCTTTATTTGTCTGGAAAAAACTAGACAAAACATATGTCAGATCTTTGAAGCAAAATAAATATTTGTTCTATTAAAAACATAACAGCAGAGCTTGATCAAAATTATACATGGGCATGCTCTACATGCAAATACAGCTAAAAATATATTTACTGTATAAAATTTTATATATTAAAATATACAAAAAATAATTCAATTAAAAAACTGGTGCAGTGAGAAAACATTTTCTAGGGGGTGGGGGATTGCTATGCATCCTCGTTTTACCTTCTTCTCTCTCTGTCTTTATCTCCCCACCCCATGTTTAGACACTTCAATCAACATACCCTCTCTCTCTTTTAGTGGGGGTGTTGGTTCAACCCAGTTTATTCCCCTCAGTTTACCTCCTTTATGCTGTTTGGTTAATTTTGGTTTCTCATATATCCCACTGATCCCATCCTCTTTCCACTTGTGCCTCATTTTTGTTTTAACACCCCGTTAACAGCCAAAACGCATAGATGAATAAAGGTTTTTTCACCATGTATTGTTTTATCCAGACCAATTATTTCCACCAACTTTTAGGTGCTTCAAAAGTTTCTTTTTTTTCGATTCCTGAAGATTAAATCTTCAGTGGAAATACTGAGTCAAATTAACAATAATAAAATGAAAGGAGAACACTTCCTTTCGGCAAAAAAAATGTTCAACTCCTTGAATTAACAATTCCCCTTTCTCCATCTATTAGCACCCCCCCTCGTTCCCTTTTTGATCTTTGAATGAGAAAGTCTGGTAGAAAAAAAGTCACTTATCAGTTGATTCATTCGTTTTGTCTTTCAAATAAAGCACCTAATATAATAAAGCGTATTGACACGTAGTTTTAAAATTATTCAATTTTTTATCTTTTATTCTGTATACACAGTGTATTATAATAATGTTTAATTAAATCACTCATATCAATCTGATTAGAACTTAAAATACTTATAAATGGATATTTGTGAGCAGTATTTTTTTTATACAACTAAGTTCATAATATTTATTATCAAGTAAATTCTTCGAAGAAAACTCGTTTTTTTAATTTTTCATTAATCATCATAAATCAAACTCCTAAATATATACTTAAAGAAACAGACACTGAGTCCGGATTCCTTAGGTTTCAGTAAAAGCCATTATATGAGTAAATCCCAAATCAAAGAAAAATAAAATATCCGGTAATTATTACAAAAAGGAAGAATCCTGTTTATGATCTACACTTTGATGATACAGTATATGGGCGATATTATAATGTGAATGTGTGAATATACAGGATCGGAACTCATTATTATGACCACATGCTGGTATCCGTAGTATATATTGCTTTGGAAGTCGATGTAGCACAGAGTCAATAAGTCCTCGGAAGGTGGTTGCAGGTATCTGGGACCATTCGGTGATCAGTGCATCTCGTAATTCTATCACCATGCGTGGTGGAGGGTCCAGCCTGCAGACATAGCGATCGAGATGGTCCCACAGATGTTCAATGTGGTTGAGGTCTGGGAAGTTTGGTGGCCATGGGAGTAAGTTTGAATTCATCCTCATGCTCCTCAAACCAGTTGTGGACAATTTTGGCAGTATGGCAGGGAGCATTGTCCTGTTGAATGGTGCCATCACCCTGAGGAAACACTGTCGACATGAAGGGGTTTACCTGGTCTGCGACGATCATCAGGTAAAGAACAGCATTCAATGTACCCTCCAGCGGACTCAGACCATACCACGAGAACATCCCCCAAACAGTCACACCTCCCCCCCCCCCAACAATGGTGTCGAGATGCCTATTCTCAGATGCTTCCCGGCGAATTCTCTATCGTTCGTCCACTCTGTTCACCAGAAAATGCGACTCGTCAGAGAAAGCAACCTTTTGCCACTTGGCCAAGGTCCAATGGCGATAGTCCATTGCGAATTGGTGGCGTTTTTGGCGATGCACAGGCGTCAACATGGGTGCTGTTACCATATGCCTGCTCCGGAGCCCCAACCTCAAGAGGGATCATTGCACTGTCTTGGTGCTGATACGCATAATTCATTTGCTGTGTCAGTTGCTCAACAGTGGCACGCCGATTGGTTTTAGCCAGGCGTCGTAACCGACGCTTGCCTCTAGGATCGATGGCCCATGGGGCCCCACAGTTACCTCTTCGGTTGCTCGAAACTGTCTGGTTCGTCCAGTCGCCGTACACCTTCACAACGGCAGGCCTAGAGCAGTTCACAAAGGTGGCCATTTCTGAAATGCTGCCCCCCTTGGCCCGATAGCCAATGATCATCCCCTTTTGGAGGTCCGCGATTACAATGAATTCTAAAAAAAAATATTCAGATTATACACAATATTCGAGAAATGGTTTATTCTTGGTGTTTTTTCAATTGATCCATGATGGCGACAATTGCTGTGTTAACGGATGCTATTACACGTTTGCTATTGTCAGCTTTTAATGATATGCAATGATTTTTCATCTGCATACCATGGGACGTTCCAACATGTTCGAGGACAGATGGTCATATTAATGTGTCCCGACCCTGTATATCATGTATTAAAAATCCTGTGTATACCTTCAACAGGCATTTTTCCTTATGAAATATGAGTGAGCTTGCAATATTAATATCCAAATTCAACATGCTTTTGAAAACACGAAATAAAATTCATCTTGTATTTATGATTCGCGATCATGTACTTTAATTTTTATCCATTATTCGTGCAATTTTTATGTATATTATCAGGTCCATAGCCAGTACGTTATCTTGGGGGAGTCGATTTTCAAAAATTCCACTGAGTCGGACCTTTTTCCTTATTTAGAAGTCGGACCTTTTTCCATATTTAGGAGGCGGGCCTTTTTCCATAATGGGTTGATCATCGCCCCCCCCCCCGCACGGATCACCTCTTGGGCCTATACTTTTTAACTTGTTTGTTATTGACGTTGATTTAAATGTTCAAAATTCTAATGTTCAAATTTTGCAATATGCCGATGATATTAAAAATTTATTCTGTGACTGTCTGTATTCATGATAAATTATTATTGCCACATTCTATCAATAATTTTATAATTTTATTAATTGGTTAGAAAATAATGGATTCCATTTGAATCTATCTAAATCATGTATTATTAGTTACACTAATAAAACAAATAGATTCAAACCATTATATACAGCTCATGATCAGGTCATCCAAAAGTAAGATCATATAAAAGATTTGGGTATTTATTATGAAAAAAAATGGTAAATTTAATTTCCATCTTCAACATCCCATACATGAACTTTCACGCCGAATAGGTGTTAAACGTAGACTTTCAAATTTCTTTTCCTGCAGTATTGTTTCTTGGAAATTATATCAAACTCAGGCGTTATCAAAACTCTTTTCTTGCTTGCCTATTTGGTATACAGGTAATAATTGTCTTTATAAAAAGATTCTCATTCTTCATAATAGATTTGTTAAATTTGTAACAAATTCACATCGCTTAAAGCGCTTGTCTCATCAGCCTAAAATTATTAATTTGAATGGAATTGGCGTTTTCCTAATTGATAAGATTGAACAAAACCATCTTCACTGTTTAAAGAAACTTTTTAAAGGTGATATTAATGTTCCGGATCTTCTTATGCGCATTGGATTATGTTCCTCAAGAAGTTTAAGACAAACTATAATCTCTCTTGTGAATGATTCTTACCTAACTGAGATCGCTATTATTGACCCTGCTTTTAAATTCTCTTCTATTTTATTAATGACAATAAACAACTAAATAGAGATATTTTTAGCTGCAATCATTAACCCGTTTTGTTGCCTGTTAGGAACAGTTTCTGGATAAATAGGCCTTAATATCTTTTATATTTTGACCATATCCAGGCTGTTACAAATAAATAAATAAAAAATGTTTAATGGAAAATATAAAGACCATTTCGAAAAACATTTTTTTTAATATTTTGATTAAAAATATGGATTTTTCTCATTGAAAGACATATGGATTGAATTTCTCATATGTCTTTCATCTAGTATAATAATTTTCATAAATACAACCTCTGACAATTAAGTTCGGTGAATGAGTTCACACAACAAAATGCAAAACAGTTAGAGCCACATTTACTTTATTGTCCTTCGAAATAATCACCCTGGAAGGCAATACACTTTTGGGATCGGGCGTATAAGTCCTGGAAAAAGGATGGTTTTAAGTTCAAGTATCACATTTGCTTGAATGTCTGGAATGTCTGCAAATCTGTGTCCCTTTAAAGCCCGTTTCAGGCGTGCGAACAAGAAAAAGTCTGCCACTGCCAAGTCTGGTGAATAAGGTGGATGAGCTATGGCTACAACCCCTTTGTTGACCAGAAACTGTTGCATGATTACGGTAGTGTTCCTCTTTGATCCATTATCCACAGTTACGTGCGCACGCTACACCTTCAACTGAAGAAACGAGCATCTGCTAAACCATTGCACGCACAAATGTAACCTGTCTGAACTTGCTTAAACAATGACTGGGCTTGTATTCACATGCATTGTTACTTGCATAAAGCTCGCACAGATTAGGGTGTGACTTCATTCACCGAACTTAATTGTCAGAGGTTGTATATCTTTATTTAATGATGCCATTTAATTCTGCACAAACTGATGATGTTGGACATGAGTAACAGTTTGAGAAAGATGTTTTAGAAGATTTGAAACTGAATTCAGACAAAATACACATGTTAGAAATGTTTAATAATTTATATTTATATTATTTGGAGTTATGTAGAACAAATAACAGTATTCTTTCCATTGTGTTAAAATTAAATATATAATAATATGTATTGAGAAAAGTGCATATTAGATTCCTGATATTTTGTTGTTGTTTTTTACCTGTATAGGCCATAAATGTGGCTTAATCCCCTCTTGATCTGATGTATATCAATTTAAAAGAATCCATACAAGTATCTAGTGCACAATAAAATTATTTTAAATATGTCAAAGCACATACAGTAATTGAAGAACTTGAACAGTCCATACCTGATACATATTTACAAATTATGTAATTATCCTTCATTGTACTGCTGTTTATTGTACTTATACTTAAGATTATAGACTTCTTACAAGTTTTTAAGAGATGAAAAAAAATTGATGAATGATATCCTGAATGCAACACGCAAAGATTTTTCTATCAAAAAATGGAAGCAAAAATTCTGCGACTTGGGTTTGAACCAGGAACATTAGCTGTCATGGCGAACGCCTCTACCAATTGGGCTATCGCAGATACCCGGACAGCTCTGCTGTCTCAAGGTGTCTTAAAGACAATCAAGTCGTCATGGCTGAAAGCCCAATGGGAGACAGACACCTGGCTCACCGATCGAGAATCTCTCCTATCCAACCATAACTCAAACTCCCAGATAAATTAAATAATAAATGATATCTTAACTGGAGATAAGCCTACCAAGTATCAGGTAAAGATTTTTCTGGGTGTCTGTGATAGTCCAACTGGTAGAGGCGTCAGCCATAACAGCCGAGGTTCCTAGTTCGAACCCAGGTTGCAAAATTTTTACTTCCATTTTTCGATTGAAAAATCTTTACCTGATGCTTGGTAGGCTCATCTCCAGTTATAATATCATTTATTATTTAATTTATCTGTGAGTTCCACAAACTTTCTGATGGTTGGATAAGAGAGATTCTTGATCCCACCTCCCATTGGGCTTTCAACCATGACAATGTGGTTGTCTTTAAGAAACCTTGAGACATCACGGCTGTCCAGGTGACGTATTTCCAGACCTTCATATGATATAGATGGAGGGAGAGCTTGTGAAAACTAAAGCCCTTTGCATTGGTCCTTTTCACGCCTGGGCCATTGAAGCAATAGCCAACTTTACTTTATCCATCCAGAAAGTTTTTAATAAAAAATATGAATAAATTATTTTTATAGAGCTCACATATTTTAAAAAATATCAAGAACAAAATCGTAGCTTTCTACAGATCAAGAGAAAGAAATCAACTCGCTGTCGCGATCTTTGTTGGAGAGCATGGCATCGCAAGGGCAGAAATTACGCTAACAAGGAGACTCCACGAATTTTGATTGCACTATCATATATGGCTTTCCCCTAACTAAATAGATGCAAAACCATTTGACGCACTACTCAAAAGTTAACACAAAACGTATGTATTTTATAAATATGTAAAATTTGCTAGTTTCTATCGGATGTCGTTGTGGAGCAGTGATAAGTTTTGCGTTTGATATATCAAAGGTTGTGCGTTCAAATCCCTTCATTGATAATTTCTACTTTTTTCCCTTCTAAATTCTTTTAATATGCGTTTAAAATGTAAAAAATGCGTTTGTGTTGTATGGTAACGATAACAGACTCTTTCCACTTGACAGGAAAGTAACTATGCCTCCAGCAGTCATTCATGGCCCTTGTAATAGCCGCAAATCAAAATTTTTTTCTGCTATTTTTTTCATAGCAAGAATTTTAAAATATTTTTAATGACTTTGAAACAGTAATTGTTGGAAAAACTGAAGATTTTGAAAGTGAACTTGTATAATCATTAAAAAAAAAGCTCTCATAAATATTGAGACCCAGCAATTTCACTTTTTCAACTGTGCAGCAGAAAATATAAAAGAACATGGCTTGTTACTTTTTAAATTAACTTATTTATATTAAATTATAATTTGAAAACAGTATTGTTTCACAGGCGCATAAAACAGCATTTTCTCACGCGATCTTATCTATACATAGTATAAATCTAAGTCACTTCCCCGGTGTATATGCTCGATAACCGTAAGAACTACTGCATCGATTTTTATGAAACAAGTTTTGTTTGTTAGGGGATTTATGTAGAAACTTTGTAGGCTAGGTAATAATTCATAAAAATTGGTTTTATATTAAATTATTTACGTTAATTGCTCTCAAAATGCGTCAACATGGCTGCTCATCATATGGTGATCGGCGATCGAAACGTAATAGCTAACAATAGCTGAGTAAATTTGCAAGAACATTGTTTCTCACATGGCCAACTGTATGTTGCCTGTTCTAGAGTTAGCGATCCTAGAAATTTATACATTTGCAGTAAAAATGCAACAACATTAAATGTCGTTTATAAGGAAGTACTCAAGACTTAGGTGTAGTCCAAAAACTTCCATTAATTTTTTGAACTAAAATAAAGGTTTTTTAAAATTTACCTATACTGTAACTCCACAACTTAATATTTCAATAAACTAATTCAATAAAAAAATAAAAAATATATAACAAAAAAATTCAAAAGAACTCAATGAAATACGTACTATTTTTGCAATAGGGCGCCATGCTTTTTTCTCCTCTAACAGCTGTGTAAACAGAAACCATGCGAAGCGAAACCGAACATTTCGCATACGATAAGGTTATTACAAGTGTACAAAATGGTGAAGGAAAGCTATTCTTTTTAGATGCTCCTGGAGGCACAGGAAAAATTTTTTTAACAAACTTAATACTATGCAAAATTAGAAGTTTCAATAAGATAGCTATTGCCGTTGCATCTTCAGGAATAACAAAAACAATGTTACTGGGGGGACGAACTGCACACTCCACTTTTAAACTTCCCCTCACAATTATACCAGGGGACACTCCTTTCTGCCAAATAAAAAAACAAAGTGCTACTGCAAAATTACTTCGTCAATCTTCCTTGATAGTTTGAGATGAAGCTACTATGGCAAACAAGGTTGTTGTTGAAGCTTTGCATCGCACTCTGAAAGATCTTAGAAACTCCAATCAAATAATGGGTGGCTTGACATTTTTATTCACAGGTGACTTTCGTCAAACTCTACCAGTTATAATAAAAGGTACAGTTGCTGACGAAGTAAATGCTTGCTTAAAAAAGTCTTTTATTTGGGAGCATGTTATTCACCTTTCACTCACTAAAAACATGAGGGTCCTTTTAAATAATAATCAACAGGCAGATGCATTTTCGACAAAATTGTTGAAAATTGGTTGTGGCAGTGAGCCAGAAGTAAATGGTAGGATAAAACTAGATTCTTCATTGTGCAATTATGTCGAATCACTAGATTCTTTGAATGAAAAAATTTACCCCGATATTTCTAATATTCAGTCCAAGTCTTTAGGATGGTTCCAAGAGAGGAATATATTAACACCACGTAACGATTCTGCTAACCTAATAAACTTAAAAATAATGAACAAAGTTGAAGGAAATGTAAAACAGTATTGTTCCATCAACACAGTTTTACAAACTGAAAATGCAGTACATTACCCTGTGGAATTTTTAAACTCTGTTTTAGAGTTAGCGACCCTAGAAATTTATACATTTGCAGTAAAGATGCAACAACATTAAATGTCGTTTATAAGGAAGGAGACTTAGGTGTAGTCCAAAAACTTCCATTTACCTTTACTGTATTTTTATTTCATGATTTAAAAAGCCCAGGCAACGCCGGGCGCGGGTTTGCTAGTAATTTTATAATAGAGTAGTGCATCCTATAGAATTTCTAACTCTCTTTCTCATTTCAAATTAATAAATAAGAAAAATTAAACATGCGATGGTAAGACCCTGAAAAAGTCCATGCTGTGTTTAATTTTTACTGTGTATTATATATTTCTTGTACATCCTTCATCTCAAATTAATAAGTGTCTGAAAGATTTATATGTGCTGAAATTCATTAAAGTTCCAAATATTCAATATAAACAAACTAATTTTATTATAGTACATAAAACCAACAGTAGGTTATTGTACAATTTTTAATGGCATAGTGCTATAAAATTGAAAGTTAATACAGGTACTGATCTAAAACGAATTATTAATATTTCAAATTAAAAGCTTATTTCAGCGTTTTAAGCAATCGAAAGACCTAAACACTTAAAAGAATTATTTGTACTTAATATCTGTATCTATTTTAATAATATTTCATTATTAAATCATCGAGAATTTCAGAAAAGAATCTTTCATCGGCAGCTATTTTCTGAAGACTCGAAAGCTTTGTTTAATCTTTGAACGCTGCTTCTTTGCACACAAATGCTGTTCGAAACAATTTATCTGTAATTTATTTATTACACAAACGCTACCCTGAATCGCGAACCTTGAGAAATTATAAATTTATTTACGGTGTAGTTTATTATAATTAATGATTCAATATTTTCACAAATATGGTTTACTTATTTTATATGAAGCTTACTTAATTAAAGAAAAAAAAACGAAGCGATTTTCTTCCAATTCTCTTCAAAAAATTAATTTTATATTTTCTTTTTCTCGTGAGTATATTGAATTTAAATAAATTGAATATAAGATCATCTCAATCATACTTAATACATGTATATACTTTGTAAAATGTACATATTCCGAGAATAAATTTCATTTTACTTTATTAAAAAAATTGTCATTGGACTTTAGAAACTATATATAATATTTCAACAAAAAAAATTTGAAAAATAAACTTTTATTTACCAAGCAAGATCACTTTCAAAACCTTCAATGTTTTTCGAACAATTACTATTTCAAGGTCATTAAAAATATTTTAAAATAGTTGCGATGAAAAAAATAGTAAAAGAAAAATTTAGATTATGTCCACAAACTGCATTTTACATTTTAAACGCATATTAAATGAATTTAGGAGGACAGGAAAAAAATATAAATTATCAATGATGAGATTTGAAAGCACAACCTTCACTAAATCATATCATGCTCGAATCTTACCACTGCGCCACAATGGCATCCAAAAGAGATTAGCAAAATTTAGGTATTTATAAAATGCGTACGTTAGGTGTTAACTTTTTGTTGTTTTTTTCGTCGTAAACTTTTGAGTAGTGCGTCGAATGGTTTTGCATCTATTTAATTAGGTGAAAACCATATGCAATAGTGCAATCAAAATTCGTGGAGTCTCTTTGTTAGTGTAATTTCTGTCCTTGCGATGCCATTCTCTCCAACAAGGATCACGACAGCGAATTGATTTCTTTCTCTTGATCTGCAGAAAGCTACGATTTTATTCTTGATATTTTTTAAAATATGTAAACTTTACTAAAATAATTTATTCATATTTTTTATTAAAAACATTCTGGATGGATAACCTAAGGTTGATTATTGCTTCAATGGCCCAGGCATAAAAAGGACCAATGCGAAGTGCTTTACGTTTTATAAGCTCCGCCTCCATCTGTAACATACAAAAGTCTGGAAATACGCTATACACTTAAATTCCATAAACCTCAGCAGATATTCTTTAGATAAAATTGGTAGAGACATTACAACACAACAAAGGGAGAACAGAGTTTCCGAGTAGTTTCGCCGTTTATTCCCGGCTTTATCAAAGATATGCACAAGAGGACATAAGCCTTTATATACAGAAAATATGGTACAGAATGAGAACATGATTGGATGAAAAAATAACAAACAGTAAATAATATAAATTGTATAGTGGCGACATTGAAAGGAGAATGGTTGGATAAAGAACCAATAACAATGAAATTATAAGAAAACCTTGAGAGGAAAATTAATTGAAATATAAAGGAAAAAGTGATGCAATGACCCATTCAAGACTGCCACTCTCCATCTATGCAACGACGCATTCAAGACTGCCACTCTCGAAACTATTGAGATCTTTAAAGCTAAAATCTCCTCTCCAGATCACCTCCTCAATTGCCAAACCGTATTTGATGTTTATTCAATTTTAAATTCTTTATCCGATATCTTGTAATTTTTCAAATTTTTATATTTACTATCCTTTCCATTTTTTATTGATACCTTAGTTTACGTTAACTCCGGATGAATCTTCTTCTAGGTCCGCGTTTTCATTTTTGTTTGTGTTATGACATCACTTTTTCCTTTATATTTCAATTAATTTTCCTCTCAAGGTTTCCTTATAATTTCATTGTTATTGGTTCCTAATCCAACCATTCTCCTTTCAATGTCGCCACTGTACAATTTATATTTTTTACTGTTTGTTATTTCTTCATCCAATTATGTTCTCATTCTGTACCATATTTTCTGTATATAAAGGCTTATGTCCTCTTGTGTGCATCCTTGATAAAGCCGGGAATAAATGGCTAAACTAGTCAGAAACTCTGTTCTCCCTTTGTTGTGTTGTAAACTCTACCAATTTTATTTGATAGAAACAGCACTATGGACCCCTTACTGAAAGATATTCTTTAATAGTCTAAAGGGGAGATTCTTAATATTATGTTAATAAATTAAATCCAGGGGAAAGCTTATCATTTCATCAATAAAATATATTGAAATTTAAAATATCAGACTTGAATTATGTCCATTATATTAAATTAATATAATAATTCATTACATTAAAATGCTCTCAATAAGAACCTTGCAAAGACATATGGAAAAAATAAAAATGTTATATACCTTATAACATATAGCAAACACATGTACCATATATATTATATTATCTGATATAACTTTATAACTTTATCAGATATATGAAATACTTGATTTAGCATTCAAGTGGCATTTCCATCCTC
Organism: Rhysida immarginata; assembly: GCA_023313115.1. NCBI lineage: Eukaryota > Metazoa > Arthropoda > Chilopoda > Scolopendromorpha > Scolopendridae > Rhysida > Rhysida immarginata. Next base: position 597,662 of record JAHWFO010015471.1, on the reverse strand, counting down.
TGAAAATTGAAAAAGCCTTTTAGTCAATTAAATATGGAAAAAATGGTAAAAGTACAACAGTGGCTTGGGGAAGAATGATGGATGTATTTCTCTCTTTTCCTGTCAATGACTAGTTGAAAGAGGGGGGTGTATATATCCTGGTGTATATTTTCAGGCCTAGGTTTTACACATTACTCTACAGTTTTCTCCCAATATTTAACTTATTATATGGAATTGTATTTTCGTTTTTTCAAAAGAATATTTTCCTATTTTCGAAGATGACAAACGATACGGTAGTATTGAGAATAAAAAACATTAAATCTTCCAGTAACATGAAATTATTTTATTAATTTTATTAAACTATAATTTTCATTATCATTGATATAAAGAAATAGATATAGATTACAGATTAACAGTCATTTAATTTATCACTTAGCTATCATCACTTAGGTTGAAGCATACGAGAAACAAGTCCCATACTTAGCTATCCCTTTCATCCATTCCTGGGCCCACGTTTCGCATTACACTTTTTTATCCGAAATTATTGATCGTACATACTGATTTAGTTGTTTTGTAATGCCAATAATCCGCCCTGTTTTCGTTAGGATCCATTTTCTCACAGTCTTGTTGGGATAGAAACTTGTTTCCTTGGAACATTCACATGCTGCGATTGCAGAGAAAAACGGTGGCTGCTGCTTCTTTTACTCATTTCCAAGAGCTTGTATCAATTAACGATACATAAAATCAAATAGAACTCTGATGTATATATAGTATGTGGGTCATTCCATGTCAACTCAGGCAGAAATTTTATACTTTTGGCAATGACCTCTCAGATTTCAATGATATTTGGTATACACAATTGCCATAGGGAGTTGGCAGTGAATGCGAAATTATATTATTTATTTTTCTTTTTTATGGAAGTTACAGACATTTAAAATTTGCGAAATTTGAGTGGGGGCCTTATCTATGAAGTACTGTAACTTCGATTGTATTTTACTTAGAAAGATGTGATTGGTGACATACGTATGAAAGCTCTTTAACTCTAGATTCTATACGAAATTTTTAAGATTATATTACGCATGTGCAAATATTTAAATTTAATAAAAATATTTTATTTATGCAAATATCTCAAAAGGTGTGTATTTTTTTTTCGTTGAAAAATTATTAATGTCTTACACATACTTTCATAAAAACAATACAAAAAATTCAAAACTGTGTTTTGCTCTGGTTTGAAGATATTAATTTTTAAAGCTCGAATTCCAAGCTACAATACATTCGTTTGTGTGTTACAGTTCTTTAGATGGACAAGACATCCTAAGAAATATAAATTTTGTAGTAACATCCGATTGTCTTAAACATTCTACAGCTGTTTTTTATTCCTTTCAATGTGAATTCATTACGTTTTTAAAAGAAAATTCAATAAATGTAGAGAAGATACGAGGGTTGACCGAAAAGTAATGCCTCCATGGCTGTTACTTTTATAATTGTTAACCGATTTTCAAAATTCTTTTTCTATCTGATACTTACATTTGTCTTCTATGTAATGCACTATTCTCTTTTCAGTATTATCCCCATCCCTTTCCACGCACTGCACCAACGTGTGACCACTCGGGTGAAACCGTCGGAGAGGAAGTCCGGGGTTGTTGTTGACACAAGGATTGAATGGCAGCTTTGGAGCATCATCTGCAGCACGATAATGCTCACCCACAAAGAAACGCCACACACAAGAAGGGTTGCAGCGCCTACACTTCAAAGATGAAAAACTGCAGTTCAAAGATGAATGATCTTGCACGTTTCGACTTTAACCACTTTCCAAAGAAGAAAAAGCACCTTAAGGGACATTCAATCCCTGATGACGATATAAAAGTTCCTTCAATCCCTGCATGACGATGCAGTTGCACGTTGTGAAACACTCTGCTCAATATTGTGAGATTTGCTGAACTTCAATTGTGATTTCCTCTTTCAGCTAAGGCAAAGTGTGCGGATTGTTTGCATACACTTTACCTTTCAAGGCACCCCAAAAGAAGAAATCGAGAGGTGTGTGATCCAGCGAGTGTGCAGGGCAGATGCCACGCGATATGATTCGATCAACAAAGACGTCCTGCAGAAAGTATATTGATGTGTGTGCTGTACACGTTTCCATGCACTACTGTACACTAACTTTTGAATCACCCTGTATAATGATGTCTGTATCAACTCCGCAATTCATCTCGTCCTTCAGGGTAACTCGGAAGTGACTGACTCCAAAGAAGTGTAAAGTAAATATGTTTTATTTATTACTAACAATTCGATATCATAATTTTAAATTTATATTTTTTTACTAACTTATCACCTTAGCCTTTGTTTTAAGAAATTATTTATCATTTATAGTCGAAATTCTGACTCTTACAACGCCATCTGTTGCTAAAATTTGGACCTACTTTTTTTTCTTATACCATGAGCTTTCCCCCTTTTTCAATAACATTCCGTTCCAATTGGACGTCATTCTACTAAGTGGTTCTTTTTTATAGCGTTTTGAAACTTAAACTTTAATTATAATCACCCTGTATATCAAGAAGGATGTTTGTTTGTAGGTTTGTTTGCGAGTTTGTTTGTGTTTTCTACAAACCTACAGTTTTATTACGAACTTGATGAAATTTAGCATGCTTAACCTTCAAAGCATGAGAAAAAATAATAATTATTGAAGAATTACTCCAAATACTGAGACTTGCATAGATCATTTTTTTATATCTAAGAGTATAGCATATATAGCTGAAGCGTTTATTCTTGATAGTGATATTACTGATCATTGTATGAGTATTATCTGTTGTAGGTGTAACGTTGTGGATAACACTCATGCAAATAAATTTAAATATAAAACGCTAATCAACCACCAACTTTTAGAGGAAAAATTAGAGGAGATAAATTGGGATTGTTTAGAGGAAGAAAATGATATACAAAATAAGTATAATTGCTTTGAAAAAATATTAAAAGAAAACATAAAAAAAAGTACGTATACATTGGTAACTGGTTCTGGAAAAAATCAGAAAAGGAAACCATGGATTACATATCATATAATTAATTTGATTAAAAAGCGAAATCAATTGCGAAGTAAATATTTAAAGGATAAAACAAATGAAAGTCTTTTATACCGATACAGAGGTTTAAGAAATAAGATTGTACAAGAAATTCGAAAGTGTAAGGCTAGTTATTATTATAATCAAATTGAGAGAGCAAAAACACCTAAAGATAAATGGAAAATTATAAGTAATATAACAGGACGAGAAAAGACTTACAGAGATATTCCTCAAGAGATTAGTAATCAGATAAATGATTTTAATTTGAGCCTTATAAACATGTGCGATTGCCAAAATATTGTTAAACAAAACTCAGCCAATTTTAATATAAAAAATGAAGTAAAGGATACCTTTTTCCTTTACCCTGTTAATGAAATGGAGATAAAAAATTGCATTATGTCCTTATCAAAATATTCCTTCCCAGGATATGATCATGTTACTACAGAAATTCTGCGTAAACATATTAATAGTTTAACTTATCCTATTAGTAAATTAATTAATTGTTCATTTTTACAAGGAACATTCCCTGACGCATTAAAGATTGCAGTTGTAATTCCAATATTTAAAGGGGGAAGTAGTTTATTATTTGAAAATTATAGACCCATATCTTTACTGTCTCACATTTCAAAAATATTTGAAAAAATGGTAAAAAATCGCCTTACAACTTTTCTAGAAAAATATAACATTATTGCGAATAAACAGTTTGGTTTTCAAAGAAAAAAGAATACTCAATTAGCAGTTCACAGTTTTATATCCGATGTTATTCACACGCTTGATAAAGGTCGGAACCCTTTAGCAATTTTTCTGGATATAAGGAAAGCTTTTGATTCAGTTGACCATTGTCTATTATTACAAAAATTGGAAAGATATGGTATAAGAGGACTAGCAAACCAATGGTTTAGCTCTTATTTAGCCAATAGAAAACAAGCTGTTAGGATTAAGGAAAAATTAAGTAAATTCGAAAATTTAAAAAGAGGAGTTCCTCAAGGAACTATTTTAGGCCCCATTCTTTTCTTAATTTATATAAATGATATTTTTCATTTAAATTGGTTTGGTTCTATCCAAGCTTATGCTGATGATTTAGTTTTAACCTATATAAAAAGTGATTATCAAAATTTTAAAGAAGCCCAATCAGACCTTAAATTATTAAACTTCTGGTTATCAAATAATAATATGTCCTTAAATGTAAAAAAATCTGTATATATGCGTTTTAAATTGCACGCTGATTGTAATACGAATTTGTTTCTTAAATATCATGATTTGAAATGTAATAATCTTGAATGTAGTCATTGTCCTCTCTTAACTTATGTCGAACACACAAAATATTTGGGTATTACAATTGATTATCGTTTATCATGGCATTCCCATATAAGAAGCTTATTTATTAGATTAAGATCTATAACTTTTATAATTCGATCATTAAAAACTGTCTTAACTTTTAAAAATCTGATTTTAATATATAACGTTTTCTTTTTAAGTACATTACAATATCTCATCCCAGTTTGGGGTGGAACTTATGTGACTCATTTAAAACCAATTATAAATCTTTTTAATATGCTGACTCGTTGTATTTTTAACAAAAATGATTTTCGTAAAAATCAAATAATGAATTTTCATCAATTTTATCTTTTTAATTTGGCAAAATATACATGTAATTATATAAACATGAAACAGCCAATTTTCAAACATTTTAATTATAATTTAAGAAATTCTAAAAATCTGACGATTCCAATTGAAATTCCAAAGCATTCTTTCGTTTTCCATCAAATAGATTATAATTATAAAAAATTGTTTAATGATCTACCAAATGAAATAAAATTATGTACTGATGGACGAAAATCTAGATATAAACTTAAAAATTGGATTATGACTGTCAAAAACAATTAGTATTTATTGGTATTCATATGTGAATCAGTTTAAATTGTTGTTACCGTATATACTGATTTCTTTTTTCTTTTCTTTTGATGCTTTTCCGAATATACGAGCACTATGTGCTCATGGGAAATTCATCTTGTTATATATTTATATGTTTCTTACATTTGAATAAATAAATAAATAAATAAAATAAATAAATAAATAAATAAAAAATAAATAAATTCTTGGTTGTGGCAAGGCATAATGAGAAATATCTCATGACTGACAATGCAAGGCAAAGTTTATTCAATATAGGTAAGTTTCAATTTGTAACAATGCATAGAATTCCAGTTATTCAGGGTTTTTTTTAGAAAAGGCAGTTCTTAGTACTTAACAATTTTTGAAAATCTTTAAAAATCATCAGTAACTGGAGATAATGGAGAGTTAGCAGACTATTGAGAAAGAGTGGAAAGACAACAGAGGAAGTACTCTGTTAGCTCCGTGCTGTATTGAGTAAATGGTAAGCACTTACCCAATCAATAAAATTCAGTTGGATCTTTTTGTCTTGATTGGCTTCTGTCCGTTATAAAAACTCAGCATGTTCTATTCCAAGTCAGTTCTCTCAAGTTCTCTCGAGGTGCTCCTTGGCTGCTGAATGATGAAAGCAAAGCTTTCGAATAGAGCTTACAGACTCAGGTTGTATTTTTTCATTTTATTTTCGGTCTTTTTCTTTTTGTTCATTTCCTGTTTCGTTGTGGAAAAAGAGTTTTATTTTATCCTCAAGTTAATCATCTGCATTATCCACATAAGATTTCTATACAATTTAAATGGTAAGCAAGTAAATAGAAGAATTGGTGAATGCTACACTACTCAAATTGAAGACTGTTCAAGTGTTGCTTCAAGACATCGGGAAAAGAGTGTGAACTGGAACAACATCAAGTGTACATTTAAAGTACGTGATTAAGAAATTATTTAGACTAGTATTGGCATATATGGAGAGGTCCATCCATTGTGAGTCTTTAAAAAATTTTTTTCGAATTTTCATTAAGAATTTTTACTATATTAATTCTATGTGTTTTCTTGTGTTTTTTTTAAGATATTGCAAAATTAAATCCAAAAAAAAGTCCGAGCCACACGGGCGTTATCACCTAGCTTAATTGGTAACACATCAGATCCAAACATTACATAAAAATACATTTTGACTATATACTGTTTATATATTGAAAACTGAGATGCTGATAATGCGATGATTGAACGTTCGTTTCCAAGAATTATTGATAATGACCATAAATAATAGTTATTAAATAAAAATAAAAAATAAATAATAATTGACAAAATAATTACTATGTAATAAATAAAATCAAAATAAAACTAAAAAATATAAAATAATATAAAAAGCTGATGTTTCAGATAGAGACTATCTTTTATAAAAGCAAAAAAGGATAATTTTCTAAAGGCAAATAATTTTCTAAAACGATAAAGAGTACTAAAGGATGCCTTTATATATAGTTAGCATAGGGAAGGGTAAGAAGGTATTGGCTGAAAAAGTAGAAGAGTACCAATGGGAGGAATTTGAAGGGATAGGACAGGAAGGAGGACAAATAGGAGGTAATAAGAGGGCAGTGAAAAAAATGTCATAGTATAACACATACAAAATAAAATTATATAAAAGTTTAGGAATGATAGGGTGTCTAGTAAAACAAATTCCGTTAAAGAAATTCCCGGACTGTTGCTGGTTACACAATTTTTTGACAATTCGCAGTCACTAGTCACCCTGTAAAATTGTATCGCATAAAAAGGTCACTAAAATAAAAGAGTACAGGGAGCCTACGAAAAAAAGAGAGTACAGGGACGGACACAAAATGAACATAGAAGTAGAAAAATATGAAAGAACATTAAAAAAGAAGAAATAATTGAGAAAAGATAAAGAAAAAAAAAAGAAAATGGCCCAGACAAATTAGGGAATAGCTGAAGTTGAAGAGGAATATGGTAAAAGGCAATGAGGGAATGGTGCCTTTGCTAAAGTTATTGCCATTAGAGGAGAGGAAATTAAATTTCCAAATAAAAAGGACTCGAATTGCTTTCTTTCTTTTTTTTGTTATGGAAGTTATTATGAAGAATATAAAAGCTGATGTTTATAGATGGTTATAGATAGAAGGGTGTATTCCTTTTGGCCAAAATGTAATTTTAAATTTTTTATATAATGTTATGGGGGTTTTTTGTTTTAGTTTCTGCCCCTTTAATTTGAATTTAATTTTGGTAGGGTGGAGTAGTCCATTTTTTTTTAAATGAGGAAAACTTTTCCTTTAATTTTTTGCTTGATTTATAAATTTACTTTTTTCAAGCTTATAAGATTGAAGTTTCTTTTTAGAAACAATTGTATGTGAATGTTCTGAAAATTTCTTATGCTGCAATTTACAATTTGTGTTAGGAGCATAACTCTTATGTCTCTGAAATGCTATTGTGTCTAGCATATTTCTTTGGCAATGTTCATTTTTAATTGTGTTGGCCATACAACTAATTCTTCCTAGATTTCACTAACTGTGTTTTGATTATGTGCTGCACAGTGACAGTTTTGTGTCTTTAGCAATACAATTTGCATTACTTATATAGTCTTTCAGGTATTGAAAAATTTTCTTTAATTCCTCAACCATTCACATTTGATTGCTTTATAGATTTTTTTAAAGCTTAATATACTTATCCTAACCCCTTCAGTCACCTTGGCAACATATGTTTCCAACTTGTATCTTGGACGTTTACCTTGTCAAAAGTGCGGTATTTTTTATGTTGTGTAAAATTTCGTACTAAATAAATGACATGAATTAAATCTGTTGATTCTCTAATAAATATGTATATTTCGGTAGCAAATATAGCCATACATGTAAAAAGATAATAAAAAATGTTAATAAATAAAAAACTGCTGGTTATGTTTAATGTAACAGTATCAATATAATAAATGTAAAAACAAAATTTTTACAATCGAATTTAAGGTCTGTGTCTGAAGGGGCTACAATTGCGTATTAGGAATTTCTTATGTTTTGTTCTAGGATTGTAATTTAGATACATAGTTTTTTTTCCTTATTATTTTTTTTAAGAAAATTAAAAATCCATATTAAGATTTGTATAGCTTGTTGGTCTTATTTTCTTATCTGCAATTTAACAGTTTGAGCATTCAACTTTTTAGAATTCAATTCTTTTTAATTCTTTCCTCTTAAATTTAACACAATGCAATCTTAGTTTTAAATTATGTTTAAAACTTGAAATCCAGTATACTGAATTGATGCCAATCTTTTAAATTTAAAATTTTATTTTATTCACAAATGTTGTGATATCTTTTGAGAAACTAGTAGTTTTGAAGTAATTCCTACCTAGTCAAAGAACTATATTATTATCTGTGAGTTCATCAAACTTTCTGATGGTTTGCATAGGAGAAATTCTCGATCTGAGAGCCAGAAGCCCGCCTCCCATTGGACTTTCAACCGTGACAACCTGGTTGTCTTTAAGACACCTTGTGACAGCTTGGCTATCGAGGTGTCTGCGATAGACCAATTGGTAGAAGTGTCAGCCATGATAGTCGAAGTTCCTGGTTTGAATCCAGGTCGCAGAATTTTTCCTTCCATTTTTCAATCGAAAAATTATTACTTGTGTTTGGAGGCAATCTCCAGTTTATAAATATTATTATTATCTGCATCTTCTATTGATGAGGCAAACCAGCCACGCATGTCCCCCTTGAGTTCCCGATCAATCATCCAGATGACTGGCAAAAATTTATATCTGGAAAAGAAAGAGAAAAAACGAGAGCAATATGGTATAAGACCTTCTACATCAAGAGCACGAAGAGTTGGGTCTAAAGTGTCCAGGGATGTTGCTGGTGGTGATGATGGACATTATTTTAATCTGAGGGAAGTCAAGAAGAGTTTAAATAAAGTCCCTGTACATCACATAGAATTTTTTTTTCGGAATTTTCGTAGAATGTATAGTCATTTCGCGCAGTGCTGTATTGACTGAGTTATTGTTTAGCCAATTTGGAGTTATAATTTAACTTTCTGAGATTGTTCAGCTTACCTACATGTGTAATAATCCCGGGCAATGCCAGGTTCTCTGCTAGTCTATATATATAAAGAAGGATGTTTGTGGGTGGGTTTGTTTGCTTGTTTGTTTCTTATACAAATCGACAGTTTTATTCTGATCTTGATGAAATTTTGCATACTTGACCTTCAAAACATGAGGAGGGTCTCTGTCTACTTCAGATTTCGATAAAATAAAAATTATTGATAAAAAATCGATATTCATGGTTACAGCAAGTCATATTATTGAGAAATATCTCATGACTAACAATGGACAGATAAGTTTGTGCAACAGTACTTTTCTACAATGGTATCAACACGCAATTCACAAGCAGTCTGCATGGACCAACGATATATAACCAACGATATATGACCAAGGAAAAGTTTGTGCAACTATTGGTATCAACAATGGTTTCAACACGCAATGCACCAACACTATGCAAGGATTAACAATATAAATCTAATGACCAGCAATGCAAGGCAAAATTTGTGCAATATAGATAAGTTTCAATTTAAACAATGCATAGAATTCTTGTTATGCAGGCTTTTCTTAGAAAAGAGAGTTCTTAGTATTTAATTTCTTGAAAATCTTTAAAAATGATCAGTAACTGGAGATAATGGAGATTTAGCAGATTATTGAGAAAGACTGGAATCATGACAGAGGAAGCATTCCTTTAGCTTCGTGTTGTATTTAGCAAATGGTAAGGAAATACATAGGAGAATCATCGACCGCTGGACTACACAAAATGATGAATGGCCAAGTTTTGTTTTAAGACTTCGAGAGAAGAGTGGGAATCGCAACAACATAAAGTGTACATCTAAAGTAATTAAGAAATTTTTTAGAGTAGCAGTGGAATCCTTGGAGAGGTCCATCCATTTGTGACCATTTAAAAAATTTATTTTTCGAATTTTCATTATTAATTTTTATTGTATTAATTCTAAGCATTTTCATGAGTTTCTTTTTAAAATATTACAAAATTTAATGAAAAAAAACGAGTCTGAGTTATAGCAGGTTATCACCAAGCTTATTTAGTAGCACAGCAGTGTAAGGGTCCAGTTACTTCACCTTAATTACCATATCCAATAAGATTAAGAACGACTGCGCCACCCGATTACTATCGGGAAAATTGTTATTACTTACCCTAATTTTTCGTATATAACGCGCACCATTTTGCAGTCAAAAACACTTACAAGTAGCCTAGCGCATTGTACTCGAGTGCGCGTTATACTTGGTTTCATATTTTTAAAGGTGCATCGGCGATGAGAAAAAGCGTTTTTAAGAATCAATAATATCTTCGGATCCAATGATCAGATTTGAATGAAATTTTCCAATTTTCAGCTGAACCGTTGAAAATAAAAAATTTCCTTTACACCATAGGAAAGATAAGGTATTTTTCATGAAAATGCTATTGCTAAAACATTTCTATTTTAATTATTTTATTTTATATAACGATCTATATAACTTTTTACTTTTGAATTCGAGTACCTGTCTTGTTTTCTCTCACAATTTTTTTCTTCTGCTTTTATACAAAAAATTCCAACAGCTGAGTCTTTAGTAGGTTAAGATCTTTTCAAAATTTACAAGATCATAAAAATCTATCCAGTAAAACAATAGAAAAATCGTCCGAAGCAACTAATATCATTAAAAAATTAGAATCGAGAAATTGCGCAGTTTCTCAAACTTCTGTGCTGCCTTTTGTTTTCAAGCGATAATATTGCGAACACCTTCCTTCCCCTTCTCAACTTCGTGCCCTTTGGCAGCATCGTGAAAAATTACGTAAAAAATAATTTTCATAGGTTGTTTTCAGCTGCAAACGAAAGAAAAATTCCGTTTTAATACTAGTGAAAGCTGAAGGAAAAGAAATGGCCATTGCTACGCCCATGTCTGCCATTGCCACTGTAGAGTTGTTAGCTAATCAGGAGCCCGGTCATCACCACGTGATTGGGGAAAACCAGTCATTGCTCGAGATGCATCTAACTTCGTAGTTAAACAATTTAGACTACAGCCTTTGAATAAGAAGCGTTTTTATTGGATCGCGTGATGTTGATTCTATTTCCGGGGTGTTCTACTTCCTGTTAGTCTCACAATTTATTCATAACCAGTGCTGTTTATAACATAAGTTTTAACAAAAATGAACTCTACCAAACGTTGTGGCTATCCAGCAAGTTATAAGTTGAAAGTTGTTCAAGAAGCCGAACAAATTGGAAACAGAACAGCAAGAGGGAAATTTGATGTAGGAGAAACGTCTGTGCGGGAATGGACAAGGGCCAAGCATTCATTAATGCAGCTTCCCCGTACTAAGAGAGCTGCACGAGGACAGAATCTGAAATATCTTCATCTCAAAGAACAACTCTTGGAGTGGGTTTTATCCTGCCGTTCAGAAGGTAGAGGAATAAGCACCGTAAAAATTCGCTTGCAAGCACGGCGTTTGGTTGAGGAATTAAAAATCGGCGCGGAAACGTTCACGGCAAGTCCCACGTGGGTGTTTAAATTCATGAAGCGGAACAATTTAAGCGTTCGCTACCGAACAACAGTAGGCCAAGCGATTCCTTCACATCACGAAGAAAAATTGCCCGCTTTTGTGAATATTTTAAGGAAATACGATCTGGAATAACCGACGAAAACATTTTCAATATGGATAAAGTGCCATTAAGTTTTGACGCACCACTGAATAGAACAGTAGACAGGAGAGGGGAAGACGAAGTCAACATCGTTACTACAGGTAATGAAAAGACTAATTTTATGGTTGTGCTAACATGTTCAGCTGATGGCAAGAAATTGAAGCCAATGCTTATACAACCTGTGACAATAAAGTTCGGTGAATGATGGCATATTAAGAGTGGATTGCTCGCTTACATGAAACAGCAGTTACTATCCTTCAAAGTAATCCTCGTCGATTGTAATGTACTTCTGGGAACGCCTGTACAAGTCCTGGAAACTACTGGCGTGGTTTTTAGGGATAGCCTTCGTCGTTTAGGGTCGTAACATTACGTTGGATGTCTGGCCACTTCGAACAATGTCTTCTACAGTGTTCCAGCCTCCTCGGAACCGTTTAAACCACTCATAATCACACTCCAAAGTAATAGCACTTACCCATTTTGGGTTTCAACCACGCGTATTACGCCTTCTTTCTTCAATGTCCTGTTTAAACACAATAAACACACTTGCAGCGCTGATTCTCTCAAATTTGTTTTGTGTGGGGCAGGATACGACGATGGTGCACTCTTACGACCTTTAGCAATTTGGCGTCATTCACCAAACTTTATTGGCACTGGTTGTATTTAAAAGAAACACTGCACCAAGGGAAATTTTGCCAACGTCTGTAATTGTGAAATGGAATGATAAAGGATGGATGGATGGAGAAAAGATGAAAAATTATATTGAAGAAGTATTTCGTTGGAGAAAAGGTGGATTTTTTAACCCAAAATCTGTTTTAGTCATGGATTCGTTTAGGGCACATACATTGGAAAATGTTAAAAATACATTTAAAAAAATAAACACAGACATTGCAATAATTCCTGGTGGCATGACGAAATTACTTCAGCCATTAGACATTTCCGTTAATCGGGGCTTTAAAACGGAAATAAGAGCCTTGTGGAAAGAGTGGATGCAAAATGGAATGCATTCTTTCACATCATCAGGAAAAATGCGCCAGTCATCTTTTGCAGAAATATGCAATTGGGTTGACAAGGCATGGCAGAAGATTAGTGTAAATACGATTGTGAATGGGTTTCGGAAAGCAAAGCTTTTGCCTCCAGAAAATGAAGCGATCGAAGAAGTAGGGTCGCCAGCACAAGAACAGCCCCCTGCAAGAGCCTCCATTTCAAGAACCATCACTGCAAGTTGCAGCGCAACCAGCTGAATGGATGTAACTATTTCATTCTGATAGTGAAGAAGAAGACTTCTTTGGATCTTAATTGTTATTAGGTAGTATTTGATTTTTTAATTTGTAATATTAATAAAAATTTATTTTAGAAAAACCATTTCGTATCATATTTTTTTTACCATTATTCAAATCAAAAGGGCAATTATAAGAACTACCGTATATTTATTTTATTTTCGAGCATGTATGACATCATACATGTTAAACCTGAGTGAGCGTTATAGTCGAATTTTTTTTACTATTCATGTCTGTTTGAAGGGTTCACATTATAACTGATAGCGCGTTATATTCGAAAAATTAGGGTAATTACCAATTTATATTAAACCCAATACCGAATCTTACATAGCATTTCTTCCACTCAGCCCATAAGGGTTGAGTTAGAAAGGACTCACTTTTTTATCTTTAAAAATAACAATGAAATTTATTCATACAGAAAAATAGAATGCGAATAAAAGGAGGATTAAATTATGAGTTTGCATTATTAGCTTCACTACCTTGATCAGATTTCAGTAAATATGAATCTGAGCCATTATATAACTAACAAAATGTAACCATTGATAATTTATAAATGAAAACGCTTTCATGGCCAAAGGGGAAAAATAGATCATCCGTACTCTCTTGACGAATCAGATGGTCTTGCTTCAAAGATGTGGATTCGCTGGTCTCCCAGGAATGATCTTGGGCTTGTGGAGAATCTTTGATTGCAGTCGCGTCATTTATGGGGAGAAAAATAATAACTGAAATTCATGGGATAACTGTCATTATTTATGTTGGGTCGCAACTATAAGATATTTAACATTAAAAAAAGCCCCAGTGTTCTAGCAAAATTATAGCAAAAAGTTATAACTTCTGCACCATGAAATGGAATAAAGGAAAATAAAATTCTAACTAAGAGAATTTTGATGTTCCCTTCATGACGTATGCCCGTGAGCTGGGGCACAGGGAGCAAAAAGGTTGCTACTAGTCGGATTACAAACACCCAACCCCGCCACAAGAGAGGGCTAGAATTGGAGAAAGCCGCTAGTGCTCTAGACGGTGCAGAGTCTAGGAGAACACTGCCTCTCTGAAAAAGTTACCTCGTTCGAGAAGGGGTTTGGAAATGACCAATCAGCGATTGACTATGACGTTAGAGGTCCGAAATCTGGGAGTTAAATGAATAGTCAAAATTGAAGCTAAAAGCTTGTTTCTGGACTCTTGAATTAGGCGTCAATTGGTCTCGCAACCACTTGCAAGATTCACAAGTGCATGTGTTGTATGGTAGAGGGTCATTAGTCATCTTTCTGCTGCTCTTAATTGTCATTGGGGGTAAACTTTCCTCCTAGGGTGTCTTTTATCTCACCCCCGCGATTTGTTCTCCTTTCCAAGCTGGCTCGCTTCCTGTCAACAGTCATAACTTACAAAAGGCTTCTAGCTTCCTCAAATAGAATTGTTAATCCAATAGCTTATCTCACAGGGCCCGTCATCATTGTTCAGAAAAAAGGGATGAATACTAAAAAGCATTCCGAGCTCAGGCAATAAATAAACTTGAAAAGAGAGGGAGACTTTTCTTCAGAAAAAAAGAGATTCTAAACCTCCAATAAAATTATTTATCTAATTCTAGAAACTTAATATAAGAGGGATGAATTCTCCTCTATAACTTGTTTCTAGTTCAAAAAAATGTTTGAATTAATAATCAAATCAAAACTGTTCAAATTCAATAGTTGAAGTATGCAAAAAATGAATATAAATAATGGTCGGGATTCTATTTTCGTATGAATAATTATAATATAAAACTGAAAAATCAAAATGCCCCCATTCTTTAAAAAATGGATTTCCTCTGACACCATTTTTTCCTACTTTCTTTTTGTCTTCAGCTTGCTTCTGCTTCCGAAGGAATTTGACAAGAGCAGTATGATCTCCTCTGGACCATGATAAAACCATCTTATTGTATGTAATAGTTAATGCGTGATCTTTAAAATATTTGTTATACAATAGCAAATAAGTTTATAATATAAAATACATGAGAGTGACTGCGTAATGATTTGGAAATTAATCAAAGTTTAGGAATATTCATGAGAATTATGGATAACATAAACATTACTAAAAGAGGGGATTCATAATGAGTTTAGTAAATCTTAGATAGAATACAAAGTTCCAGTAAAAAAAATAGTAATGAATAAGATTTTCAAAAGTATAAGATAAACACTTCCTAACATATTTCAGGTAGGATTAGAGAATAGTAGTTATTATAAAAATTTATTTCATGTGTCACATGTAATCATAACATATTATTGATAAAGGATAATATTCAAAGTTCAGGAAAACATAGTAGTTGGAATTGGCTAAAATCTGTTATTGAAAATAATTTAACCATACACCATTCTTTGTTATTTTCCTCGAAAGTTCAACAAAAATATAGTCCTTAAAATGTAACATAGACACTTTAAAACTAGCAACTTGGTCAATAAAAGAATGCGAAAACTTTATTAATATTGAACTTTTGTTGTCTACATTCGGACTTAAGTAGAATTTTTGGGAATATTTTTAGTAATAAGCAGTAACGTAACCAAGAATTTTAAATGCACTTGTCACAACTCTACATCACTGTTTACTATCAGGTCCATCCATTTTCGTCATACAGACTGATAAGTTGATTGTTCACCTAACTGTCACACACTTTTTAATGAACTGTCCCCGGTTCACTTGTAACTGTTCACTATTACCTTCTTACCGAGTCGGGAGGAAGAAAAAGAAAGGGTCAGTTCCGTTGTCATGAGTTCCTATAACCGTCTGGATATCCTGCTCTAATCAGTACCAAAGAAATTGGCTGGGAGCAGAACCAATTTGGAATCCGTCTGGTGCAACTTCCATAGAATGGATGTAAGAGCTGAGGGTGCCTGGAGTCCTGGAGATGTATCAGTCCTTGTAGTGGGGTCGTCTTTGCCGTGAATTCGCTTGGAGATAGGTGGTCCAACGTCTGCTTCGAACAGGCTGCAAAGAATATGATCTTTTTCCCGAAAGTTTTATGGCCAAGCGTTCTACCAATAATAGATATAAACTTACTCTATCAACTAAACAACATGTGAAATGTATAGTAATCAACTATGTGAATCAACAAGGGAATCCTAATTTGAGTCAAGCAAAAATGTTTCATGTAATTAGGTGAATTTATATTAAAAGTCAAGGAAGACAAGAAAAAATAATTCTAATTTTCACTACGGCCATACAGTACTCTTGCTTGTCCAAGCATCAGACTGGCACTATCTCCGTCCGAACTGACTTGAGTTCCAGTGGGTGAATCCAGTTCCAAGGTTTCCCTGGGGTCGGAAAGAACAACAGTCCCTCTGCTGAGTGAACGAGACCTTAGTAGAGTACAGTGATTGCCTTTGCAACACCTAATGTCTATAACAAGAATGACAATATAGAAAATAATAATGGAGACAACTATCCCAGCTATGCTCCAAGATGACAATAGACTGGGTTGAATTATATTGGTGTCAATAACAGCTTCCAAGTCATGTGCTCTTGCTTTATCTGTTGTAAGGCCATTCCTGCCTTCTCCAAATTTTGGTTATCATTTTTCTCAAGTAATTCTAGAAGTGATTGATCTTTAGCAAGAAACTCGATACCACTAGTATTAACAAAAGTGGAAATGTCAGGAACAACCATCAAATCTACACAGGCTGGATTAACTTCCGTTCACCCACAAAATAATGGAGGTAAAAAGAAGCCTTTCCCTATGCCGACACAAGATTGTTCCAGCTGAAATTCACCAGTACCTTCAAGTTTAACAATACCTCTACGTCCAGGATCTGTCCTAACCTTTAAATGACATCTAACTGTGATACTAGTTTGTTGTGGAAAACTATAGATCCAGTGGCCTAAATTATCATTCTAAAGAATACGGGAGCTGGATTTTTTACTACCTGTTTTTCACAAAGATTATGGACGCTACTTTCTTCACCCATAAAAAAAGAATATACACAATTTTGTAAGGGGACAGTATAGATGGCGGATCGAGGCGAACAAATACGATGCAGAGATTCTATTAAGCCCATTTACCATTCGGCCTGGCTAAACATGATGAATGATTGAAGGTTTCTAGAGATGGCAAAGTATGGATATGATGAGGGAAAATATGCAAATACCTTTAAGGACAAAATTTCTACTGATACACTTAAAATTCAAAAAAGGTCAAAATATCCTTGAGATACTACCAAAGGTATTTGAATAAACGGCCTGAGCTTTCTGACAATTGCTACAACAATGACAGAGGCCCATCTGTATAAACTGTATAAGGTTTCCCAAGAGGGTGCAACAATGAGCGGAATATTTTCAGGTAATTTTTTGTCCATTTCCTTTACAAGTGTTAGCAACTTGCGTTCAGGGAGGTGATGTCTAGTGATCTTGCCCTGACTTAACATGTTCACAGATTCTTTCAAATTTAAAACGTTATATCTAAATTCAGCTAAGACGCTATCCATGTATCTGACTTGGGTAGCGGCTGCATTTTCATGAGTAGTCAAATTTCGTAATACTGCAAGTTCATCAAATACCTTTTCTACCCTTCTAGTAAAAAGAGGTTCCTGAATGGTTTGATTTAAAAGTGTAGCTTGTTGATCTATCATATGTATAATATCTTAGCTAAGTGTTCCCAATTGATTAATCCTGTTATTTAGAGAAGTAAGATCGCTAATTGTAGCCACTCCAAAAAGAGCTCGAAATAAATCTCCACCCAGATCAATGAGTCCGTGCTTGCTTCCTGATATTGTAAGTAAAGCAACTAATCGCTGTACATCGTTGTTTGTTTGTATTGCTGTAGCTTCCAAACGTGCCATTTCCTGATGTATTTTTTCACTATAGCCAAAAGGAGTAGCGCATTTGCCCCTTTTTAGTTCCATTAAAATTTGATTTCCATCATCAATGAATTGCTCCATGGGAACATCCATGATCAGTGTCCGTTGAGTGGCAGACAATACGAATCACTTTCCAAATAAACACCAAACCTTTTATAGCCAAAACAAAGGAAAAAGAATAGAATGACTGTGAAAACTTTGGCCATTTTGGGTTATGAGTTGTAAAAGGTGTTGTCTTCCCAGGTCGGTTCGCCAACTAGAATAAGAAGCGCAAACAAAGCCTCATTTCAATGCATAATCACTGTACCCATAAGGCATCATAATAAAATAATAATGGAAATGAAATTTGTTATCCTCATAATATTATCTGGGCTCAGATTCATGTAAGATCATTCATAAGCTCGCAACAATTATAGATAACGAACTCTACCTATAAGCCTATTAATAACATTCTTTCCAGGTCGTAAAACAAGTCGCACCAGTACCATGACGCATGCTGCTATATATAGAACGCTTTTTTTGTTCAGCATTAAAGAAGAGAAAAAAGATGCTCCAGAACGAATACCGATCACAAGCTTGTGTAAGAGGAGAAATTGTGTTTAATGTGTATATAAATAAAATAAAAGTTATTCCCTCCCAATTGTCTAAACATGGTTCAATAATCTATGCAATGTCTGAGCAAACGCTGTTATCAATAGTGTGACTTTAACACTAAGGTATTAAATAACTGAGCTAGGAACAAGGGCGGTTGTGGTTTTAATAAAATGAAAGAAAAGGGTGACTAGTAGGTCTACCCATCAAAGACTGTAAATGGAAAAAAAATTTTTTTGAGCACACCTGTGCTTCATACAAGCAAGTAATTATTTAATGACTGAGTAACAATCAACCAAGAAGGATATTGGATTTTTAATTCATAGTCTTTTATGTATAAAACGGTTTATTTGGCATTAATTAAGAAATAATTGGAAAGAGAGAGGGCTCCCAGGATATTGATACTTATTCGATAAAATGGGTACTTTGCAGCTGGAATATCCATTAAAGGATGTTCTTTACGTTTTTCCAGAG
Organism: Rhysida immarginata; assembly: GCA_023313115.1. Taxonomy (NCBI): domain Eukaryota; kingdom Metazoa; phylum Arthropoda; class Chilopoda; order Scolopendromorpha; family Scolopendridae; genus Rhysida; species Rhysida immarginata. The sequence continues at coordinate 578,922 of JAHWFO010015471.1, read as the reverse complement.
GTGACCTATGCTGGCAACTGTAGCACTCCGCGCAATATTTCTGAATATCTTGCCTCATGCTAGGCCGATAAAATAGTTTACTGAATTTTTTACGCATTCTTTTTGCTCTTAAATGTCCAGATGTGGGAATATGATGAAAAACATGTAAAAAATATTTAATTAGACCATTAGCTACTGCTAGTTACTCCCAGGTTTCTTCATTATCCTGAAATTTCCTAACCTGATACAAAAGATTATCTTTGTCTTAGAAGAAGTTTTCTATTTTGTCTGGCCAATGTTTGGAGGGGGGTGTTCTGATTTGTTCTGTAAGTGCTCAATAATTTCCTTCCAATTTGAATCTTTCTGTTGTTCAGAAGCAATTTTGTTACGAAAAACTATAGGTTCATACTCAGTGACGGTGGAAATGGGAACTCTAGATAGTCCATCAGCAATTCAATGTTTAATACCTGGTGGATGCCCCCTGAGTGGATGCCCCCTTAATGTGGGTCAGGGGTTTGGGAGCTTCAGAGTATCTGTGAGCTGTGGTGGTTGTAGCTCTGCTACTTTAGGGTCACCCTCACCAGAAAGGCCATGGTTGAGAAGTGAGATGAAGAATATCCAAACAAACATATATCTCATGAGGCGCAGGTTAAAGTCACCCTCGTTCGGGAGTTAGACAGAGGCTCTCGTTCGAAAAATAGTCGACAGTCTCCCAGCTGTTATCTTGGAGCAATGCCTCCGAGAAGCCCTACTAGTGCACTCGCTATGCGCTTGGGGAAACGGTCAGGGGCAGCGCATGCTTTTACCCAGGATGAGAAAGGGGTAAAGTGACAATGGGATCGGGTGCTGTCAATCGGCACTTGGAACGTATTCTCCATGACAGGAAAGGAATCAGAGTTAGTGGAGGAAGCCAAACGGTATCGGCTGGATATAATATGTATTACCTCTATGTAACGTCCAGGTTCTGGAACTGTGGACTTAGAAGGAGGGTGGAAGCTATTCTACTCTGGTGTCAACCTTAACATGACTGCCCAGGCTGGAGTGGGGATACTCACAAGTCCCCAGCTGGCAGATTACGTTGCAGATTGCACCCCCTTAGGTAGAAAACTGTGTCTCCTGAGGCTTCAGATAGGGAAACAGATAGGTCTGTCTCTCTATTTGTTGCATATGCTCCGAATGCAAAAACAGAGTACCCACTTTTTCTAGATCAAGTTGATGCTGCTCTTAGCAGGAGAGGGAGTGCAGATTTCCTCATCCTGATGGGTAGGGGTGATGACCAAACGTGGAAAGGTGTGATTGGGAGGAATGTGACCCCTATTTAAATGCGAATGGGAGGTGCTTGTGGGATCTCTGTTGCAACAATGGACATTCCATCACAAACACCTTCTTCCATCACAGTTATGTCCTGCCGCATGCCTTTTTGCTCCATGCTTCCAAGCTTTATGGGAAGTTTTTTTTTTGAATCTTGGTTGATTCTCTGTGGTTATTCACCTTTACATGTGTTGGAGGGAGATCTTTTCGGGTGTTTTTCAAGCATTTGTTCCCATTCTTGCATGGTCAGCCTAGCCTTTATATTATCTACCTCTTTACTTTCTCAATCTACTATGGGCATTGACCCCTGGGTATTTTTTTGGCACGCGTGATGTTCATTTTTTCAAGTGTGCCTTTTGATCTCTGAGATAAACAGAGACTTTGTGGGCTTCACAGTCAGTTATAGGGAGGTTCCTGTGAGCCCCCTCCATTAAGGGAATTTAAAGGGTTCACGTGACGCGTTCTAGTCGCGTTACATTAGCTCCATGTGGGTGGATAAGTCGGAGAGTTTCTCAGTAAAGACCGCCTTATCTCATCGTCTTTTCCTCGTACAAGGAAATTTTTGTAGATTTCCTTTGTAATAACCTGGTCAGGTTTTCATTTTAAATACACTAATTCTTCGTAAATGCTTTCTTTTTCATACGATAGAGGATTAAGGAAACGAGTCTGCCGTGAAAATTCACATGATATTTTTTTTTAAATGCTGTTATCCTTACAAATTAATCTCGAGGTCATATATAGTTGGAATAATGTACTCCACGATCAACAGTCATATACCCGTTTTTTTTTTATCATTGTGACGAACATCAAGAAAACCAGGGGTGCAGGAAATATATTTAAAGTATAAAGAAATTAAAATAAATTTTTTGGTCGATTCTGTTTTGAAAAGAATCAAAATATTTCTTTGATTGTTTATGATTACTTTGTTTAAATGGTACATGATTGTTGTAGAGTTTAAAGTCAATTGGTTACTTGGGATTATTGGTTAGTAATTACCCTTTGTTGTCCGAGGGAAAAGCTTTTAGAGCGTCACGTTGAGCATTCGCCAGCGCGAGTTCGGCGATCGCGTGGTGCCAAAATATTTAAATTTAATGATGAAAAATTTAAATTTAGTTTTTCTTAGAAAATAAATTTTTTTTTTAACACGAAAAGGGAGTCCAGCGAGCTGAGCCTTGAGGAGCAGTGGTGTCCGCTTAGGTCACTAGGAATAGGGTGGCCCCTCAACGATCCAGAGATGTTTTCTTTTCCTTTCCGACTCATGCTTTTTTTTGGGCAGTCTTAGTGGACTATGAAGTCGAAGACACGGTTACCTTTTTTACATCAGACGAATTACATCAGAGATGTCGTCTGGGCTGTCCTAAAAGATCCATGGTGGAATCTTTAACTTTTTTCATGTACCCCGTAGCCAGATATTGAGTTTTGCAAGCCTATTGCGGCTGGATTCCTTCTTTTTGGGATATCACTTCTCCACAGGAAAACGATGAAAAGAAATATTCGTAAAACGGTATGTCTTGTATACAACCATAAACTTAGCATGAATTGTTTTCCTTTCTCACCGTAGAACGCATGGGACATACCTGCAGTCAGCTGTACGGCCAATCTCCACGGTTCGAATCCTCTATCCAACAGATTTCGGATCTAATCATCGTCGGCGTCCCACGGGATTGTACCGTCGTCCAGTTTGCCTTCTGCGCCCGCCGGTCAGCTTTGAAGCGGCTTGGTTTGTGCAATCGTAGTCCTACACTAACATTACTCTTTTTGGCCTCGACGACGTACCAGTGTCCAGAACACGACGGAAGGTTCTCCAAGTAAATGCGTATCTTTTCTCGCTACTCCTTCCAGTGGGTTTGCTGGCGACCTCTTTATCACCGCGAGTAGTCCGCTTCGTCACTGCTTAGCTGACTTTGTATTTACCGCTGATCTCCAAGTTGCCACCTGTTTCATCGTATTATATCTGCTGTCCGCAATTAATCGTTCTTTATTCCGCCGGGGTGATAATTTCCATCGTGCTTGGTTTCTACACCGCAACCCGATCTCTGGCGCTTATAATTTTCTCACACTCGGAAACAAATAATTCCTTCTTGTGAGGAATCTTCATGAAACCAATTTTTTTTATATTAATCATTTGACTTTCAGTTATTTACTCCCGCTGTGATTTGATTTTTTTTTGTTTTCTTTCCTTGCCCTTTTTACGGTGAAGCGTGAATGTTATTAATATTTTTTTTTCCTGTTCTTTATTTCAGGTTACTGTTTTGTGTAGCCGTAGTCTGACCGCAGTTCCGAATCACATGTGTGTCTGTCTTTTGTCACCTTCTACCTGCACCCCTTCCTTAGATGTATCAACGTCGTAACGTAATTTAGTTCTATGTGCATTTCTTGTTGTTTTAAATTCACCCCTTTTAGGTCTGTGTTAGTTGTCCGCCCTGAACGAACTTCTATTTAATTCTTATGGTTTTCCTTATTTTTTTGTTTATTTAGTTTAATTTCAATTTAACTGTTTGGGCTTGCCATTTTGTATCTTTTTTTGTAGTTATAAGTTTTATTTGAATCTCCATTTGTTACGATTTTTTTTCGTTTCCAAACAATTATATATGGTGTAAATTTCAATAACTACTTCTTAGTCCAATTCGTCCTAGATCCCTCGCCAGATGACTTATCCCTGTTGTTGTACCGAACTGCTTCAATCAATGTTAGTTTCCACGGGCGTTCGTATACTTTGTCACCCCAACGGACTGGCAACTTGTACTTTTCCACTTCACTTCCAGCTCCACTTTCTTTTTCTCGCCACAAGATTAACCTTCTTTCGACGCTGAACGCTACAGTTTCGTCATCTCGTCCTCTAGTTGAAGAATATTCTATGATTTATTCTGTACACCACTCTCTTTATTTCATATTGCAATAAAGGAGATAATTTGTTTGGAATGCGTCGGTTTCTTTCTTCAGAATTATCACATCAAACTAATACCTTAATTTCTTAAATGAGTAATTTCTTCGAGGGGCTTAAGGTTCCTTTTAGACTTATATTTTGTTAACTTGAAGAATCGTACCGCGATCCTTAAGTACTTCCTTCTCAACTCGTGTTTGACCATTGTTCTAGAATGCTCAGTGGGGAGCGTTTTTTTTCCTACTTTAGGGCTTATCTGGGTAGCGTGGGATAGCGTTAATTTCTTGTTTAAATAATGGGTTAACTCGGGATAAGTAGGTGCTAGAGTCTGCAAATTGTGGGGATTTATAATAATAAGGGAGGTTAACGTCCTTTGCTGGGGAGGGCGTTCGTAAAAGACTGAACGTGACAATACTATGTCTGCTGGTTTTCGGCACGTTACAGTCCATAAGTATACCTGGTACAGGGATTTAATGAACCAGAAGCCACTGATTGATTTTGTAATCATTTCAGCCGACTTATTCCGATCAGTGTCGGATACTCATGTTAGAAGAGGGGCAAAACTATTAACTGATCACCACCTTGTTGTCTGCACTTTGTGGTTCTCTAAATCCATGCCAACCAAGCGAAATACTAGGTTCAGACAAATTTGGTGCATCAAATGGGAGGCATTGTAGGATAAAGCTGTGAGGAAGTCCTTTGCAGATAACATATCTTCAAGTTTCAAAGAACTACCCAGTGATCATGGTACTGTTGAAGAGGAGTGGCAGTTGTTTAAAACTGCTGTGATTACTTCTGCTGCATTGTGCTCCAGTCGTAAGCGGCAGTTTTGCACAGGGTGGTGAGAAATGGACTGCATGGTGTAACGGTGAAGTCCAAGAAGCTGTCAAGGCAAAGAAGGAAGCCTATTCGCTATGGCTTGCAAATAAGTCGAGTGCGGTACACTGAGGCCTGAAAAGCAGCAGCAAAAATAGTATCAAAAGCTAAAGCTAAGGCCTGGGAGATGTTCGGGGAGAAATTGGAGGCAGACTATGGTTCGGCAAACAAGGTGTTCTGGCAGACTGTGCGCTGCCTCTGTGGGAAGAAGTCTCTTTTATCACAAACTATTAGAAGTTCAGATGGAAGGCTTCTGAAAACGGAGGAGAGTGTATTGCATAGGTGGAAGGAATACTTTGCATCTCTTTTTAATCCGGTGACAGCAACAACTGAGGCACATGAGGTGCACCTTGGAGCGAAGAATAGTCATGCTAGTATCAGATGGGCAATTAAGTCCCTGAAGACTGGCAAAGCTGCAGGTGATAATGAAATCCGGTTCGAAATCTTAAAGGATGGCATCCTGTGGCTGATTCGAGTGTGTCAGGTTGCTTGGATATCTGGACAGGTCCCTAAGCAATGGCAGACAGGAATTGTTTTCTCTATCTTCAAAAAGGAAGATCAGAGAGATTGCAACAACTATCGAAGTATCTCTTTGCTCAGCATTCCTGGGAAAGTGTATGCTAAGTGTCTGGAGAATAGAAGTCTGGAAATAGTCGACCCCAAACTGTCGAGGGAGTAGTGTGGTTCCCGACCTGGCCGAAGCACAACGGATCACATCTTTGCTCAAAGGCAAATCTTTGAGAATTCCTGGGAGTATGCAAAAGAGGTCTACTCTTGCTTTGTGGACCTTGAAAAAGCATATGTCAGAGTTCCTCGGGAGACCGTGGCCTGGTGGGAGACCGTGGCCTGGTGGGCTTTCACTGAACACAACTTCTGTGAAGTTAAGCTACATCAGGCACGGCTCGTCACTGGATGGGTGACCATCCGTGATAGCCAATTTTTACCCCCACCCCGGCTGCTGTGACCATCATACAGCAGTCGTGAATCCAGGTCCATCCAGGGAGCCAACTCGTCGGCCTCTAGCCATACAGGCCCTGGATCCAATTAATTAATAAAAATAAAAAAAATAAAAAAGCGTTGCAAGAGTATGGAGTGGATGAGCAATTATTGGTTGCTATTATGTCTCTGTACGAATGCTCTGAGATGTGTGTTTGGATAAATGGCAATAAGTCAAGACCCTTCACCGTCGGTGTTGTACTAAGCCAAGGGTGCGTACTGTCGCCTGTCTTGTTCATTATCTTTATGGACTGGATAGACAGGGGCAGCCGGGGCGATGAGCATGTTTGTGTGGGCGATCTTTTCTGCTGACCTTGTTCTCCTTGGGTCTTCTAGACCGGTTTGCAGCCAAATGTAAAGAAGCTGGGATGAAGCCGGGATGAAGCTGGGATGAAGCCGGGATGAAGCTGGGATGAAGCTGGGATCAGTGTGGCTGAAACCGAGGTTCTGGTCCTTCAAGACAGCCTGCTCTGTGTGCTCTCCATGTTAGGGGAGCCTCATTGAGATAGGTGGAGAAATTCAAGTATCTTGGGATTGCATTCACGAGTGATGGACTGTAGGAGAAAGAATTGGATGCTCGGATCGGTGCAGCAAGCTGTGTCAGACGTGAACTGTGGCGATCCATGGTAACGAAACGTGAGTTTGGTAACAAATCCAAGCTGTCTGCCTTCAAATCTATCTTTGTCCCCATTCTCACCTATGGTCATGAGGCTTGGGTAATGACCGAAAGAGTGCAATCGCGGGTACAAGCAGCCGAAATGAGATTTCTGAGAGGTGTGGCAGGTGTTACCGTACTTGATAGAGTGTACAGCAGCACAATAAGGGAATCTTTAGGTGTTGAGCCGCTATTTCTCCACATTGAGAGATCTCAGTTGCACTGGTATGGCCACGTGATACGGATGCCGCAAATTAGTCTTCCTAGGCAGTTGTTATTTTCCAAGCCGGTGGGTAAGAGACCAAGGCGCCAGCCTAGAACCAGGTGGCTAGACTACATGGAGAATCTGGGTTCGAGTCACTTGGATATTACCAAGGTCAACATGCGCCTGATGGCGGAAGATCGCGATCGCTGGAGATCCTCCATAGGGCTGCTGCCCACGTGACCCTAACAGAAAGCGGGTTTGAAGAGTAAGTATGTATACATGGTTTATGGATTACCTCAAACTGATAAGATTGTAGACTTAAGCTCCACCTGGCGACAGTACGCTTCCTTCCTCTGAAACAACATGCCCCAAGAAATTAACTTTATCTTTTAAAAATTGACATTTTCGGGGTTTTACTTTTAAGTTTACATCTCTTAAGCGCTCGAATAAACCCTTCAAACTATCCAAATGTTTATGAAAGGTCTCAGTAAAGACCATCCAGTCATCGAGTTAAACTAATATTCTATCTTTTAATCCTCTAATTATGAAATCTGCTGTTCTTTGCCATAGCGCAGGCTCATTACACAAACCCATAGCAAATCTATTGAATTCAAATTTATTGTCGACCGTGGCAAATGCATTTTTTTCGTTTGAATTTATTTCTATCGGAAAATAACCCTGATTAGCATCTAAAACAGAAAATAATTTTGATTTTCCTAATTGTGATAGCTTTTCATTTATTTGGGGAATAAGGTACGAGTCAACCTTGGTAACATCATTTAATTTTCGATAATCTACTTACAAAAGGGTAAGTTCCATCTTTCTTTTTGCCAACAATGCTGGTGCGGACCATGTCGAGCAGCTGTATGTGACACGCTGTTTTTCCACAAATCATCAACTAATTTATTCATGGCATCTCTTTGTGAGTAAGGAATATGGTAACGTTGTTGTGCAATAGATGAATCTCCCATATCTATGGTATTATATGCTAATTTACATTTTCCCCAGTCAAACTCAAATTTCCAAAATACATCCGAATAAGCAAATATAACCTCCTCTAAAGCTTTCCTTTTTACAGAATCAAAATGGTCTAATTTAAACCCCCTTCAAAAATTCGTTTATATCAATTTTATCAGGTAATGTAACAACGACAGGAATGTCCCACCAGATAAACTGGGCGGGAATAACCCTACGTTGTCCTCCAACAGGTCAATTGGCCAAAAACGGGATTAATATCAATAGTATTATTAAATTTAACTTTCTCCTCCTCAGCTTCATAAAATTCTCCTAAAAATTTTCCTTTTTGTGCAGTTAAAGTTTCACCAGAATAATTCATCAGACGAACGGGAATTGTATTAAATTTAGAAATTTTTGCCAAAACCTTAGCACCAATAAGACCTATATCAATTTCTCTAAGTTCTAATACACCAATTCGATATTTAAATGATTTACCTTTCATTTTAGCTTCAAAAACTATCTCTGAATAAAGAGGAATAGACACGTTTCTTTTGTAGCTTACAGGAATAACCTGTTTGCTCTCTAACTGCAGTGATACTAGTTAACTGCAATTTTTCTTAGCTCGTCCCTTCTACTACGAACCTTCGAAAGGAAATTTATGTATTTCATCGTGCAAAATAGCCTGCTTAAAATCAATTATAAACCCAAATTTGTGTAACATATCCCTTCATAGGATGGCATGATAAGAGATATCAATTCTACGTTTCCAAATATATAAAACTATAATTATAATTCTGTTCCCCAAAGCTGAAATAAAGTGAACAAGAACCTTCAGACACAAAATTATGTCCTGTTACTCCCACTAACTTTATTTCTGATCTATTAACATTCTTTACTTTGTACCAATTAGCTTTTAATATGCTCAAAGTGTTAGCATCAAGTAAAGTTACCTTAGATTCGCTATCAAGGAGAAATTTAATAGTGACTGGCCCTGCTTTTCCTGAAACAATTAATTCTTTAGGTCTTGAGTTATTACTCTTGAGTAATTGAGCAGCTTGGCTCTTTACTGTCCTCCCTTCTCCTGTCCGTGGATGGGGGGAGTCCTGAACGTGTTTTAGCTAAGTAGCATGTTTCCTACCCTGATTTGATCTATTTTGATTCACAGGTGTTTTAGCCTGGTCCTCCTGAGCCCTTAGCCTTGTTCGACAGAAACATTGGGTTTGACCTTCGCGATGACAATATAAGCACTTCATTGTTCTAAGTTTCTGATTAAAACACATATTTGCCATGTGTCTTGGTTTATGGCAGCTAAAACAAACAATATCTGTCTGCGTTCCGCGTACATTACTACTACCGTCAATAACTGTTAAATTCCCATGCTTTATTCTATTGCCCTGCTGTCTACGATCGTGCCTTTGTGGCTCTCTCACTGTTACTTGGGTTCCTATTCTTTCCGGCAGCTGTTCTCGCGAACTTTTGTTTACTTCTCCCAATTTTAATTTTAACATTTCATCCACTCATTGAATGATTAATGTGTTGATGTCTAAGTTCTTTTTATCTTCTCTTAATCCCGCGTCACTTTTTCCTACTGAATTTAGCCCATACTTTCCCGTCGCGAACCTTAGTTCAATTTCCTCCTCTCCTTCTGCATAATTAATAGTTTTTTCCAAATTATCCGGTTTTCTAAATAATACGGTTTTCTGTAAACTGGGTCGCAAGCCCTCTAAGAATTTATCATTATTCTTTTCCTCCAATAACTGTTTTGCGAATGCTCTTTTAACATCTGCATCTTGGCCTACCCCCTCTCCTTGAATCATCGTTTTCTTTGCCAGTGCCTGAATATGTGTAGCATAGTCTATAACAGTTTCCCCTTTTTCCTGTTAACATTCAGAAAATAATCTTTCACTTCCACCCTTTGGCTCCTTGCCAAATCGCTGTGTTATCTTTTTCTTTAATTCATCATAATTATTTATCTCTGCCATAGCCTCATCATGGCTGCAATAAAACTGAGCGTTCCCAGTCAACTTGATTTTTGCTGATAAATTTATGTTCTGGAACCCAATTATAAACTGCGCCAATTTCATCAATTTTTTGAAAAAATAATGTGGGATCCGTAGACCTATCATAATGACCCACTTCACCTGCCAAACCAAATATGCTTGTGCCAGCGTTCTTTCTCTTTTAAAATGTCAAAATTTATTTGCCACTTACTATACCCTCCTAGGTCTTAAAATTAAAGTTTTAGCTGATTTAAGCAATTTTCAAAAATACAAAGAACATCAAGTCACTTTATTTAATAACTCAAATATCCTGTCGGCTGCACCAATTTATGTAAGGGTCCGGTTACTTCGCCTTAATTACCATATCCAATAAGATTAAGAACGACTGGACACCCGATTACTATCGGGGAAAATGTTAATTACTTAATTACCATTTTATATTAAACCCAATACCAAATCTTATATAGCATTTCTTCCACACAAATTCGTGCCCAAAAAGAAGTTGGGTTAGAAAAAAGAACTCATACAGAACAATAACAGTGAAATTTATTCATACAGAAAAATAGAATGAGAATAAAAGGAGGATTAAAATATGAGTTTGCACTATTAGCTTCACTAACTTGATCAGGTCTCAGTAAATATGAATCTGAACCATTATATTGTGCCCTGAGGCATGGGTAGGGTGGGGCCAGAAGGCACCTTCAACAACAATAAACACCCACGCGAACAGAAGTGGGTTTGTTGAACTTACACGGGTTCGATTTTTAGCACAAGGAGGAGGTGAGTGAATAATCAAATACAATTTTTATTCCTAGAATAATTATGGTGTAGCAATAAAGAAAAACTTATCATAAACCAAACTTGGAGCCCCAAAACCAAACTTGGAGCCCCAAAACGTGCAATCTATTTAACAGTTAAGACTGAATTTAAACATAGAAAAAAATGTATTTTAACAAAATCATACATAACTCATAGCAAGCTTTAGCTGACACATGAAACACATTACTAACCATTGCCCTATCAGCAGTATATTGTCTTTGCAACATTAACGCAGCAGAGTAATTTCTAGAATGCGTCATGCTCTCCTTTAATCAAATTTCCACCTAGGGCGTCACCAAGTACACCTAGGATCAGGAATTGGGGACAGAGCTGTAACCCCGCTGCAACCACTATCATGTGACGCTTATAGCAACAAAACGCTATCAACACAACCTCTGCTCATTAATATCCGTACAACAGACCCATTCATATCGAACGGCAATACTTTAAAACAAGAACACAACATGTAACAAGCACACTCCACTTGTTAAAACTGTTTCCTGTGCACAGCTAAGCAATAGTATAGACTTATACCAGTAAATGGAAATCTACCAATCGTAATGATTAATCATAAATAAATGCTCAAAAATCACTGTCCTTGCTTAAACATTCCTACATGTGAGTTTATAATGCAATACACACATTTCCATAACATTACACTATTTGCGTTCCGCTTTAGTCTATATTGAAAGTTAAACAGCGTTTATTCCGTCTTTGCCATGAACATATACTAATCCGTCCAAACGGGTAGAAATTTCCATTACACTTCTATCGAGTATTTGGCACACAATCCCCATTAAATTAAACAGTTTAGCCAGCCCCGAAAGAAAAGAATCAGAATGCTCTCACCAGTCCACAGAACTTCTTTTTTGCAGAACTTAGTTGCGTGAACAAAAGAGCATTCCATACGCACATCTCAGTTGTTGGCTGAAAACACATCTTTTCCCTTTTTTCCTGTAAAATTTTTTTACTTCCAACTACATTGATGCAGCCTATAGTTTTTATCAACTTTAATAGGCTTGTATTCGAAACACAGCGATTGCAATGTCGCTGCATAGAGGGGGGGGGGGGGGGCGAACGAACGCGACACCGCCGTGAACTTCACTGCCTAATGCTTCGATTGGAAACGCGAGATGCTCTCCTAACAAAGAGAAAACAACCGCAACACTGTTGACGGCCAAATTTCCCGAACACAGACATCAACAACAACGATTTTAAGTGATTGTTACCCGATAAATGTTGCAGACATCGGACAACAATCAGCTTTTACAACGAGAAATAAAGCTTATAATAAATAAAAAAATACAACATTCTATATCAGATGCACAAAATGATTTATCCCACACATCGTCGCAACAAATCACAAACACACACCTACACATTCATAACCCACTACGCCCACAGACGATACAGCCACAATATTTACGCAGCACCATTATCCACTGCAAAAAAAAACGAACTCATGGAAAATAATTTCTAAATAAACTTTATTATTTTTTTTACACCTCAAACAAACACACACACTGTCACCAGTCACAATATAACTAACAAAATGTAACCAATTATAATTTATAAACGAAAATGCTTTCATGGCCAAAGAGGAAAAGAGATCAAACGTACTCTCTTGATGAATCAAATGGTCTTGCTTCAAAGATGTGGATTCGTTAGTCTGCCAGGGATGGTCTTGGGCTTGTAGACAGTCTTTGATTGCGGTCGCGTCATTTTTGGGGAGAAAAATACTAACTGAGCTTAATGGGATAACTGTCATTACTTAAGTTGGGTCGCAAATGTAAGATATCTAACGTTAAAAAAAGCCTTAGTGTTCGAGCAAAATTAAAGTTATAACTTCTGCACCATGAAATGGAATTAAGGAAAATAAAATTTTAACTAAACAAATTTTGATGTTCCCTTCATGACGGATGCCCGTGAGCTGAGCACAGGGAACAAAAAGGTTGGTACCAGTCAGATTACGCTTTGGTATGCCCACACCTGAGAGGGCTAGAACTGGGGAAAGCTGCTAGTGCTCTAGACGCTGCTGAATCTAGGAGAACACTGCCTCTCTGAAAAATATGAGTTCCCTCGTTCGAGAAGGGGTTTGGAAACGACCAATCAGCGATTGACTATGACGTCAGATTTCCGAAATCTGGGGGATAAATGAAAGGTCAAAATTAAAGCTAAAAGCTGGACTCTTGAATTATGTGCTATTTCACTTCGCAACCACCTGCAAGATTCACATGTGCGATGTTGTATGGTAGAGGGTCATTAGTCAGCTTTCTGCTGCTCTTAATTGTCATTGGGGGTAAAATTTCCTCTTAGGGTGTCTTTTATATCACCTCTGCAATTCGTTCTCCTTTCCAAGCTGGCTCGCTAACTGTCAACAGTCGTAACTTACAAAAGGACTCTAGCTGCCTCAAATAGAAGTTTTAATCCAATAGCTTATCCCACAGGGTCCATCATCGTTGTTCAGAAAAAAGGGATGAATGCTAAAAAGCATTCCCAGCTCAGGCAATAAACAAACTTGAAAAGAGAGGGAGACTTTTCTTCAGAAAAAAAAGAGATTCTAAACCTCCAACAAAATTATTTATCCAATTCAAGAAATTTAATGAAAGAGGGATGAATTCTCCTCTATAACTTGTCTCTAGTTCAAAAAAATATTCGAATAAATAATCAAATCAAAACAGTTCAAATTCAGTAGTTGAAGTATGCAAAAAATGAATGTAAATAATGATTGGGATTCTATTCTCATATAAATAATTATAAATATAAATCTGAAACGTCACAGCAGTATCAAACATTTCCTAAAATTACATTTTGACTATATTCTGTGTGAATGTGAATATTTTGGAAACTGAGATGCTGATAATGCAATTTTTGAACGTTCATTTCAAAGAAATATTAATAATGAGCATTAAATGATGATGTAGTGATAGGACAAGGAAAAGGTATCACACCTGTTTGCCTTGAGCTCCCTATTAAAAGTGCAGACAACTGGCAAAAATTTATGTGTCTTGGAAGGAAAGAGAAAGAACGAGTATTGGTCAGATGAACTCTGCAGCTAAAACAGCAAAAGCTATACGGGCATTGGAAACATCTGAACAACGGGGGTTTCGAATAGTGCAAGAGGTTATAAGAGCTTCTACATCAAGGGTAAGAAAAACTAGGATAGATGTTCCCCGATGGTAAGATGGATATGATTTTAATATAAAACAGGTCAAGAATAGTTTAAATAAAATCCCGGTATATCACCTAGAATTCCTGTTTTTCAGAATTTTCTAAGAATGGATAGTCCCTTCACTCTGTGTTTTATTGATTGAGTTATTATTTAGCCAATTTCGAGTTTTAATTTAACTTCTTGAGATTGTTCTGCTTACCTACAAGTGTAATTATCCCGGGCAACGTCGGGTCCTCTGCTCGTTGATTATATGCATGATCAGCTGTTGGAAGGTTGTGATTTCATTCTACTAAGGATGGAAGGTTTAAGGAAAACACTACTTTTTAGTGGGATGTTAGTGCTTCTCATAGAATAAAATTTAATATTAGAATGGCGACACATGAGATTGTTGACCCAATTGTTGAAGTGATATTTCATATTTCGTATGCGTCTGGGTATTCAGAATAGCGTCGTGGTATTCCTGTTAATCCTAGAAGTGTTGTAGGAAGAATGTTAAATATACCCCTACGAATATAATGAAAAATATACCCCTTTTTAGTATCTTTTAATTTATTGTAACTCTAAGAAATAGTGGGAGTCAGTAAATAATTCCAGCTAAAATGGTGAATACTTCTCCTATTGACAACATGTAGTGGAAGTGTGCTACTACATGATAAGTATCATATAATATAATATCACTTGAAGAGTTAGCTAAGGTAATTCCTGTTAATTCTCCTGCAGTGAATATGAAGATGAACCCTTAGACTCAAAGCAAGGGTGCTTCAAATGATAATTGAGCACCGTGTAGCATTGCTAGTCAGCTAAACATTTTAATACCTGTGGGGTCTGCAATGATTATTGTTGCAGATGTAAAATATGCTCGAGTATAAACATCTATTCCTACTGTAAATATATGATGAGCTCATACGACAAACCCTAGAATTCCAATTGCAGCTATTGCATAAATAATTCCTAAGGTCCCAAAAGGATAAGAATATAGACTTCTGAGTGCCCAAAGAACGAAAATAGGTGTTGATATTGAATAGGGTCACCTCCTCTTGCTGGGTCGAACAATCTGGTGTTAAAATTTCTATTTGTCAGGAGCATTTGATAGCTCCGGCCAAGACTGGTAGTGGTAGTAATAGAAGGATAGCTGTAATTTTTACTGCCCATACAAATAAGAGAATATGTTCTATTACAATACCGGCTGTTTGTATATTGATAACTGTTGTGATAAAGTTAATTGAGAAATTAAGATGCTCCTGCTAAATGGAGAGAGAAGATTGTTATATCTACTGATGGCCCAGCATGGGATATATTACTTGCTAGGGGAGGATATACTGTTCATCCTGTACCTGCTCCGGCTTTTACGGCAGCTGATCTCAAAAGTAGTGTAAGTGAGGGGGGTAGTAGTCAGAAACTTATGTTTTTTATACATGGAAATGTTATGTCTGGAGCCCCTAATATTAATGGTAATAGTCAGTTGCCAAACCCTCCTATTATGATAGGTATTACTATCAAGAAAACCATAATAAAGGCATGAGCAGTAACGTCTAAGTTATATTTTGGTCATCTCCAATCAATATTCCTGGTTGGCTTAATTTAAGCTGGATTAACAATCTTAGTCCTGTTCCTACTATTGAAGATCAAGCTCCGAAAATTAAATATATAATTCCAATATCTTTCTGATTTGTGGAAAATAAACATCATGGTAAGAAAGTTTTAAAATGATAGATTGTAAATCTAAAGTGGAAATATTTCTGTAGTTCTTCAGTTTTTGGAATATTAAATTGCAAGTTTAAAGGCGAGTGAGAACTTAAATAATAGTTTTAGCTTTGAAGGCGAATAGTTTTAATCAACTTAAGGTTTTAGGCTAATATTACAATGAAAGGTATTCCTAAAATTTTTGGGTTAGAAGCATAATTCTTGTTTTATTGTCTTTATTAAATCCACATAGTATGGGAGATTCTGTTAGTATAAATGAATCGACAATCGACAATCGAACAGTGAAGTGAAAAGAAAGACGTGAGCTGACCAGGAGCCAAGCTCACTTTACATGCTCGCCCAAAGAGTAAACCAGAAAAGTGACACTGAACGGGAGTGAAGCCTCATGAACCTCCTTAGTCCTCCAGAGAAAAGTCCCCAGAATGGACGAGAGTCAGATTGTAGATTGACGAATAGAGTCTCCAAAATCAGCAGGATATAGAAAAAGATCCAATAGTGAGGCAGACAGACTTGTTAACGTCATAAAAGCAGAAATCCAGGACATGGTGGGCTCTTCAAAACCTGAGGGGACCGTTAACAACGAGTGGATTATCCAGAATACCAGAAACCAGAGTATTTTCATAAGGCTTTAGAGCGTGTTTGCGTTTGCGAGTAATAAACTTCACTTTGCACATTTTGACGTTAAGTTTTAATCGCCACTTAGTGAACCAGCTCTCACACTGATGTAAATCTTTTAGGAGTTGAGTGATGACATGGGCTGGGCTTCATGCCCAGATGATGAGAAACCTGCCATCAGCAAATAAGTAAAGATTACACTTTGCAAACTTGGGAAAGTCATGGATAAAAAAGTTGAATAAGGCTGGCCCAAGACAGAGCCTTGGGGTACACAAGCATTATCATCACAGGGTTCAGGCAAGGAGTTCCCAATCTTAACACAAAAAGTCCCCTTTGACAGGAAGGAGCTAACCAGAGCAATTAGATCGACAGGGAACCTGTAAGTAATCATTTTGTAAGTGACTCCATCATGCCAGACTTGGTCAAAGGCCTTTCGGACATCAAAAAAAAATTACCAAATAAGAAAAAACTCGAACTTCTTTCTTTCTTTTTTTCTATGGAAATTACTACGAAGAATATAAAGGCTGGATGGCCCGTAATGTTCGACATAAGTTCGACATCCTTAGCTGACACCTCTGTCACTAAACACTTTAATTCCCCTGGCAAGTCTTTAGAGGCCATCAGCCTTTATATTCTTCATAGTACCTTCCATTACAAGAAAGAAAGAAAGCAATTCGAGTCTTTTCTTATTTAGAAATTTAATTCCCTCACCCCTTATGGCATTAACCTTAGCAAAGGCACCATTCCCTCATTACCTTTCCTATATTCCTCTTCAACTTCAGCTACTCCCTAATTTGTCGTAGGCTCTCTGGGCCTCTTTTTCTTTTTTTTTAATCTTTTCTTAGTTATTTCTTTTTATTTAATTTTCTTTCATATTTTTCTACTTCTATGTTCATTTTGTGTCCGTCTCTGTACTCTTTATTTTTCGTAGGCTTTCTGTTTTCTTTTATTTTAGTGACTATTTTTATGTGGTACTTTTTTAAAGGGTGACTAGCCACCAGGAATTCTCAAAAAATTTTGTAACCGGGAACAGTCAGGGAAATCATAAAGTCTGAAAACTTTGAACAATGTCAATAATATTCTATCAGGTTAGCCCCCTTTTTTGGCTTTTATGATCAAGAAATATCAAGGTAAATTCAGGAAATTTTACGAAATCGTTTTGCTAGACACCCTATCATTCTTAAATTTTTTATACTTTTAATTTTGTTTGTGTTATCTTATTGCATTTTTTCACCGCCCTCTTATTTCCTCCTATTTGTCCTCCTTCCTGTCCTTTGCCAACACGTCTTCAAATTCACTTTCTGTCCTCCCATTGGTGCTCTTCTAGTTTTTCAGCCATTACTGTCTTACTGTCTTCTAGTACTCTTTTCATGAGAGAATGAGGACGTAGAAACTCAGGACGATCACTACGGACTAGCTCTTCTACCCTCATTTCAGGTATCATCTCATTGCTCTTATTTCAAGGTGCGCCGTTTTCAGGGCGATATTTATCTTCTACTATGTCTTTTGTGCTGGTCCCTGGCATTGGAATTAATATTCCCGTAAACTAATATATCAAGACGCTCATCCTTCTAGGTACCTGGCGTTGGGATTAATTTCCTCGCAAAACCTGACTAAGGGCATTTCTCGTATCATCTAGTATCATCCTAATCATTTACAAGTGGGTCCCTGGCATAGAATTAATTTTCTCACAAACCTGACTTTATTCTTTAGAACTAGGTACATCCTTTTATGGACGACAATTTCTTTTAAACATCTAACCAGGTTTCCAACAGCGGGTTCAGTATGCCAAATGAAGGACAGTTCTCCCACGAGTTCGTATACAATGACGATATCACCAGAGACAAGCGTTTTGATGCCATCATCAGTGAAAAGCAGGCAGCACTTAAGAATGATTTATGCCAACAATTGATGACAGACATGGCTAAGAAATTTCAAGAATAAAGGTTAGTTTTACTTAAAGAATTCAATTCACTGCTTAAGAACGCTCTTGCAACCAAGTCTATGGCTGCCAGTCCCAATATTGAACCAACTCCTGAGTTGGAGAATGAGGAGGAATACATGGACGCCTCCTTACCATCGGTATTATGTGGAGGCAAGGACGACCCTGGTCGCAAAAAAAAAAGAAGATGACCCTACTATTGATGGAAACCCTTGGATTGACGTGAAAAATAAGAAGCCCAAGAAAGAGACGAAGTTAGATAATTTGAAAAAGATCTCCAACATCAATGAAGAATATTAAATTGGTAGAGACTTTACAACACAACAAAGGGAGAATAGAGTTTCCGACTAGTTTCGCCATTTATTCCCGGCTTTATCAAGGATACACACGAGAGGACATCAGCAATTATATACAGAAAATATGGTACAGAATGAGAACATGATTGGACGAAGAAATAACAAATAGTAAATAATATAAAGTGTACAGTGGCGACATTGAAAGGAGAATGGTTGGATAAGGAACCAATAACAGTGAAATTATAAGGAAACCTTGAGAGGAAAATTAATTGAAATATAAAGGAAAAAGTGATGTCATAACACAAACAAAATTGAAAACGCGGACCTAGAAGAAGACTCATCCGGAGTTAACATATACTAAGGTATCAATAAAAAATGGAGAGGAAAGTAAATATACAAATTTGAAAAATTACAAGATATCGGATAAAGAATTTAAAATTGAATAAATATTAAAAACGGTTTGGCAATTGAGGAGGTGCTCTGGAGAGGAGTTCTTAGCTTTAAAGATCTCTATTGCTTCGAGAGTGGCAGTCTTGAATGGGTCGTTGCATAGATGGAGAATGGTCATGATTTCAGTTTGCTCTTTGGGGGCATGTCCCGTGTGGGCAAGGTGGATCGCGTAGTGTGAATTATTATCTCGTTTTTTGTAGGAGTACATGTGTTCTTTGAATCGTTTATTGAAATTGCGGGTCAATAGGCCTACTTAGTATTTGTCGCAAAATCCACAGTTTAATCTATAAACTCCGGAACGGGAGAAATTGTCAGTGTGTGTTTGGATGGGGGGATTAAGAGAGTGAAAGCATGGGGTCGATGAGCAGTAGGAAACTTGGAGGCCGAGTGAGGAGAGGAAGGCGGAAAGGTGGTAAAATTGAGGGCTGATGAATCGCAAGGACACCCATTTTTTGGATGGGGATGGTTGAGGAGGTTTAGGGTTGGAGAGGGCAAGTTTTCTTCGTTGGAGAATCCGGGAGAAGGTGGAAGTTGTGTAGCCATTTTTTAAGGTGAGGGCAGGTATAGTTCGGAATTCGGTGGCACGGGAAGAAGGACTGAGGGGTAACTTGAGGGCAAGGTCGATGAAGAAACGGAGGGAGGCTTGTTTATGGATAGGAGGGTGTGAAGAGGAACAATGGTTTAAATTAGATGATGTGGTGGGTTTACGGTAGACAGAGAATGAAAAGCGGTGGTTGGATGGGTTATTAGTGATGACGATATCGAGGTATGGAAGAGAGCGGTTAGATTCGGTTTCAAAGGTGAACTGGATGTGGGGTGAGAAAGTGTTGAAAAGGTTAGCAATGTCAACGGGTGAAGTAAAACGGGAATCAAAAATAATTAGGATATCACCAACATATCAAAAGTATGAAATAATGGTGGAATTAGAAAGGAGGGGAGACACAAAGGTGAGTTCAAGGTTCTGGAGGCAGACTTCGGAAAGAAAACTACTTAAAGGAAACCCCATTCCTAAACCGGACGGTTGGGAATAGAAGGTATTATTAACGGAAAGGTATTTCTGGTTAAAAATGACAGTGAGGATAGAGTTTAGGTCGACGTAGTCATAAGCGGGAAAGGAGGATGAGATCAGGAGGTTAGAGAGGGTTTCTGGGACTGGGATGTTAGTATATAGGTTGGTAATGTCAAGTGACATGAGGGAAAGGTATTCATTTGTGTGGAAGGAGGAGAGAGTTTCAGTAGGGGTAATGGAATATTGGACATTATAGGTGTTTGGCAATAGTTTAAGGTTGAAAAGAAATGACGAGAGGGACTTAGCAACGCGATGGGCAGGAGCGGGGGTGTAATTAACGACTGGTCTTATAGGCATATTGGGCTTGTGGATTTTGACGAGGGCATTAAGGGTAGGAGGGCGAGGGTTACGTGGAATAAGGTGTCGGAGGTATTTAAATCGGGGGGTTTGTTTACAGCAGAGATGATAGACGAATGATATTTAAGGGTAGGATCGGAGAGCAAGATATTAAAATTATTGAATTAAAGAAAGTCACAGACCTTGGAAACATATATGGATCGGTAGAGGATAACGGACGCGTTTCCTTTGTCGGCTTTGACGATAAGGGCATCAGCTTCCTTATTGGTTCCTTATCCAACCATTCTCCTTTCAATGTCGCCACTGTACACTTTATATTATTTACTATTTGTTATTTCTTCATCCAATCATGTTCTCATTCTGTGCCATATTTTCTGTATATAAAGGCGTATGTCCTCTTGTGTGTATCCTTGATAAAGCCGGGAATAAATGGCGAAACTAGTCGGAAACTCTGTTCTCCCTTTGTTGTGTTGTAAAGTCTCTATCAAGCACTATGGACCTGTTACTGAACGATCAATGAAGAAGTTTTTACTCCATCAGAGAAAAACGCAGCAGAAGTGGACAAAAGGACTCGGCCAAAAATATCTGCCAAAAGGTAAGTAAAAGTTCAAATGTACCACCAATTATCATACCAGTTTCATGGTAAGCCTCTTAAAGAAATTTTGGACGAGATTAAGAAGCATGTAGCTCTAGAAAAAATCATAATGCATACAGGTAGAGCACAAACAGTTTAAGGGAAATGTCTATACGAAGTTACTATAATAAGCTATATCAAAGCTGACAATATTTTAAAAATTCAGCACCAACAACTGAAGTCCAAGAAGGTGTTGAAGTTCGTTATTCGAAATGTTGACGTTACGTACGATCTAGAAGTCCTTCAAGAAGACCTAAGAGCTAACTACTTTGCGGAAAAGGTAATTCGACTTAGGAAAGCCAAAGATATGCCTATGGTTTTGGTTCTGCTCACCAATGGCGAACATAACCAGTCATTGAAGACTGTCACTCATATCGGTCCACTAGCAGTTCTAGTAGAAGTCTTCCGAGGGAACAAGAAACTACTACAGTGTTACAACTGCCTGTGCTTCGGACTCGTATCCATGAGCTGCACAGAAGACCCTCGCTGCAACAAATGCGCAGAGGCCCCCCAGTCAAGAAACTGCCCTATGATTAAAGGACCAGACCTGCATAAGATGTGGAGGACAGCACACTTCAAGCTATACAAAATGTCCAAAATATTCCCAAGTAAAAGGATACATATTTCCAAGGTGACCGCAGACAAATCCTTTGCAGCTGCAGGAGGAATAAGTTCTCCACATTAATGACGTACAAGGTATGTATAATCAAATTGGACAAATATGTCATTTGTTTATAAATCTAGGCAAATGTTACCCACAGTCGAGTGGGCTCCTTAAGACCAACTAATTTCAACATGGCTACATGGTGCGTGATATGGAATGATAGGGGGTTTCCCGAAAGCGTTTGGAGTTTCACAACTTTCTGTTGAAGCAGTAAATCGATGTTGCATTCCTCTGTGAAACAGACCTCAAGCTAAGCCGAGACTTCAAGCTACCCGGTCATTGTGTGTAATGTAGTGATCTTATAATTCCAAACACTACAAGATGTGCCTGTAGTGGTGCTGAGAATATCATGTAGAATGGAATTAAACATCAAGAATTGGTCTCCAAATCTTATGCAAGATGGAATCAGCGTCCATCGTCATCAATGGCATCTCCCTTGGTGAAGCGAAGTTTGTGGCACTTTACAATACACCAAAACATACTCTCGACATTAGCGATATCGATGAACTCTTCGATGGTGACATTTCAGTTATACTGGCTGGTGACCTTAATGCCAAACATCCAAGTTGGAACTCCAAAACATGGATCTGCAATGGCATGATTCTGTACCGGTATATAAGGATGATATCATTGCTGTAGGGCCAGTGGAGGACAATTACTATTGTGAACATTTCCCTATAAGTGATGTGTTTGATATCTCACTGATGAAAGGTTTCTTCACGATTGATGACTTTTCTTCTGACCACAAACCTGTGGCATTCAACTTTGACAATGTCAATTCAATTTCAGAGAAGAAATCAAGCATCAGCAAGATTGGAAGCTCTTCAAAGAAATCCTCAAGGATCATGACGGCCAACTAGAGTAAAGTGTACAGAAGACATCATTCAACGTGTTGAAGATATCACCAGGCGAATAAATAGTGCCACTGAAGCTAGTGCCTATCCATTGGAAAATAAATCTCCTCATCGAATTGTGCTTACCCCAGGAATCCAACACTTGATCACAGAAAGGTACAGGGCCCGTAGTACTTGGCAACATTATCGTGTACCTTGGCCTAAAAGCAAATATCACAGGTTAGTACGAAGAGTCCAGGAAGAAAATAAAAGAGTTAAGCGACGCTAGTTGGAATGACAAGCTGAAAAGCATGAAGAAGAAGCATGCTAGAGCATGGCTAGAGCTCTGCAGAAGAAGAAGAATGATATGCTTACTCCACTTCACACCCCTCAAGTTAATTACGTCCAAACTAATCAGGAATAAGCAAAACTAATTGCAGACTCCGTAGCGATGCAGTTTGTTACTCCTGATAAAATTAATCCCGAGAATCAACTCATGTCCCAGCTTATGGATGATGGTCTCATCAAGCTTGATTAAGCCCCGCAATTTATATCGAAGATTAACATCGAGACTGGCTTGAAATTTGATATATTGATCTAATTGAGTGTCATGACAAAGGTACGATAAAGAAATAGATTTGAGAGAAAATTCTTAGAATAGAATTTTGAGTAGAACTATCTGTTTCCTCAGAGCAATAGATTTTTATTGACATTTATTGAATTTTGCATGTTATCTTAGATATAAGTACTTGGGAATTTTAATATTAACTTTCTTCTTTAAGATAAGATCTATCTACTTCCTTTTCACTTAGAGTTAAGACTTTATTTAATTTTGTATCTCATTGGTTTGTTTGTCTTTGAATAAAAAGACATTTATTTAATTCCAAACCTTGCTTTCCTTATTGAAATAAATAAGTCACAACCTGCCATTTTTTTAAAAGAACCTAACCTATGTCCTTGATTTTGCATATTGAATTTGTTTGAGCATTTTATTGAGCTAGCCGTTTTTGAGTTCATTTCATTGGACTCTGATTTCAGAGAAGGGAGTGTCCATTTACATTGGCACCCACTGTGTAAAATCCAAAAATCAAGGGTATAAGGTTACATTGGCGCCACAACGTGAGGCAAAAAGGGTGTCCATTTACATTGGCGCCCAACGTGCAAGGCAGTGTTTGTGTAATAAAGCAAAGGTATGTGAATTAAATTGGTGCACAACGTGAAGAGGCAGTGTTTTGTGTAGAAAGGCACTTACATTGTCGCTCAACGTACTTGGCAGTGTTTTAAAAATATAATTAACCACTGAGAGACAATTTTTATAAATTTTTTTTTTGCCTGAGGGCAGAGGATAGGAAATACAGGAAAGTCAAAATGGAAGTGTTGATACAGATTGATGGGAATAATGACCTGGTGGGAGAGAATAATAACAATGGGAACAACATGCCTATTATTTCTGGCTTTGTGAATTTAATTCCGAATTATACAGGAGATGAAAATGGAACTGATTTAGATGCATTTATTGCTAGTTTGGAAGAAATTGCAGCTTTGGCTCAATGGACTCCAGGAGTTAAACTAATGGTACTAAAATCGAGACTAAAAGGAACAGCTGCTAAGGCACTGCAAGATCATAGGTTATATAGAGTGAATAATCAGGAGGCATTGATTGAAAGATTAAGAGATATATTAGGTAAATCAAAACCTAGAAGAGATTATGCTAAAGAATTTTATGATGCAAAAAAGGGAAAAAGAGAAAGTATTCAAGAATATGCAAATAGATTGGAGATAGCCTATGATAAGATGACTGAAGGAAGGGAACATGATGAAGAGAAAAGGGAAGAAATATTATTCGATAGGTTTATGAATACTGTTTTGATGAAACACAGATTATTATTGGGATGTAGTAAACCAAAGAATTTTGAAGAAGCTAAGAAGGAGGCGTTATTATCTGAACAAATTCAAAGGGGAATGAGTGATGATTATGACTGGATAAATTCATTTGAGAAAATTGAAGTTAATAAGCAGATTGCAGATCTAAAAAGAGAACTAGAAGAAGCATGTAAAGTTTTTGCAGAAACTGACAAAGCGAGAAAGAAAGTGTTGATTGAGAAGGATAAAAAGATAGAGGAATTAGAAGCTAAGATTAATAATCTAGAGAGTAAACTAGAAAAGATACAGGATAAACAGACAAAGGGGGATGAAGATGATAGAATTGAAGATCTGGAGAATCAGATTAGGTTAATGAAACTGAGATTTGATGATCAGAGTAATTATAATACAAGGGGTAATGGTCAACGTTATTCTAGGGATAAAATTTGCTTTGGTTATGGCAAAGGTGGTCATTTTAGAAGAGATTGTAGACAAAATAAAGGGAGAAATGAAACATATAGGTATACTAGAGATGTTGATGTTGTAACAGTGAGGAATATTGAGAATAATAAGAAGTGTGTAAAGGAAAACACATTGATAGAATTGGAGACTTATGAACATAAGAATTTTGTTGATGTGGAATGGAAAGAAGTTAGAAGAGAAATAATCAGATCACAGAGGATTGATCCCGTTTATAGAAAAATAAGGAAGAACAATATTAAGGTTATTGAGAAATTAAATGGAGAATTTAGATTAATGGAAGGAATAATTATGTTGAGATATTATTCAGGGAAACCAAAGGAAGGGAATTTATGGAAAATTTATGTGGGAAAAAATATTAGAGATGCCATTGTGGAAAAGGCACATTTGGGTAGGTTGATGACACATGATAGTGTGAATAAAGTAATGAGGAAATTAAGAAGATGGGTTTATTGGCCATCGATGTATAACGATATTGAAAAATGGATTAAACATTGCAAAGTGTGTTGCAATAGGCTTAATAATATATTGGAGAATAGTAATGGTATTAAGGAGAATAATAATAATGAGAATATTGTTGATTTTAATAGGAATATTAATAGGGAGAACATTGGTGACAATAGGAGAAATAGGAGAATAGGTAATAAGGATATTCTGCGAGAGAATAATAAGGAGAATATTGTGGATACTGGGGATACAAATAATGAAAATTTTAAGGATAATGAGGATATTGATGGTAGTAGGAAATATGGTCAAATGAGATGTATCATGGGAGAATTAAGTCAATTTTAAGGAATAGTGAGAATAGGCCTAATGTTGATAAACATGTGAAGTTTAGTGATAAAGTTGTTTGTAGTGAAGAAACAATGGGAGAATTTGATGAGTATAAATATGGATATTATGGAAATGTAAATGGATACTATGGAGATTTTAGGGATATTATGGTGACTAAAGGGTATTATGGTGATTTAAAGGGATATTATAGAGATGCTTATGGTGATTTTGAGATTGATAGGGATACATGTCAATTGGTTTCATGGGTTATTGATGTATGAGGAGAATTGTGGAATTATGGTAATGTGAGGTGTACTTTATGGTGTTATTGAGGATCTTGGGAATTTAATTAGACGAGGAAATATTGTTGGTGTTCAAAGGGAATAAGAGAGAATTGGAGGTCCTGTGAATTACAGAAGGGAAGGACCATATCAATTGAGAGAGGGTCAATTATAGGAATATTATGGTTGAGAAATTGGAGATTTATGGAATATAAATAATTGAATTGTGGTAAAGGTACAATGTGTTTACCAAGGTGGGAACATAGGTTGTTTATTCTTTAATTTAGTGACAAATAGGATGTAGCCTATTTGAATAACTATGGTTATTTTGGAAACTAAGGTTATTTTGGAGATTAATGTTGTAATAGAGAATTTTTTTTAGAGAGTTGTTTTTGCAATATTCTATGGGGGTATGTGACGTTATCACGTGTTAAGTAATATATTCGTTTTATAATAAAATTGATCACAGGAATAATAGAAGGTATTATTCAATTTCCTTTTGTGAATATGGTAACATAAGTGTTTTTGACGTAGTGGCATATCAAGTGGAGATAATGTAAGATTATAAATTTGGATAATTATCGGAAGGCACACGATTGCGAAATAATAGGTGGGGTGGAGCAATGACAGGAAGAGACGTTCTTTTCGAGTTTGAATAAGATTGTTGATACTGGTCATTGGAATCCCCCAATAAATAGATATGTTGTTTTTTTAATGAATTGTTTGTAACACGAATTTTATGTAGTGTTTGGAATCGTTAGTAATTTTGTGGTTTATTCACTTTTGAACTTGTGAGTTGTGGAGTGGGAAGGAGACTGGATGCGGGCGAAGCTATAAGTAAGAGAGAAACTGAAACTTCTTCATGAGTCATGCTTGAGAGTTGGTAGAGGTAGGTTGCGCGCCTTCTCCTCTCGGATGGAATAACGGCAATTATGGAAATTGACTAGAGATAGTATTTGCGAAAAACGCTGCTGTGCAACTTCCACAGTTAGCCAAGTAGCTAGGCTGATTTCTAAAATTCAATTTATGGAGTGAGCAGGCTCATCAAAGGAAATAAGTGAAAAGATGATGTGGGTTAAGCAAGCAGGTAGTCGAGGGGAGGCTGAAGGCTCTCTCCGTCGGCCGATTGAAGGAGGAGAGTCAGATGAGATGCGCCACGGCGGCTACGCAACCTCTGTAGTCGTTAATGCGATCTGGTGGCTCTTTCCTCCCGAGATCAATGCTTGTACTGGCTCATTACTCATCATAATATTGGAACATAATATAGAGACTCCCGATTGGACAGTTAATGTTATGATAAAGAGACTCCCAAAATAGTGCTGTTTTTTAAAAGGAAACTTAAGAGAAACATACCCTGAGTAATATTGAAATGGAATATGTCTGCAATTGATACTCTTCAGAGTCGTCAGTTATGATTAGAATCAAAATATGGAAATAGGAACCCCGACATTCTTTGGAGCAATTGTGAACAAGCAACAAGATATTCTTCAAGCGAGCAACGTGATTTTTCTTCAAGCGACAGGCATGATTAGAAACCCGACATTGAGAAAGGAAGACAACTGCATATTGTGAGATCTTCTGTTGAACTTAGTGGGGACACTTTGAGACTTCCAGTGGACTCACTCACTAATTGAACCGGATTTTCTTCAGATGTGATTTTGTGCTTCAGAGTGCTAAGTGATATAATTTATGGCCTGTTAAACACAGAAGTGTTTTTGTGCATTAAAGTGGATTAAAAGTGCTTGACAAGTCTGCAGGTGTTGAACTACGTAATTGTAAGTAAACCTGAAACTTGATATATTGATCTAATTGAGTGTCATGACAAAGGTACGATACAGAAATAGATTTGAGAGAACTTTCTTAGAATAGAATTTTGAGTAGAACTATCTCTTTCCTCAGAGCAATTGATTTTTATTGACATTTATTGAATTTTGCATGTTATCTTAGATATAAGTACTTGAGAATTTTAATATTAACTTTCTTCTTTAAGATAAGATCTATCTACTTCCTTTTCACTTAGATTTAAGACTTTATTTAATTTTGT
Organism: Rhysida immarginata; assembly: GCA_023313115.1. Lineage (NCBI taxonomy): Eukaryota > Metazoa > Arthropoda > Chilopoda > Scolopendromorpha > Scolopendridae > Rhysida > Rhysida immarginata. Next base: position 551,122 of record JAHWFO010015471.1, on the reverse strand, counting down.
ATCTCATTGGTTTGTTTGTCTTTGAATAAAAAGACATTTATTTAATTCCAAACCTTGCTTTCCTTATTGAAATAAATAAGTCACAACCTGCCATTTTTTTAAAAGAACCTAACCTATGTCCTTGATTTTGCATATTGAATTTGTTTGAGCATTTTATTGAGCTAGCCGTTTTTGAGTTCATTTCATTGGACTCTGATTTCAGAGAAGGGAGTGTCCATTTACATTGGCACCCACTATGTAAAATCCAAAAATCAAGGGTATAAGGTTACAGAACAACATTATTATAATGACATCTCGAATAATATAAGCGATTGCTGGAAGTTTTCCTACTTCCCAACACCTTGGAAGCAATCTATTGTGTTAAGTATCCCCAAGCAGGGGCAAAATCCTGCAATTCCTGCGAGCCACTGACCTATCAGTCTTCTCCCGTCAATGTCCAAAGTTTTGGAGAAAACTATCCTCACCAGGTTCAAGGACCACTCTCTCACCAGTGATCTACTTTGGAAAGAGCAATTCAGCTTTCGTGATGCCTATTCATGTCAAATGCAGATATAGATGCTTGTTGAAGATCTGAGCACCCCACTGAACCTTTCAATGTATGGTGGCATGGTCTTTCTTGATGTCAGTAAGGCTTTCGATCAGGTGTGGCATGAAGGGCTAATCTACAAGATGACTAGAGACGAGTTTCCTTCTGATTTCATTTTGATGGTGAATCCTTTCTTAGCGACAGGTTCTATCAAGCTAAATTTGTTGAAAACTTCTCCACTCCCTGCAAGGTAAAGGCAGTTGTCCCACAATTCATTGTACATGATTTCCCAAAACCAGAAAAATGTAATTTATATTTCTATGCTGATGATACTGCCATTATGGCTTGGGTGCAACAGCCACCTCACCTTATCACTCGTGTGCAGAATGCCTTGAAGAAATTTGAAGAGTGGTTTAATTGCTGGAAACTGAACCTTAAAGTCAAAAAATGCAAAGCTGTGTACTTGAACAAAAAGCTGAAGTGTCCCACGGATTTTATTGTCTTATTCAATAATGATCTCGAATGGGTCGACAATTACAGGTACCTTGGCGTTATAATCGACTCAAGACTCTCATGGAACTGTCATGTGACATACGCTCTGAACAAAGCAAAGAAGGCTAAATGCAGCCGCATAGCTCTCCGTGGTGGAAACAGTGCCCTCAGCATCAAAAATAAGCTGCAATTATACGAGATGATGAATCGGACCATCCTCTTCTATGGCATGCCTGTGTGGGCAAGCATATGTAAAAGTAGATGTAGTGAACTCCAGTCATTCCAGAATGTTACCCTGAGAACCATCGCCCAGCTTGGCAAATAGACTGTGAAAAACTAATCCATACACTCGAATCTAAACATGACTCACCTTTGTAAGCGTGTGCAAGGTCTCCTGATGAACATGGTGCAGACGATTAAGAGCCATGACAATGACCTTGTGGCTGAAATACTAAACAACCTGATGGTAATACCACCCGAAGTGGCATACAAAGTATAGAAAACGAAGGTATATTCTTGATGTCAACTTCGAAGACATTGGCAATGTTTCCTTCCCGGATTATTGGAAGATATGATACCACCCAAGTAGTATAGGCATTCCTTTGAATACCAGGTTGACCTTTGACCCCTGGATTTATATACTACTTCCGGCCACGCCCACCATGCCCTCGCCTCAGGCAGTGGTATACAAACCGGCCTCCACGTGACCCTTTTTTATCAGCAGAGATAAGATGAGAAGATAAGATAAGCCCAGCGGACCGCCATTTTGGTTGCCATGGCAATGGAGCGGCCATTTAGATGAGAAGATAAGAAAAGACCAGCTGGTCGCCCCCTCCACCTGCCATTTTGAGACACAGCGGCCATTTCTGTTTTTTCTTTTAAATCATATTTTTTATGTATAATAATTCTTTATTCAATAGTGATAAAAAGATAAGAAAGATGAAAAGATAAGAAAAAGGAAAGAGAGAAAGAGGAAGAAACAGAAAAAAGAAAGAGAGAGAGAGAGAGAGAGGGAAGGAAAGAAAAAGATGGAGAGAGAGAGAAAGAAGAGAGGATAGTGGAAAGAGAGGAAAGAGAAAGAAGGTAGGAGAAGTGGGTTTTTTTGGGGGTACGCTGCCTCTCCCTCCCACCCGGTGTTTGGTGTCGGTGGTCCTGAACCGCCTGTTATGTCGCCAGAGCGCTCTTATGGTGACATACCAGGGGTTCCAGTCCACCCATGCCTATGCAGGCAGGCGGTAGGTTGAGGCAGCTGGGGCACTCTGAGACTCGACCAGGGCGCTGGTTCCTGTGCAGAAAGTGGAGGGCAAAGCTTAGGTAGTCGTAACACTCAATTGAGATGCCAAGCACCACCGCTACACACAGGGGCAACCGTCGCTGTGAGCCTCGAAGGGGATTGATCTGCACCCCCCTTATAACGTGGCCAAGGGCATAAGAGCCGTGGTGATTTGGTTAACTAGTGCGGTGTGGAAACATTCCCCTGACAAGTTCGACCACTGGGAACAGATGCTTGACCGTACCCGGGTCTGTAATGTATATTAGGAGGTTTACTGTAAAGTCGTTTGGTCCTGGGGTCGAATTTGGCAAAGTTATTCAGAAAAAACAACCTTTTTTCCCTTCGCTGGGGAACCCAGTGAAATCTAATGTGGATGTGTAGTGCCCTCGGTGGTCACACTGTTGTATGGCGCTGCGTTCACCGTTCCTTCGCAAACGCCTCGTTTGTGCGTGTTTCCAGTAGTTTCCAGGCCCATGTCCGAATGTCTGGGTTCTCACACCCTTCACCTTACTGATGTCGGGGTGGCTGACGGGTTTATAAAGACGGGAAGAGGTTCATGTTAAAAAGCGCGCTGTCATTCAATGTCTTTTCACGTCGGCTTCGACAAAGGCACTCCCCAAAGGACGCTGGGTGTTTTACGAGTACCGTTGGCGTCCGCAGCATGATGACGATGGCGTGCTATTCGCCCTACTCCTGCTCCACCTCGCTAAACAGTCAAAATCGTTCGTTCACAATGCGTTTGTGCGTGTTTCTGGGCACTCACAACCTTCACCTTACTGATGTCGGGATGGCTGCCTGGTTTATAAAGTCGAAAGAGGTTAATCTTAAAAACGCGCTGTCATTCAATGTCTTTTCACACTAACTTCGTCAATGATGCTCCCCTCGAAAACGGGTTGAAAAAAGCATTGAAATTAAGTTTTTTGGGCTCTTTTGGGTCGTTTGCACACCCCAAAACATTCTAGATGATGTTTATGATGCTCTGGGTGCGTGTTGATGTTACATGAAATGATACATTCGCAATTGCGTTCGGTATCGAAGTAGGGTTTTGTAATGACCTACATGTTCGTTTCTCTTACACAATGCGCGAATATTTGAGTTGTCTTAAATTTACTGGCAATTATTTGCCATCCCTCTGTTCTCATTAACTTTAAATACAGTATACACAGATGTTTCTATATAAATTTTACCAGCACAAGAACATTAACGTTCACGAGGCTGTTCAATGCAAGGGGACTCTTCTATAACGTTGCATACGTTTCTCTGGGACCAAATACAACTATTTCTTATGTATTCATTAATATTTTGTCCCTTTCTGCAAGGGTGCACGTTTACTACTCTTATATTCAGTGTTCATTATGAGAAAACGTTCGCATTCTAGTGTTTTCCAACTAGCAAACTCGACGTTTATTTCGTATATATGTTTAAGTTCCCTTGCTGTCCACTACGTTCTGTGGGCGCTTCATTCGTTGCTTCTTCGCGAAACTGTGAAATTTTGCGAAATGTAAGGTGTCCAACTGAATTCTCATGAAATTGAAGCACTACCCGGGGAGCTTCTGTTGTTATGTGCGTTTCTAATTAGATTCTATTGAATATTTGTGACAGGGTCATTGATCAATGTGCTGAACAAATTGGGAATTCATAACCGACTCTAAGAGTTTTATATTCCGTCTTTGTTAAACTCCACCCTATCTCTCTCTATCACTTTTCTTTTTATTTCTTTTAAAAAATAAAAATAATTAACTCTTTTCACACACAACTGTATGTTTATTATATTGTACAGTTGTGAACGTGATATTCATTCAACCAAAATAATAATAATGAATTTTCACTCGTGTTAATGGGTGTTGTTGTTTTGTTTTTTTTTTAGAGGCACAAGCTGAATTCTCGTTGAATGCACTAATTGCCTAGACTGTTTTTTTGTGTTGTTTGGTTGATTCTAATTTAATTCTATTGAATATTTGTGACAGTATGTGGCAAATATGCTTTTGATACATTGAAATGAATTGTATTAACATTGTAAGATTGTTACCAGCCTGAGCTTTTGTGAAGTTCCTCTATCTTTTTCATACATTTTTTCTGAGAATGCATTTTATACAGTATACAATTGAGATCTGTCAATTTTTAGAAAGTCATATGTTTAAAATTTCTTACATTAAATGACCATTCCATGTAATTTTCAGTTATGCGTTGGAAGAATATTTTGCCTGAAAGAAGGGAAAAACAGCTCTGCTGTTTCTACATACCCAATAAATAAAGATAAAAGAAATTGAAATAAACAATGTCTGCACTCTGACTTCTTGTTTGACAACCTTCCTTTTACATTGTCAAGGTTTGTGTCAACTTACAAGTACATGTATTTTGTTTTAGGGGTCATTTAGAAGAATTTCAACTCTCAAAGAGTTTGTGAAACATTTAAGGGTATATTTTTTAATTGGATAAAATTCAGTTAAATTGAACAATTTTAAAATCTGTTCAACATTGTCTGCTGTATACAGGTACACTAAACAAGTGCTTACTAAGAATTCACTAAGCATTTTCATGACATTTAAAAAAAAAATGGGAGATATTTTCCATGCATTATTCAAGCTTTAATCAAGAGTATATGATTATATAATGTAACAGCAACTGGGAAAAAGACCTTCAGATAAACTGGAGGCCTGGACCCAGTGTTTTCCCCCAACAGGCGAAAGCCCAAAATGGGGTTAATGAAAATACACTTAAAAAATTGACAAAAAATAGGGACAGAGAACTACGAAGTTAAGTAGAGCAAATAAGGAAAAATCAATAAAACTGTAGTTAAGCTTTAAACAAAAGACAACATTTACTATTAAAAATATCTCAATAAAAGATAATTCTTATTATAGGAATCGATTAATTTAAAAGCCAGATCAAGATGCATTACATTAGTCCTTGTTTTGCCCAGGAACACTCTTAACTGGTGCGTTCTTAAACAGCTCAAAGTGCGAAACCATATTAAATTCAGAGTTTGCGGTGAAAAAATTCTTCCATTTATAATCTTGATCATAATATTAAAAAACACCTTGCTCAGAACAAGCTGCAGATTAAATTGGGGAGTCAGGGAGGCTTTACCGGGAATTCAACTAATACAAGTAAGAAAAGTGTTAAAATTAAGTAATTTAGTTTGTAAATGACAAAATAATTGAGTGTTGTTAGAATACCAGATCCATGGGGCATATAAAATTTTAGAAAGAACAATTGACTTATAAAGAATGAGAAACGTAACAATTGACTTGGGTTTGGTAAAGAAATTGGCTACCCGTTTAATAATACCCAAACGCCTACTGATCTCGACCAATACATTTTCTAGATGATTGGTAAAGGTTAATTTGGAGTTGAAAATCACGCCCAAATCCTTTTTCAAAACGCGGCGATGGATTTTAGAATTATTCAACGTATAATCATACAAATAATTAACAACTTTCCTAGAGTAAGATATACAGAAAGTTTTAGTAACATTCAAAGATAGCCCATTCCGCTCGGCCCAAAGAGCAATATTATTCAATGCCACGGACATCCTATAGCCGTCCTCCCAGCTACGGACAACAGAATATAATTTTAAATCATCTGCGTACAGAAGATCCTTGATTTGAGCATCTTTTATTTGCGCAACAATATCGGCGGTATAAAGATTAAACAATATGGGACCTAGGGGAGAACCCTGGCGGACTCCACTACGGATTCTCCCGATTGCATGTGCACCTTCCATATTCTTAATAATGAAACTCCGCTCGGTAAGGAGTGAGGCAAACCAATTTTCTAGGTTGTTAGAGAGACCAACTTCATTGAGCTTATCTAATAAAAGACGAATGTTGATGCTATCAAAGGCTTTGCTAAAATCAACATACACAACTTCAACTCGATTGCGCTGATCAAATAAACAAGCCAAATTCGTAGAGGTAGATCTACCCTTCCAAAACCCATGTTGCTCATCAGGAAGCGAAGGGTCAATAAATGAAGCAAGATAATTCGCAACATACGTTTCCAAGATTTTAGCAGGAAAGGGAAGAATTGTGATCGGCCTGAAATCGTTAGGTGATTGCGGCGTGATAGACTTAGGTACAGGAATTATGTTAACAAGTTTCCAAGCTCTGGGATGTACACCTGTGGTCAAAGAAATATTAAATAAAATCCATAGAGGTTGTACAAGTGCTGAGAGGCAACCCTTAAATATATAATCAGCGATGCCATTCGGATGGACAATTCTAGATGCAGAAATCTTAGTACCCAACGTAACAATATCAGAAATTGAAATTGGAGGAACCATAAATTTACTGTAAACTCTATGTGGACTTGTTTAATATTTCTTATTGATACATTGATATATGTTTTAAAACCTTATTTTATTTTTCTGTCATAAACCAGAAGATGTTTTCCTGAAACAACGGAATAGTAGCTTTGTTGTTTCTACATTAAAATAAATAAAAAAAAAAAATATTGAAATAAAGTGTCTATACTCTTGCTCTTGTTTTGACAGCATTCCTTGTACAGTATCAAAGTTTTGTCTATGTTCAGTGGTAACTTTACAAATATTATGTTTAAAGAGTCATTTTGAACTATTTAAACTCCAAAGATTTGAGAAATAAAAGAGTCTTTTCTTTTAAAGATCTTTTAATTAGAATAAATTCGAGTAGATTTGCACTGTTACTGTTTTAAGTAAATTTTTCAACATTAAATGAAATTGCCTACCTATCACTGTTCAATAAACCATGATTGGCTTTAAATGAAGTCATTTGCTTTTAATTTCAACAATTTTAAAGTCTGTTCATTAGAAAGCTGACAACTGGCTACACATGTGCTTACTGTGAATTAACTATGCATGTTCATAACCTTATAGATATAGAGAAATTATCCAGGCAGTCTATATGTTTTAATCAGGACTTTGCAGATATATGATCCTGCTTCAGTATTGCTTATTGTTAGTAAACCACCAAAATGTGTAAATTTCCAGTTTCGTGCATACGTTTTGCCAAATTTTCCTGTTCTCCACAGAAAACCACCAGTTTAAATGATCACAACATGAAATTTTCTGTAATAAACTTGAAGAGCGTTGTCATTCTCCATATGAATAAATAAACAAGATAAAAGTGCTCTTGCTTCTATTTTAGGAAAAAAACCTTCTACAATTGCTCATTATCTGTTACCTTACAAATATCATGTTTAAATAGTCATTCATAAGAATTTCGGTTCCAGGGCTGGCTCTACCATAGGTGCAAGTGGTGCACTTGCAGAGGGCGGCAAACTTTTGGAGACGGCAAGCAACGGCAATATTCGGGGATGGTAATGGCAAGGGTAAAATAGCATTCTGCACGGGTCGGCAAAATTGCTAGAGCCGGCCCTGTTCGGTTGTCATTCATTTCTGCAATAAAAAATTCTTTGGCTTTTAAGAATTTTTTTATAATTCACTTTACTTGACATATTTGTGTACCATACATATTTGTCCACCATGCATGTAATACAAACGCTATACCCCTTTACTTCCCTTGACTTATACTCACATAAGCCATTTCTCTTTCATCAATTCGTAAGGTTTTTTTTCTCCCTTTTTTCATTCATTCATATACACACCCTTTAGGATTTTATACAGACAGACATACTGCAGCAATCTCAACAGATCATTTCATTCTTCTTGGTAATCTGAAATGAAAGTTTTATTTGGTTTTAATGCATCAAGTCTGCGTTTGTTTCTTGCAAGTTAAGAACATGGTAAAATTATTGAATTCATTAAAAATGCCCACTGAATTCATTTTGCTTCATACATCTGTAAACTCTTTTCTTATTCAATGAGTTGCTTTTTTACAAAAAACATTCATCTAAAAATACACATTGTCATTAAAGATGTGTAGAATGTCACTAAATGAATGTCTGAATTATAATATCTGTTTACTAGAGCAATGAATGTTTCCCTTTCACTGTGGTAATAAATATGCTTTTGGACAGAATTTCAACTCTAAGCAATTAACGAAGATATAAAAGTACATCTTGATAGCCTTCATTCATGAACTGTGATCAGTCTCTTTCTCTTGGTCTCTCTCTCTCTACACTTAATGTTTATAATAAAAATCATTTCCTTTACTGTTTTTCTACCGCCTCCATCCACTTTTCATTTACTGAAATCTGTTCCCACAAAAAAGGATGCAGAGAAGTTTATTAGATGTTCATTCCTTTTAGATGTGTGGAAATGTATTCATTCATTTAAACTTAACAGAATTTAAAAATCAAAAAGCTTTGTATAATTTATGTGCAAATAGGTTGATCATCTACGGTATTTAATACAAACAAGAAAATTTTTTTTTCATTTGCATCATGTAAGTTTTATAAAACGCAAACACACTTGATTTAGAATGAAATAAAATTTTGTAGATCCATGGGAGTTTAAAAATTCTCTTGGTATTTTAGATGTTAAAAAAATAATTCCTACCACTCAAAAAAAAAAATTATATAAAAAATAAAATAAATTTTTCTCGCAAACAAAAAAAAATTCTCGCAAACGCAGATGAAACAAAATTGTCTTGAGTGTTTTTCTTTTCTCCCTGTGAAAGAGCATATGTAAGAAGAGCAGCAACATGGTCAAGAAAACTGGAAAAAGCTACACAAAGTGAGACCTGAGCACAGTCAACAAAAACTAATTTATTTTTCTCGCAAACAAAAAAAAAAAAATTCTCGCAAACAAAAAGAAAATTTTTTCTTTCTCGCAAACCAAACAAAAAAAATTTCTCGCACATAAAAAATACAAAAAAAATTTATTTTTTTTAATCATACGCAGTTTATTTAAAAAAAAAATTGCTTCACTCCATATGGAGTGAAAGAAAAAATTCTGTTGGCAGTTAAGATGTTCAAAATTCCACGACACACAGATAAGCATGTACTTTAATGTAGTTTTCAGAAATAAAATTGCTCTAAATTCACCATATGTTTTATCACTGTCATGTTGGTTTCACACGAGTTTTGCTTTGTACAACGTGTCAGCATGTATAGCATACGGTTGGAAACCGCCAACGGGATGGACAAGGGAAGCTTGAACTATATGTGACCGTACCTTTGAATTTTGGTACACATCATTAAAAAAAAAAATTTCTCCAATACGTAAACATGTCGGTTTACAACCAGAGTGTTATCCCGACACGCCGATCACCCCCGAGGTCTCCAGCACCATGATTTGGTAGCACCATGATTTGGTAACACCATGGCGGCTTTCAGTGAGGGTTCTTTTGGAAAAGACCTTTCACTGGCCGCCGTGTTACCAACATTCGATAGTTTGAAAAACCTATAGTCTGCGAACCGTCTTGGTGTTCGAACCTGAGGTCGCCCGTTGGTCAGGGTTTAGGTGCGTGTCATCTGGGGTGACGGTTAATCGGTGCTGGAGACCTCGGGGGTGATCGGCGTGTCGGGATTACACACTGGTTGTAAACCGACTTGTTTACGTATTGGAGAAATTTTTTTTTTTTTAATGATGTGTACCAAAATTCAAAGGTACGGTCACATATTGTTCAAACTTCCCTTGTCCGTCCTGTTGGCGGTTTCGAACCATATGCTATAGAGGCTTACACGTTGTACGAAGCAAAACTCGTGTGAAACCAACATGACAGGGATAAAACACATGGTGAATTTAGAGCAATTTTATTTCAGAAAACAACATTAAAGTACATGCTTATCTGTGTGTCGTGAAATTTTGAACATCTTAACTGCCAACAGAATTTTTTTTTCACTCCATATGAAGTGGAAAAAAATTTTTTTTTAAATAAACTGTGTATGATTGAAAAAAATATTTTTTTCTTTTATGCAAGGAAATATTTTTTTATGTGCAAGAATTTTTTTTTTTTTGGTTTGCGAGAAAAAATATTTTTCTTGTTGTTTGCGAAAAATTTTTTTTTTTTTGTTTGGGAGAAAAATAAATTAGTTTTTGTTCGTTTGCAAGAATTTTTTTTGTTTGCGAGAAAAAATTTATTTTATTTTTTATATAATTTTTTTTTTTTGAGTGGTAGGAATTATTTCTTTAACATCTAAAATACCAAGAGAATTTTTAAACTCCCATGGATCTACACAATTTTATTTCATTCTAAATCAAGTGTGTTTGCGTTTTAAAAAACTTACATGATACAAATGAAAAAAAAATTCTCTTGTTTGTATTAAATATCGTAGATGATCAACTTATTTGCACATAAATTATACAAGGCTTTTTGATTTTTATCTTGTTTATTTATTCATATGAAGAACGACAACACTCTTCAAGTTTATTACAGAAAATTTCATGTTGTGATCATTTAAACTGGTGGTTTTCTGTGGAGAATAGGAAAATTTGGCAAAACGTATGCACGAAACTGGAAATTTACACATTTTGGTGGTTTACTAACAATAAGCAATATTGAAGCATTATCATATATCTGCAAAGTCCTGATTAAAACATATAGACTGCCTGGATAATTTATCTATATCTATAAGGTTATGAACATGCATAGTGAATTCACAGTAAGCACATGTGTAGCCAGTTGTCAACTTTATAATGAACAGACTTTAAAATTGTTGAAATTAAAAGCAAATAAATTCATTTAAAGCCAATCATGGTTTTTTGAACAGTGATAGGTAGGCAATTTCATTTAATGTTGAAAAGTTTACTTAAAACAGTAACTTGTGCAAATCTACTCGAATTTATTCTAATTAAAAGATCTTGAAAAGAAAAGACTATTTTATTTCTCAAATCTTTGGAGTCTAAATAGTTCAAAATGACTCTTTAAACATAATATTTGTAAAGTTACCACTGAACATAGACAAAACTTTGATCAATGTTGTGTCAAAAGCCAGGTTATATTGATCATCTTTAGAAGAGCAACTCTAGACTAAATACAATAGTTTTGTTGAGGTGTCTAGTACAGTACTGGAATGTGAATAGTAAACACCAAAAAGAAGATAAGTCCCTTAGAATTCCTGTGTCTCTTGCACACTAAGCTGGAAAGCACTATTATTGACTCTTTGGATCAAACCGAGTGTATGGTTTAAACTAGGTTGAAGCAAATTCTTGATGCAACTGTAACTTTACCTTATATTAAAGAATTGTGTAGCGAATTCTCTGATTGCTTTTTTGAGGATGCAAAAAAATCTGCTTGGGGTGAAGGCTTTTGAGATGGGAAGCAAATCTCTACCACCCATTCATACTGAACTTATCTGACATACTCTGTCCCATAACTGATTTGACAAAGAAGGATGTTAAATTTAATTGGAATCCTCAATGCAAACAAGCATTAAGCGAGATTGTCAAAAAATTATCCAATCCTCCATTAGCAATAGGACCCGATTAAAGTAATGTAGTTTATCTTTTCACGGATGCTTCTGGAGAACCTTCATCAAGAAATATTCTGGGAACTTGAAGCCTGTGGGATAATTTAGTTCAAAGTTGAGGAAAGCACAATTAGCATACGGCGTCATAGTGAATGAGGCGTTGGCTGCATTAGCTGCACTACAACCCTTTAAACCGATGGTTCTGGGATATAGAGTACATAAAAGATCTGATCATATGCCCCTGAGCTTTGTTCGCAGCATGAAGAATAAGAATATTCTGCTATTTTGGTGGGCACTGGAATTAGATGATTTTAATTTGGAAATTTCTCACATTCCAGGGAAAAAAATGTATGACTGAACTTCTATCTTGGCAAAGTATTAGAGAGTTTAATGTAGTGGTTGCTTTTGAAAATAAAGAAGGGCAATTGCATCTGAAATATACCCAAAACCATGATCTTGCCATTGGCAAATTGGTGGAGATGGTTATGGAGAGAAGGGAGGTCCAGAAAGGGAATTCCTACTTGTTCTTACAGGATAATTTTTTAGTCCAGAACTGGAAGTGTGGTCATGAGAGTGATAGTAGGGTATATGTTGGGTGGGATATGATTCAAGATATATCATTACCTAACAATAATGCTCTGCTAATAAGGGTGCTATATCCACTGCCAATAAACTGAAAAGACAATATTTTTGGAACAGAGTGGATGCAGATTTCATCGAAATTGTCTCACAATGAGCCATTTGCCAACAATCGAAACTCAAAAATGAAAATGCACCATTTCACAGTGGCTTGTCTGCCAGCACCATTTCAGGTAGCTCGTGTAGACGTTATTGGTCCCATGCAAGAGTCTTACAGGACAAAAGGTATGTCATTGTTTTCATTGACACGTTGAGAAGGTATATTGAAACTGTCTCTGTAAGTAATCAGTCAGCTAAAACGGTAACTAAGGCACTCTGTAACAATATTATCGGTAAGTACGGAATTATTAAGGAAATTATTAGTGACCGTGGCAGCAACCTTTTTTCAGAATTGTTTAATCATGTGTGTGAGCAGTTAGGTATTGTGCATAAGTTTACCTCGGCGTAGAGGCCCACCTCAAATGGGATTGTGGAGTGGGCAAATTAGTCGGTGGTAGGCTCACTGACATTGTTGTGTGAAAATAACCCTGATAATTGGGATGACACTTTGAACTTTGCCTTATTCTCAATCAGGACCAGTGTGCACAAGAATTTTGGGAAGTCTCCCTCATTAATGCTGTCTGGGCATGATCCAAGGAAGCAAATAAATCAAATACACTGAAGAATATAAATCAGAGTTGATAAGGAAATTTCAAGTCAGGGAGATGGTAATGTAAAAGAATATCTTTAAGAGGGATCAGAAATTAGATAAATAATTGCAAAAGTGGATCTTAGGACCTTTGAGATTTGAGATATGGTATTGCTATTGAGGAAGGGGGGAAGGAAAAGGAAATTGAGCTTCAAGTATTTAGGATCTTTTCGGATTGTTGTGAAAGTGTGTCTGATGGAATATGAAATTATAAGTCTGAAAATAAGGGATGAACAAACAGTTGATATTTCGAGTCAAAACTTGAAAGGATACCTCTCTTCAAAATGAGAGACGAATGAAAGGGAGGAATCACACTCAGAAAAATACGGAAGTATACAGTCCTGCATGAGACTCAGAAGAAATTTTGAAGTTGATTTATAAGTGATTTGCCGACGAGCTCCTGTTAACCATGTTCAAAACTCCATATTGTATGAGGAATCGCAAGAAGAACCAAGATATAATTTTAGTTTGCGACCTGGAGTTCATTACAGGAGCATACAGAAAGGTTCTATGAAAGAATGCATCATCCCCCAACCTTGCAAGTATAGTAACTAGTTGTTGGGATGTTATGGATAGTATGTGTGCATATTGTTATATATCTGTTTTGTAGAAAATTATTTCTCTGTTGAAAATTATTTCTCTGTTGAGGTGTGTGACATAAATGTGTGCGATTTCTTTTATTATATAAATCACCAGCAATTTATATTGCTTTCTGAAATTTAAATTGAAACTGTGAGTGATCTCATCTCTCGCGAAATCGGAGCGAATGAAATTTTGCTTCCTAATATAAGAGTTTTTTTTCTTTTTTATGGATGTCTTCTCTTAGACTAAGGATGGAGAAGAAGCGAATTCTAGCAGTTCTGTGATTTATAAAAAGCAAAGTTTAGTTTTTGCCAGTACCAATGAAGTAGACAATGAAATTCCATATGAGAGGGGTTTAATTAAAAATTGATTTAGCGATCTTGTTGACTTCTAAGCGCATTTCCAGAATCATTTTGAAGATTGTGATTTGCTTTAAGAGTTCAATTCTTTCTAAATGAAGGGATTGATTAGGAATGAGTTCCAATCTTATAGAATATATATTTATACTGAATTCATATGAGCTGTATTATTGTTGCTGGCTTGCGAATAATTAGCCGAGATGTAATGAAAAACATCATTTCAGTTGAATTTGCCTCATATGAGTTGAAGTTGGGAAGCTGAATAAAGTAAGGGCTACTCAACGTGTTATGTCTTCTGAGTGAACGAGCTGATATCAAAAGTTCTCATGACATGATGGAGACGAATGATCAGGAAATGAGTGGGTAAAAGAGTGGAAAGAGCTCTGGTGCCATCGCTCAAAGGTGAAGGTTGGAAACGAGAAAGGGTGAATGTGTATGTAAACACCAAGCAAACATCAGCGCGAGCGCGAGCAAAGGCTGTCACCTGAAGGCATGAATCGTCAGACCAAGTAGCACGACAAAGGTAGAAGTGCAATATTTACAAAACATAATCTCTTCGCAAATGAAGCAATTAAGAGCATCATAAAAATAGCTTCAAGAAGGTGAAAAATTTGAAAGTGTTCAGCCCAATTGAAAGATAAAGGATGCGGACGATGCGAATAAGAGCATCTGGTGAAATGCAAAGAGCGTATTGAACTTATGTGCAGGAAATCTGGTGCCAGCAAAGACAGGCCTCGTGCAAAGGGTTTTCCGTTGTGTTCATGAAGATAGTATTTGTGATTCTACTAGCTTCATCGTCATCAGAACTGAAAATTTTAAAGCTTTCTCCAATTTCCCTCACTGTTGTCGCAGAGCCAATGTGCCAGGCGGATCAGACGATTCAAAGAAGCCACTCTTTCTGAATCCCTCGCCATTGCACAGAAGCGCAATTCCCAGGCAAGAGCTTATTCATTCCATAAATGCCAATTTCATTATTAATTCAAAAGGTTTGGTTTGGTTTGGTTTGTTTGGTATTAACGTCTTTTCAACTGCAATGGTCATTTCAGGACAGCGTTATAAGGGCCACAAACTTTGCCTCACAAGGGTTCTTTAACATGCAGCCGGCAAACGACTACACTGGACCAACGTCTTTACTTCCCTTCCGAAGGAAGTGCATGATCTCAGGATTTTCCCCTGAAAAATCCTTGTCATTCTCGGCCGGGATCGAACCCACCTACTCGGGCATCAGAGGCGACCACGCAGCCACTGAGCCACCGAGGCCGATTTATTCAAAAGGAGGGACTAATACAGAGGCCACATGGCTGGAAAATAATTCATGTACTCTGACATTGGATACCCCATGGAACACATATTTTCGTGAATGATATGGGGAGCAGATGCCATGGTACCTGTAACGTGGAAGCGTATCTAATGATTGATGACAGAGCAGATGTAAGGTAAAAGTTATAATAGAGTTTATTATTTGTAGCTTAATCAAAGAAACTTGTAAGGAAATAATTTCTTTCTTTACACTATCTTGAAATCGATACGGTTTATAGCAAAATGGGATGATTCATTTAAGTTAAATTGTGATTTCGGTTAAGCACAAAGTTATGTATTATCAAGCTAACTTTACATTGATGATGAGGTATAAGGTATTGGATGGCTTGTCCGATAACGATACTTTCACTTTCAAACTTTTTCTCAGTTAAGGAAGTGGGCATCATGTATGGGCCAATCAATTGTTCATGCACAATTCCACACCAAACGTTAATACGGTAGCGCTCCTGATATGCAATGAGAAAACGTGTGTGTGGATTCTCATGGGCCCACAGGTGTGCATTTTGTGAATTAAACATTCCCTCTCGTGTAAACATGGCTTCATCTGTGAATAATACACGTGATGTGAATGTAGGGTCCGTATGATTTTGTTCTAAATACCACGTTGCAAATGCCTCACAAAGAGGGTAGTCAGTTATCCTCAATGATTGGACCTTTTGCTGGTGGAATGGATACAGCAAATTCTAGTGCAGAACTCTCCAAACATAAGTGTGGTTCACACCCAAGTTGTGCGCTACTGCACATGCACTTGTTGTTGGGTTATCAGCAAATTGTTGCAGAATCTCGTCCTGTAGCTCAATGTTCCTGTTACGTGGTCGTCCTGCGTTGCCCATGTTCCTAGAGAAAGGTCCTCTTTCATGAAGTCGCCGATGCAGATTCGCGAACGTCTGATAGTGAGGCACACGTCTGGTGGGGTATCTTTCCTGGTACAGCCTCACTGCAGCTCTCCCATTCCCATTGGCTGATCCATACATGGATCAGCCAATTCTCCATTTGAGTTATGTTTGCATGCTGTGCTTGCAATGGTCCCAACTGACAACTAAACTTTACAATTGCTTTCTGTACTATCCATGTGTCTAATTGCATACTACCATATGGATTTAAAGGAATGAACCATTATTCTGTGGTGGTAAATTAATGTTATTCAAAACATTAAGCAATATGGGACTCCGAATAAGCAGGCTGAAACAGTGGAATCTTTTTACTGTAGCTGATTGCACAGTCATTTTAGAATAAAATGGTATTAACAAAACATGTTCACATTGATCCCCTGTAACGTTTTGTTAGGTTGGTGCTGTAATTTTGAAACACCCTGTATAAAATAAGCAGTATCAATATTCTCAATAATCTTGATATTACAACACAAGTATCTAAGCAAATTATAGCTGAAATTATTTTATTCTTAAGATGAAAAACAACTAAGCAAGAGTCAGAATAAAATTAGCGAGCGACCATCAATTATGCAATAGGTCCTCAGATAAACAATGAGTTCTTAAACAAGCATTTCAGCAAATCATTAACACAGATAGAACAAGAATTCCCGATAATTCCGACATAGCACAATAGATGAGGAGAATTCTATCTTGTCCGTATAAAGAAAATTGCTAATGGCACTTGTATTACACAATTATGCCAGCTTAGCTTAGAGCAACAATAAAGAAAAAATTTTCTTTTCCTTTTTTTTCTCTCTTTTTTTTTTTAAGTCAGACTTTCGCCAAAAATCCGCCTACTCCTGTTTCCTGGTAGGCCGGTAAACTGAAAGGAAACACTCCTTGAGCAATGGAATTATACTCCAACAGTTCCAGCTCGGAGAATATTTTCCTGCTATCATAAGTGTTAAATAGCTGGCAGTAGGTAATGTTCGTGAGTGAGAAGTTATGCGAGTGAATGCTACTTATACTTAAACTAGACACAGTCAAATAGGCATTACCGTAACTCGTCAACTTGGAGAATTCCTGTCGTGTTAACGGGATCGGATAGGGCTGGCTGACACCTTCTTTCTTCCGTTGACTCTTCCTTGACCATGCTTGATGCACCTGCTCGCTTGCTTGGGCGTTCTCTTGAATGCATATAAAACATGTCATTAATTACATCGCTGTTTCCCGCATAGCTCCGCTCTTCTGCTCCGCTATTGCTGTAAATCTCGGTAGTCGAATGTGCAGCATTATTCCCAATGCTTTTGTTGAATCTTTTTCCCGTTAAAGCATAGCCAGGCACTCCTTCCGATTCACCTTTCCAGTTATGTGGCGATCTCCCTCCTCCTTTCTCTCATACTCCCCTCTTATTTTCGTAGCTCGGTCTCGTTCGTGTCGGGTTTCTCCCAACCATTCCATTCTGATCTTCAGAGGTAGGCTCTTTTACTTTGACTTTCCAATTGCTATTTTGAAACATTCTCCTTACAGCATTCTTTTCATTTTTAGATCTTTTTCCGAAATTCCGTGAGATTATTCTGTACCATATGTGCTGCAGTCATCGAAATAGATTTACAGTTCTAGATGAATCTACAGAATCTATCACGACTCACTTGTTTAAGTCCTCCATTGCACCAAGGCACAAATCGCAGGTAAGGATTTCATTATCTTTTCAAAAGGAAGACCTGCTACAGATGACATACCGCTCGGTGAAATATTGTTCACATTTTCATTGGGAACCCATGGAGGCGTACACGTATTTTTGTGAAGAATAGTGGGACGGAACTGCCAGGTGACTATATGAGCTGTAGTCATCAGAATAACAACTCGAGTCCGGATTGTTCACCACTGGAGCAACTAGACAATTCGATCTCAACCACCCTTCTTCTTCAATTAATTGACATCCCAGCTGGCAGAGCCTCAATTACGGAGTAGGAAGTGAGCAAATATTCAGGCCGACATATTCTTTTCTGGGAGGATTCCACACCGCCTTGACATGGCCCTCATTGTTTTGCATGTGGGGAGCAATATTCAAACGCTTTCATTAGTTACCCACTCTTGGCTGACTCTTTAAATTCATGTGGGAGGATGTCATATCATTCATTTACATTGCTATTAAAATAATAGTTGCTTTTTATGAAATTGTTCTTATTTAAAAGTTTGTTTCACTGCCATGCCTTTTGTGTCTTTTCTAATACTTGTCATTTTATTATTTCAAGATAGGCTGGACCCAACCGTTGACTTACTGCTTATGGTCGCTGCTCTCCTTAGTTGCCTCTGGACAGGGAATCCCTCAACTGAATTAATAATTTTAAAGTTACATATCTCAATTATCTGGTGCGCACTTTGCTCCATGAGGTTTTGTAATCAATGGATTATATTTATTTTAGAAATTGAATTTGTAAAAAAAGCATTCAAAGCATTAATTTGTATTGAATTAGTTGGTTATTGGTAACAAGTAAACTTTTTTCAAATTATGAATCATTTACTGTCTTACCTTCTCTATTACGACTATTTATATTGCTGGGTGAAAATTTAAATACGAAGTCATCAGTACCTGACAAAGAGGGGTAGTGCTTGGTGGCAAGCAATTTACGAGTCGGGAGAACGGGTCAGCTTAGTTGGAGCTTTCAGATATTTTCCTTTTTCAGTGTTTGAAGTTGCAGTTGCTGCAGACGGCAAGTGCATTTTCATGAATTGCGTTTTATAGATGGGAAGGTGAGGCGCTCTGAAGGATTTATGTCGAGACAGGACATTCATGATTTCATCGGTTGGTGAGTTGTTTGAATAAGGAAAGGACAGGGTTTTTAGCTATTCAATTAGAGAATTTAAGGAGGCTAAGCTTAGCAATTAGAGGTGAAAGGGCTAATATGCAAGGATAAGTAAACCAATATGCAAGATATTTAGTAAAAGGAATTGAGTTGCTGTTAATTAAAAGAAGTTTAATTATCGAACTATATTAACGGTTATTAGGTGTAAGCTTTAAAAATCGTGTTCAAAATGTTTAATAGAAAAGAAAATAAATGTACTCTTAGAAATATTCAAAACGAAGATCATGAGACTGCATAACTCTATAAAAAGTTATGGCTCTGTGATTTGAAATCTATCTATTAGCTCACGAAATTTACTTACATGGCTAACAAATGAACTGCTTTTGTAGACTATTTTATCTAGATATAGCATATAGATAATATAACCTACAAAAGCAGCTCATTTGATAGCCGTGTAAGTAAATTTCGTGAGCTAATACTTAGATTTCAAATCTCAGATTCGGAACATATTCGAGAT
This sequence comes from Rhysida immarginata, assembly GCA_023313115.1. Classification (NCBI taxonomy): domain Eukaryota; kingdom Metazoa; phylum Arthropoda; class Chilopoda; order Scolopendromorpha; family Scolopendridae; genus Rhysida; species Rhysida immarginata. The sequence goes on along the minus strand of JAHWFO010015471.1, from coordinate 531,750 downwards.
TACTTTATAAGGACGCTACCATTTCAAGTGAGATTACATCCCTCAGGTCTATTGTTGAGGATGGCCATGAAGAATTAATCAAACAGGCTAAGAGTTGTTTTCAAGAAACAGTAATAGATGTTTCAAAGGACATGGGGGCCGCAAAGGGGGTAGAGTAATCTTCTACAGAATCTTATAAAGGTAGATTCAAGGTCTTCAAAGAAGAGAAAAAGGGGCAGTAATAAAAAAGGGTACACAATACTGGACGTCAGGTGGCAATCTGGCAGGTATTCTTATAATAAAGCGGAAAAGAATCATATACTTAAGAATAGTAGGGTCCAGCTATCGGGAAGTAGTTTGGAGAGTGAGATAGTGAATCAGGCCTGAGATTCGAATAGGCAGCTCTATTTAAATGAAGATGTGGAGGAGATATTTCAAATTATGCAGGAAAAAAGAACCCGAGTTAAGCCAAACATTAGGAGATAAAGCAAATCTGATACAGCATTATATAAGAATAATTAAAGAAACTGGCGAAAGGAAAAAGATCGAACAATCCATCGCTCTACTAGTAGCTCAGGCCACGGAAATGATAGTTGAGCAGATACTCTACAGTTGTAAAATTACAATCGTTAAGGGTAGGTTTCAGTGAAAAGGTAACCTTACTCCTCGCTTAAAAAACAGACGCTATAAAGAGAAGGCATCGGAAAATGGCACAAAAACAAAAAAGGTGGAGTTTTATTAACCCGGCGTCACTCGCGCGAGCGGTGTTTACACCGCACTTTTTTATTTTTTTGATTTAGCTCATCATACAGTGGCACTACCTTGTGATGACTTCCATGTATTCCAAGTACAACTTATTGGCAACAGCTAGCACCAATAAAAAATGTTAAAATTAAAAATTAAAAAAGTTAAACTTAACAAATTAGAATGCAAAAATTAAAAAAAAAGCTACGATTTTGGCAAAAATTTATAAAAGTATAATAAAAATCATTTTGTTATTTTATCTCACTGAGTTCTTTTTTATCAAATAAAATCACTTTTAAAAAGTGTGGTGTAAACACCGCAGTGCGGGTAGTGCTGTTATAAAATTTGGCGCGAGTGACGCCGGGCTACAAGAATGCCATGAAGAAATGTCAGTGTATTTTTCGGGTTTAGTGTCAGTGCTAGATAAGCGTAAATATTTTTAGGCCTAAATTAAAGGTTACCAAAGAATTCGAAGTAAGTAGATTGATGCCTCAGTGGCATATTAAGTGGAAATGAAGCTTACTATCCACTTAGGTTTGCTGATAATGAGGAAGAAAACTCGCTTGGGATGGAAGACTTAACTGGATTTAATACATTCCAAGGAAAAGGAATCCCAGCAGTTAAATTAGCAATAATACAAAAAAGTAATTATAATAATCTTATTTATTGTAATCCATTAAGTCCATCCAGAGCCTGTATGGCCTGAGGCCAACAAGTTGGGTCCCCGGATGGACCTGAATTAAAGATTGCTTCATTAATGTATCCCTAGATCCCCCCCCCCCCCCCCCCGTATGATTACCCCCCCCCCAATATGATTACCCCCCATAAGATTAGCCCCCATATGGTGACAGCAGCCAAAGAGGGGGTTAAGATCGTTAGTCTCTGATGAGTTGCCCATGCAGTGACTAGATGTGCCCGATGTCACTTAACTTCAGAGAAGTTGTGCCTAATTAAGCAGTGGGAAAAAGCGAAAATGATAGAAGCTCCATTAGATAGTAGAAAGATTAAAGAAGCCATTGAAGAATATTCAAAGGATTTCAGAACGATGTAAGAATGTGCAGGGAAGAACAATACCACATAGTTAGCTTAAAAGAGTTAATAGAGCCAAAGTAATATAAAGTGTAGCTGGGAAGCAATAAACAGATCAATAAGTATCCTCAATAGCCAAAAGAATTATGAAACTAAGGCTGAAAAAGTAGTAAAAAAAGATTGCTCCAAACGGTAGCAGGAGGAGATTTAGCATATGAATCGATATTGAACTAAACAGGGAACAAGAAATTAAAATATGTACCTTAATTAAAGTTATGGAGGAAAAAAAGATAAGTTAAACGGAAAGTAAAAGCATTTAATGGGTTACTGGTAAAGATAAAAGAATTAATAGAAATAGTAGAGGCTAAACAGGAAAATTGTTAAAAACAGAAGTGAACACAAAAATTTCACTAATAAAAAAAGTCGTTAATTTTAGCAGAAGGTCTATGGTCTTTTGGAATAGTCAAGTTTGAAAAGAACATTACATGACAGGTAGCAAGCCAAGTCCGAAATAGGCAAGGCAAAAGTAGCCATAGGGTAACTTCCAAACATTAAGGTTTCCAAGTGGGAAATCGTAGTAAAAAAATTTAGTTCCACGATCGAACGACCAGTTGCTTGGTTGCGTGTTTCTTCGGGGGGTTTGTGTCATTTCATCTTTGTAAAAGTTCTGACAAAAAGCTTTGATGACATGATGCAGATGAACGATCCGTTAGCGAGTGGGGGAAAGAGTGGAAAGAAGTCTAGTGACATCGCTGAAGCAAGTAGGTTGGCAACGAGCCAAGATGAGCGTCGACGTAAGCATGAAGCGAAGCATCGGCGCGAGCACGAGCGATGGCTGTCACCTGCAGGTGTTAATCGTCAGACCCAGAACCGCGACAACGGTAGAAGCACAACATTATTGCATGACTAATGAGGCAATTAAGAGCAATATAAAAACAGCTTCAAGGCAGAGAAAAATTAGAAAGTGTTTGATTCAGCCTGTTAGGACTGAATTTTTGAATACTTGGCCATTGCATCAAGGCACAAATCGCAGGCAAGAAATTTGTTATTTTACAAATTCGGAATTCATTACCTTCTCAAAAGGAATGCCTATTACAGATGCCACATCGCTCAATGAAAGATCGTCCATGCTGACATTGGGAAGCCCATGGAGGCATCCACGTATTTTTAGGAAGAGAAGTGGCTATGTGAGCTGTGGTTATCGAAATAACAATTTGAGCCTGGATTATTCTCCACAGGAGCAACTAGACAATTCGATCTCAATTGCCCTTCCTCTTCTATTAATCGACATCCCAGCTGATGGAGCCTCAATTACAGAGTATGAAGTGAGCAAATCTTCAGACCCACATATTTTTTTTCAGCGAGGAATTCAACGCAGCCACCACGTAACCTCATTACCCTGCAAGTGTGGAGCTTTCTTCGAATGCCCTCAGTAATTACCCACTCTTGGCGGGCTTTTTAAACTCATGCAGTAGAATATCCTATCAGACATTTACATTCCTCTTAAAATAATAGGTCTCACTTATGAAATTATTCTTATTTAAAAATTTGTTTCACTGCCATGCATATGTTTCTTGCCATTTTATTATTTCTGTGATAGGCTGGGTCCAACTGTTAATGGTTGCTGTTCTCCTTTGTTATGGTGCAACGTGCCATTTCGGTCTCACTCGTTTCAAATGCGTCTGGACAAGGAATCCCTTAAATGGATTAATAAATGTAAATGTAGATATCTCAGTTATCTGGTGCGCACTCTGCTCTGTCAGGTTTTGCAATCAATGGATTACATTTATTTTATAAACTGAATAGTCTGGAAGAGCTAGTGCGATTACCTTTGCTTTTATCTCGCTCAGAAGATAACTTTCAGTTAGCTCTTGGTTATCAGATTTAGCCATTCAAGTCAAAAGGAAAATTTTTTTATGAAATTTGACACCTGTTGATTGTGTTGGCACATCTGAGCACAGCAGTGATTGTTTAAAGGTAAGAAGGTATGAGGGAAAATTAAACACTTCATGTTTGGAAACTACTGTTGGACAGTGACAAGAGACAACCCAGAAAAGGAGTGCAAGCAACTAGGGAGAAGACAATCACGTGAATTATTCCTTTTCTTTGATGTTAGTAAATCTATAAAGCCAGAATCTAATGTCAACTAGACTAATCACATTCTAGATCCAAAATTAGGGTAGTTTAGCTATTTTCAGAAAGGAAAGAATTTGAAAGTGTATTTTTAGTATATCTATTTGAAATTAGTGTATCTTAAAAACTAGAGTTAACAAACACAATCTGATGTCATATTCGTTTTTCTCGACCAAAAATTAGGATAGTTTAGCTATTTTGATCAAGGATATAATTCCAAAGTGCATTTTGTTGAACAATGTTATTAGAAGTTTGTTCAATTTGCGAATTGTTTCCCTCTTACCTTCTCTATTATTACTTTCTAATAATCTGGGTGATTTACTTTGAATATATAAATACGAAGTTATAAGTACGTGACACAAGGTAAAGTAAATTTCCTTATTTTAAATATGTTTGTAACCTGATATACTAGGCTATGGATTTCAAATTTACCATACTATTGTGTTAAATAACATAAAATTTAATTACATAAAAATGCAAGAATGATTCTGTATGTATTTTTTTAAAAATCGTTTTGTATTTTGATGAATTTTCGAACGATGCTTTTTTTATGATACAAGACAATATGCCATATAAAAATTTGTGTGAGGTTTAGTATGAAGTTTGTATGTCACGTGTCAATGTGTGACCCAAACAGGATCGAAAATTTAATTTGAAAATGCAAAAATCATTTATTAACAGAGTAAGATACACGCAGTGGAATATTGAGCAAAAACTAAAGAAAGTCTTATGAGTTTTTATCATATACTCGAGATTACAAAGTCCTGTACTGATATAGGTCGATGGAAGCTTAAATATCATAAAGAGCAAAGTCAGTAGTCGATTAATCTTCAGTCTAATGTTACGAGGTTATATCCGATGATGGCCACAAGTCGGTAGATACGTAAATGACAATGACAGGTTGGGCAGTAGTAAGGTCGAAGGTTATTTGGTACCACAGCTGAAAGTTCGCAGGAGTTAGATTTGAAAGTTAAAGGCAGAATTAGGCAAGGTCCGTTGGCTGTGAAACTGAAGTCGAGGATGTCGTAAGGTAAGTTGGTCCCATTCGTGAAGTCAGAGGTCTGGTAGGTCAGGTAAACAGCAGACAATGTCGTCGTCTAAGTGGGTTCTAATCGTGAAGTCGAAATTCTAGCGGGTCAGGTAAATAGTAGGTAATGTCGTCATCTGCACGAGCTAGGTGAAAGAAGATGCTGGGACAGGCGTAAGTACCGTTCCGCTGAGTTGCAGCCGGCTGAAGTGTCTGACGCTAAATAAAGGCGATCTCCACGATGCTTCGAAGACACAATCGAAGGCGTTGTCAACAGTAGAAGGATAAAGATAGCACAGGTACCTGTGTAGCAGGACGACAAGCACCTGACTCCCACAATAGAAGAAATACTGTCGAGGCTGAGTGTTGATGTAGGCCGTGAGCACGTGACGGACACAAAAGAATATGGTGCACTCACAAACAGAAGCACATCAAGCACCCACTGTCGTTAGCTATGCTTTAACCATTTTAGGACGGGAAAATTTTGATCCAATTAGTAAGTTAGGCTGAAAATGTGAAGCATTTCATTGTGTGTATGAGAATTAAAAAATAATTAAGAAATTTTATTTATTATGAATGTTATGAATTTTTTTTCATAATAATGAAACGTTAACCAAAAATTTTTAACTATAATATAAACATTCCGAATAAATATATACTAATCCACATCCAAATTATAAATCTTTATAACAATTGTTTATAAAGTAAACAATAAACGGATAAAAACAAAATTACATTCCAACCTTTCTAAGCATTAGTGCTTCGCGATGTCGATGTTTAACATGTTAAACATCGACACATCGATGATTTTATAGTATCGATGTTGGCATCGATGTTGTTCCTGCTACTGCATTATCGATGTTGTTAGTTGTTATACGTCTCGTACGCTTCTCAGATAGTTGCACCGTTTTTCTAGTTTCAGCGCTCATAGCAGCGAATTTGTAAGTTCTTTTAAGCAGCAAAGTTTTTTTTAACATATCTTATATCGATTCCAAAATCGATTTAACATCGAATGA